>CM022944.1:137336611-137936611 GCA_012931725.1 Litsea cubeba
TGAATCCAAAACACAACTCTTTTCAAGCCTTCATCAAAATTAACAGAGTGCAATCAGATAAAATGGGGGGAAAAAAGGAAAGCCTGAGTCATGCTTCAGCGGCGATTTGCTATCAGCGGTAAAGAGCGTCGGAGAAGAGCTTCTCTCCAATTATGCTGCATGTTGAATTCTCTAGAGATCTTTTGAATATATTCCTATAATTTATTTCTAAAAGAAGCCATGGCCTATCATCTGTACTGCAGGTACATAACATTCTGTCAGAGTGAAGGCAATTTTGGTCTTAACTATTGGAAAACAGAAGTGCTAAGAAGGAAAACTGCTTCCACAGGAAACAAGGGATTAGAATTTAGTGAAAATACCCTATAAAAAGAATTAAAACAAAAGATAAAATAAATAGATAAGGCAAGGGAAATTTTTGGGTTCAAATGTCTGAAAAGGTTGTTTTCTCATCAATAAACAAGTATTTAGCAGTCCCGTGCTGTTGGCCAGCTGGTCAGGGACATGTGAAGCATATGCATGGGTTTGATTTTGAATCCCTTGTAATGCCAAAAAAAAAAGAAGAAGAAAAAAAAAAAAAAAGAGAAAAAAAAGGTATTTAGCAGGGCTCAAAATCAGATCAGCTTATGCCCTCATGATTTTGTCTCTCTCACCACCAAAGCATTAAAAGACAAGCCTTCCATTCAGTGACAAAACCATATATGAAAGAGATGCCAAAATCCTGACATTTTGCCCTACTTTGAAATAGGGGGAAAAGCTTATGTTTTGCCCAGATTCCTTCTCTTAATGAAAAATACAAGAAAAGAAATGGATAAGATCATCCATGAGTTATAAATCTAAATAATTGGGAAAGGGGAGCTGAGATTGAAAGAAGATACCAAGCTTTTGCCATTGATGTTAGATCCAACTGCAGATAATTATATGCAGTAGGCTTTCTTGCTCTCTAGACTTAAATCTGAATCTCAACATATTGAAGATTTTGAAGCTTTCTCAACACACTTGGACTTGTATGGGGCAATGTTGTGCGTCGCAGTTTGGAGAGGACCCAAGAGATCATTCTCAATACACTCATACCTGCAAAGGCAAATGAAGTTCATATGAAGAAACTAACCAGCTTTAATAAAACACATTGACACGAGATTACTTACATTTTCTTACAGATTTGGTCAGTGACCACAGAGAGGTTGATAACTTGCATCCTTGTTGCCCAAACCTTATCCATGGAGGACTGATTGAATGGCTCTCCTATATACTTAGAAAGCCTCTCCACATTTGCTTCTAGTTGCTGCTGCTGGTCCTCAAACAGGTTCATTTTCATCTCCCTTTCTTTTCTAGTCATTTCATCCTTGAAGAGATCATTTCCAAACATGTAGTAAGCAAATGCATATGAATATGAAAGGATTCGCCTGCATCTGAGAAGTCGATCCAGTCCATTTGTAATCCAACTATAGTCTTTGCTTCCAGAATCATTAGTTTCAGAAACTGATATTTTATTCTGAATGGTTTCTTTCAGTTTTCTCTCAATGTCAAAGGATTCTGTATGAGCTTGGTACCGGCTGTTATAATGCATGTACCGATAAATTTCCTTATCCACGCGTGCCTTGTTAATAGAGTCTTCTTTGTAGCGTCCACAAGTGTGGCCGATAATTCTACTATATGTGTGGTCAATGCCCGTAGCACCACCACACACCCAACTGCATCAAGCCAGAGGAACATCAGAAAGAAACACAAACCAGATTTGTTTGAATTTGTAAGAGAACACCGAAAATAACAAAGAGCAATAATCATGTAACTAGTTTAAGTTAAAACACACTAAAGTGTTGATTGACAAATGGTCGACAATTTGTTGTACTCTTTACTAATTAGCAGCTACAAGTCAATATTTAGTTACTCATTAGTGACCGATTAGTCAATAGTGATAAATGAATAAAGTAACTACTGACTAGTGATTGCAGAATTATGATTCATGAATGAAGCAGTAAAAAAGAGACTACTGACTAGTGGTTGCATGGATTATGATTCAAGAATGAAACAATAAATAGAGACATGAGAGAGATGTGCCAATGAGTTCTCATGAATCTAAAATCCAAAAATGCATTACTTGTGGTTAAAAACTAAATTTAGCTAAAATAAACAGAAAGCCCCTAAGCATTTACTTATTTTTAAGTCATTTCTAACCTCAAACAAAACCCACAATAAAATGACTCATATATGATATATCAGCTTCGATTCCTGCTTTAGATCTTCAAATTGGCATCTTTGATGTGATTTTGGTGCTAGAGAACCCAAAATCCTTTCACTTCTTGTTTGTATAGAATGGTCAAAAGAGTGCCAAAGAAGAGATAAAATGGGTATCACCTGATACATGTAGGCCATGTTTGCTGTATCATACTGGCCGAAACAAGTAAAACAGCCGATGGTGGTTATCATATCAGTAGGGACCAATACACAATCCGTCTGAATATGCATGTTTTGAACCTCGGACAAGAACATTCTAGACCTACCATAAAACCTCCCATGTACATCTACCCTCCTTACAACAAGAATACACCCTATTCAATCTAGAAACATTCTAGACCTCAGCCGAAATCCAATCTAGTACTAATTTTTTAGTATTTATTGTATTTCTCTTGCATATATTTCTTATTTCTTTTTTTATACTTTTTCAAAATTAAACTCTAAAACATTGGCAGAAATTCCAAATTGGGAAAAACATTTCATTTTGAAGGTCAAATCGAAATGGGGTCTGAAACGAAATTGACAACTAAACATAGAATCCAGTGAAATTCAAGGGGACTGGTATGTGTGGCCAGCTCAGATTTGTGATCAGGCGGGCACCACTAGGAGTTGTGCAACGTGCGTGAGGGGCACGTGATCAACCTCTTATATATGCATATAGAGAAATGCTCCTGTGAAAGGGGCTCTCATCATCTTGCAGTGAGAGGTAGCATGTTTGGGCCCAAATGGGGCCCCACTAATCACGGGAGCATAGGGGATGGACGGAGCCATCTTGGATGGCCCCACATATCAAGTTTAGGGTCAATCCCATGCCTCTAACCCCTTCATCCATGGCCCAGCAGTTTAACAACTTTATATTAAAGAAAAAAATTGAACCTCAATCCAACGGTCCAATCAATTTGGTTTGGCACAAATCCAATGGCTCCGATGTATTTCAAGGGTCCCATGTGCGTGGACAGTTTGGATTGGTGATAGGTGGGCCCCAACAAGCTACCTCTCACATTAAGACGGTGAGAGGTACCTCTCATAGGAGCATTTTCCATACATATATATGGGGTAATATTCATGCGCATCCGGTGTGTATGACTATGGTCTTACCATGCACACCGGCTGTTGTTGCCCACCTGGGGCCCCACAGATCAAGGGATATGGGGAGGATGGAAAGATCCACGCATGATGGACCCAAAAATCAAGAATGGAGTCAATCTCGTGCCTTTAAACCCTTGATTCGTGGCCCATAAGTTTACTGGGTATATATTAAAGAAAGAAAATTAACCCTCAATCCAACAATCTAGTTCATTTGGTGCGTGAAACCCACAGTTGTGAATTCCATTCAAGTCACCATTCCAGTTTGACCCTATAGTGGAATATTTTGGCATTCCGGTCAATTCCAATGTTTTGTTCCAGAAAAGTCGCGATTAAAAATGAAAAATGAAAAAATGAACATTTTCTAGTTTTCACCATATCTGAATGGAAGTCTAAACATTGACCGAAATGAACTACAATGATCGGAATAGACTCGAATTGAGCCCGGAAACTCTTCTTTTTTTCTTTTTTTTTTTGTGGGGGGGGGGGGGGGGGGGGGGGGTGGGGTTCATTTTATTCTACCCGAAACCAATTCTAGAACATCTCAACCAAAATTGCCCAAAATGGAATGGAATTGACAACTATGGTGAAAACACTAGGGTCCAGTGACTATTAGTGGGGCTACCGTGCGTGAATAGTTCAAATGGATCACAAGTTGGGCCCGTAGGAAGTTCTCTACTATAAGATGGTGAGAGGAGTTCTTACTGGAAGATTATATATATAGGATATTCTTGTGCATCCATCCCTCACCATATGGTGAAGAACAAACTTGATAGGGCCCGCCAAGAGCCCCACTAGGGGGGGGGGGGGGGGGGGGGGGGGGGGGGGGGATGTAAAGAGTCATCTTGGATGACCCCATATATCAAGTTTGGGGTCAATCCCAAGTCTCTAGCCCCTTCTTCGGCATCCCACAAATATAACGACTTATATTAAAGAAAAAATTGACTTTATATCCAACAGTCCAATCCATTTGGATTAGTGAATACTCAATTCATTCATTGTAATTCAAGGGGTCCCATGTGTGTGGATGGTTCGAATGGATCATATTGTCATCCCCACTATGTTGTCCCTCACCATAATATGGTGAGGGATAGATACACATGAATATATATATGAGTAATGCTCCCGTACAAGCTTCCCCTACCGTCTTAAGGTACAAGCCACCTCGTGGGGCCACCTACCGGTCCATCCGAGCAAACCATCCAAACCCCCCCCCCCCCCCCCCCCCCGTTCCTATTTACACGGGTCTCACCAGGTTTTGATAGATCCGAATAGAGTGAGCCGCTGGATCGAAAGGCGATTTTATTGTTTTATATAAAGCCGTTAAACTTGTGGACCACAGATGAAGGGATTAGAGATATTAGACCGACCTAAAATTTGATATCTAGGTTGGCCCCACTTGGATCTTTCTATGTCCCTTGTTCCATAATTTGTGGGGTCCCAAGTGGGCCCCACTAGGTGGCTTGTACCGTACGATAATAAGGGAAGCTTGTACAGGAGCATTACTATATATATAATGGAAATGCTCCTGTGCATTTAGTGTGCACAACTCACTATGCATAATGGTTACTGGGGCCCCACGGATCATGGGAGGGGTTGGGGACATAAATGGGTTGGTTCGGGTCAAAACGGGTTAGGTCAATAGGTGTGGTCCACAGGTTGGGCTCAAACCCATATCCCACCCATTTTTAAAACAGGTCAGGTTTTTCTAACCCGCACCAGTGCACCACAAAGAAACACGGACACGGACACGCCGACACAGCATTTCTCAAAAAAGTAGGACACAGACACGTCGGGGACAAGTTAATATTTAATAACAAAAATAATATATCTAATCATATACTAAAAGATAATATCATTTTAACTTTATAATCAATTTAGCAATCAAATAAATAAAAATTCAAGTACCAGTGTACCACTGTACCAACTAACAAACAAATCAAATTATCAAATAGCAATACAAAATGGAAACATAATTCATAATCATTAAACATGAAATATCTATAGTGGCCCCCTTCTCTTTTCTTTATTATACTTTTAATACTTTTCTCCAACGAAAACATCCAGCATGTCTAGGAAATAAAATATAAAAAAATAAGCAGGACACCATTTTTGGGGTGTATGACACGTGCAAGCCGGCCCCGGAGAGGTGTCCATGCTTCCTAGCCGCACCATGGTGGGTCAAGCTCCTAGTGACCGCTGTGTGAGAAAGAGAGTGGGAGAGAAGGTACAACGGGTACGGAAAGAGAAAAGAGTTGGGTCTAGGGTTTGGGTTTGAGAGAGAGAGAGAGAGAGGTGGGGGTAGGGTTAGGAATTGGTTTGAGAGTGGCTAGGTGTAGTGTTGGAGAGAGAGAGAGAGAGAGAGAGAGAGAGAGAGAGAGAGAGAGAGAGAGATGGGTACCTCGTTGTTGGATTACTTCATTTTCGTCTTCCTAAAGTACTTGGGATTTTATAAGCAGGTTAAAAGGGTTAAAGCGACCCATTTTTTGGCAAGGTAGGAAAAAGCTAACCCATGTCCAACATGTATTCTCTATGGGTAGGGTTGGACGGGTTGGTTAGGTAGATCGCATCAAGTCTTGCCAGCCTTAGGGATGAGGGGATCAAAAGATTGATGTGGGGCCACCCCAAATATCGAGTTTCAAGTCAATGTTTCTAACCCCTTGATTTGTGGCCTACAATATAACGCTTTTATATGAAAAAAATGACACTCAATCCAATAGTCCAATCCATTCAGATCGGAATTAATCCATGGGACTCATTACATACAGGGGGAGGATTTGGATGCTCCATTCGGATGGATCATAAGGTGGCCCCACTATGTGGTATATATGTATGTATATATGTATATATACATACATATATACATATATGGGAGGCGGTCCTGTAAGGAACGTCCTTACGGTCTACACCGTTCAGAACGCCCACTGGGCCCACCTCATGACCCATCCAAATTGACCACTCATTTATAACCCCCTTATAGGCACTGAATCCCATGAATTTGCATGGATTCAAATGAACTAGACCGTTGGATTGAGGGTCAATTTTTCTTCTTTGATATAAAGCTATTAAGCTTGTGGACCATGGATGAAGGGGTTAGTTGTAATAGATTGACTTCAAATTTGATATGTAAGTTGGCCCCACTTGGACCTTTCAGTCCCCCTTATCCCATGACTAATGGGGTCTCACGGTGGGCCCCAATAGGCGGTCCGCACCGTAAACCGTAAGGACGGTCCTTACAGGACCGCCTCCCATATATATATATATAATTACGGGTGGGGTTGATTATATGAGATTCCAAATGTTCACTAGTGATGATGGAAGCTAACATGATTTGATATAGCTTGGATTGATTATTTTAGCTGACCTTTAATTACTTACTATTAGTTTGTCATGTCAGAAATTTAATTATACGAGGAATAACAATATGGCATCTTTCTCAGTGCAACTTTCAAGATCAATCCAAGAAGTAATGAACTGACAACTAGTTAAAATGGTACCATACTGAAAACTTGTGGTATTTTGTTTTTCAGAGCCAATTGCATTTAATCATTCTTCCATTTGTATTATATTCATTTTCAAACTTGAATGTCCTTGAATAGACATGTCAACAGTTCAAGCATCCAGAAGTCTCCATGACAAATGTGACTGCCATCAACAAACATGCCCATCTCCAACATTGCAATCAATTTAAGATCGTGGCCCAACAGTTAGTTTAAAAGTAACAAGGTAGGAGAATGATTTGACTTAAAAGATGGAAGAAACTAATGAAAGAAATAGGATAGAGAGGAAAATTCTCACCAAAATGGCTGTCCACAGACACATGTAACAAGGTTGCAGCCACCATTCTTTTCCACAGGCTTATGACACTTGGGACAGGGTTTTGTGTTAACTATAATCCATTTCATTGCCTCAGATTCCTTCAGACATTTCTTACTCCAAAGATCCCACATCATGCAAGAACAAGGTGAATGTGTTTCTAATGAGCATTTGAAACAAAACTGCAGCCCGCATGCACATTCCACCTCACAACATGGATCTCCCTCAACACGTATTGCATTTCCGCAGTGTGGAATACTGGGGCACCATTTAACCTTACTATTGTCCTCAATAAATGACTCAAGAAGGAAACGGTCAAAACGCTCAGCAATATCAGGGTGCTTTTTATTGACTAGCTTTCTAACGACAGCTTCATCACAAATAGCTTTGCAGGTGTACTCCATGCATCTAATGCGCTTACTCTGCCCTTCATTTATTTTAACTATAAAATGCTCTGTCCAACCTGAGGATAACAAAACAATGAGAAATGTATTCATCAGTAAATAAGAACAAATAATCGGTGAATTATTAAAATCAATCAATATTATGGACAGCAATTTCAATCTTATGATTCTCAATTTGAATCCAACCCTTTTATTAATCGGTCCAAACATGTCAACAAACCCAAGTGCCCAACCATTTATTAAACGGGTCAACAATGCCAACTCAAACCCAAATTGGAAAAAAAAAAGAAAAAAAAATCAATCTGAACCTTGAATTAATAGGCCAGATTAGGGTAGAGTTTGTGGGTCAGTTAAAGAATTGCCCCCTATAATTGGCACATCAAAGTCCTACATAACACCCGTGATTAGAAATCATGATTTTAAAAGTCAAACAACCAAGAGACCTAAATTTGTTCACCACAGAGGAGAATTTGTGTCAATTGTTAAATGTAATTTGACCAAAAAGGAGCATACTTTAATAAATTGTTATATGTTGGGATTAAAGAAGTATTACCAATACTATAGGTAATTAGGACAAAAGGCAGGAATAACAGAATAAATTTCCCAAGATAGCGTGTCATTCAATGGGAAAGGGTTTTGATAACATACAAAAGTTATGATTTATGATCTATGATTTTAACTTACTTACAGATTTACAATCTGATCTGATTTTCAAAATTTTGATATAAATAACCTCATGAAGTTTTGCAACTATAGTAAAAGATGTACTCTATAAAACCCTTTCTGCCCTTAAGAGTAAATGAGAGGAAGCATGATATTCTTACATTTGTTGCAAAAGCAGTGGCCACAATCCATTGACGTAAATTCATCTGGAGACATGTCCTCAATACAGATATTGCATGTTAATTGAGAGAATTGTAACGAGACAGGATTCTCATGCTCTAGAATAGTTACACCCGCTTCAGAAAATAACTGATCCCTTCCCTTGTCTACAAGCACTGCAAACAACCTCTCAACATCCCAGCGGTGATAAATAAGCAGAGTCCGTGCATGTTGCTCCCTGAGAGTCAACATGTCCATTACCTTACACAAATCCTGGGTCTGAACACAATGTATACCAGCATTGTTTTATTAATACGCAATCATTTAGTATTAAACATGATAATTTGACTCAAAGACAAGAATCAAAAGAGTTCAAAAGAGTAACCTGTGCTTCCAGAAGAGATTCTTTCGTTATAACCTGCAAAATGCCAAATGAAAAGCAGAACAAAGTCAGTTCTTTGATAGCAACAAACAGAAAGGGTAACACAACTAAAACATTTAATTTTATAAAAAAATGGAAAATCAAATCAAGCTGCTTCAAAATGGATCCAACACAAAAGGCATGTGAATGTATGATATTTTGGAAGAAATGGAAAGTGGGAAATGCATTATGTAACTTCTGCTTGACTCATTATTAAAATAAAATAAAATTAAAAAAAAAAAAACCTCCTACATGCAGGAAAACTGACATCCTCCACATGCACCCTAGAAAAGTCAAGGTGGATGCATCTACCATGATGCATTCAATTTAATGCTGATTCAGGAGCGAAGGAGAGTTTCCTAGTTTTGTGGATGTTGGTAATTGTACTAACAGAAGAAATCCTAAAGCAGGGCCTTTTTCAGAATGGTCTGCCTGTTTGGAGAAGCAAGGGGCCTGTTTGGCAACGTGCTAATGAGATGTTCCCACATTCCCACGGGATAAGCACACGGAGAATGCGTTTGGTAAGTATAATTACCGTTTTCAAATATTGGTTTCGCTGGATCGTTCCACAAAAAGTTGTCCGGCTGGCAAAAGAAATAAAAAACGATAAAACATCATTTTTTTTCCAGAACATCTCACTGGGAAGATCGGTCTCCACCTCTTTTCATGCTCTCTCTATTTAATCCCGTTCTCTCTTCCGTATCCCTTCCCTACAAGCCTACCCACCAGTCTCTGCAACACATTTTCCCTATTCCCTAGCATGAATTAATGTGATGTAAGATTAACATGATCATTCATCACTCTCACCGAATATAGAGGCAGATCACGCCTATTGCTCAGTGCACACACAAAACTTGTAATGGCCAATTCATCTATTGTCCACTAATTAGTTGAAAACACCTTAATAAAAAACAAAAATACAAATATAATTATATGATGAGTTTGATCTCACCTTGATAAAAGACAAAGAAAAAAAAACATAAATATAATAATAAAATGGATTTGACCTCACCTTGATAAAAGAAAAAAATAAATAAATAGTAAGGTGGGCTAACATTGTAAGTCCTATAAAGATGTGCCACATTATAAACATGGTGATCCCTATCTTCTAATTTCTAAAGGGTCCAAGTTGGAAGTCTAAATGCGGATCCCATGTACAATGATTCCTACTTTGGTTCTAATTCTTTTAGGTGGGCCCACATTGTTATATTCCTATAAGAGTCGGGCCCTAATATTTTTTTAATATTTAAAACGAATTTATGAATATTTATAATTGATTTAAGTTCAACAATATTGCTAAATATGATTTTGTTTCCTAAAAGGAAACTAGTATGATGTTACCAAACAAGTTCCTAGCAGCATATTTTCAATGGAACAACTAACAAAGTCTTACCAAACAAGTTCCACATAGAATAGTCTCAGCACAACCCAGTCTAAGTACAACCCAGTCTCAGCACAAAATTGGGAACAACGTAGAAACAATACCAAACAGGCCCAAGGTGTCTGACCTTAAGTATTCAGAAAAAAGGTAATCGTAAGATCATTCCAACCCTACATTGAAGGTCACAAAGTATCAATCCTTTTGAAAGTTACATGAACTCCAGATATTTGTTCTTTTTGCATGACTGATGCAGGTCAGCTCAGACTAGTCTAACTTGGATCACAACTCAAGAGGAGATAAATAATCAAATAATACCACAATCTCACTCTCTACACTCAAGAAAGTAAATCACACTGTGATGCAAAATGCCCAAGAGTCACAAGAGTACCTCATGCCTAAGCTAAACAACTTAAAATAAGTGCCACATAAACTACATTTCAATCTTCATACTCCACATATGGTCAGCTTGATAAGAGAACTGAACACCATTAGAATGATATCTTGAATTCAATGCCTTGAGCTCATATATACCATTACATGCAAGAATGCAAACTTATGAGCATAAGTTCTCCTAATTACATTAATGTAACTCCAATCTTCTACTTACTACACACAAAAATTAACTACAAGCATACATTCTTCAAAACAATTCAATTATACTCCAAAGCTAAGATGCCCAGATATAGCCATGGATACAGTACTACTAGGGACACACCAGGGTTACGTCAGAGACATATATTTTACACATAAAAAGTGAAGTGTTGGGGATAACATACCTTGCCCATTTTGAAGCATTCAGGTATCATAGCTCCAAAAACAATGCACAATCAATAGACTTGCAACAATACATACTTTGACCCTATCTACATGCAGAATTAATTCTCATGCAACACATTAAAAACATGCACCAAAATGTCTCACCACCCATCCCACTGGTTGGCATGCTATTTATATGATCTTCTTCAACCATCAAGTTTTCACCAATGAATTGGGTGCCAAATTCATAAAGGTAAGATATTGATGACGGCTCCACAAGATGGCCTCTATTTAAACCTTTGCAGACTAGAGACTTCCGAAACTCACCGAAATAGCACTAACAGGGTGAGTAAATGCAAGCCCCACCATTAGATTTCTATTATAAAAACAAAGACAGGAAAAGGGTCTCAAAGAACAAGGAAAAAAAACTTCATTGTCACTAACCCAATTCACAAAACCCCCCACCTTCTTCCAATCAATTCTATACACTAAATCTCTTCCGTCTCATATCTAAAACCTGCAAAATCGCCACACCCATCCAAAATCAACCCCCAATCCTGCAAAAAAAAAAAAACACCTGCCTTCGCACGACAACAATAACATATCGTGACATCCAAACAACGCAAAAAACACAAACAAAGCATCAATCAGATAACTACCTAATCATCAAAACTAAACCCTAAAATCACAAAACGATAAAAACAATAAAAACAAAACCAAAACCAATCAGAGACGTAATCACTCATCAATCAAAGTGACAAGAAATTCAATGATTCAACACAATTCCCAGCGATTGATTCCAAGAAAGAAAGAGAATCGAGAAAACCCTAACTTGACAGGATGGGGCGATCTGAGGCTGAAATCCGTAGTCTAAGAAGCAGCCTTCGTCGTCACTCTCAGTTCCCTTGGAGGACTCCGTATCGTAACAGTCGTAGTCCGTGTCGCTCGTCCCCGATCCCGCCATTGGATAGTGCGTATCGGTTTCGGACGATACCGAGATCGGTTTCCGAAACGAGAGAGAGAGCGAGAGAGCGATTTCGTTTCAAAGGAAAGAAAGCGAGGGAGAAGAAGAAAGAGAGAAGTGTGTTGAAGTTGGACTGATACTGGTGCCGAAGAAATAGAGATTTGCTTTAACGGGTAAAATAAGAAACGTAAACTGAGGGTGCACGGAAGATTAGTCTACTCCCGCGGTTGTGTACAAGTTACAACTTACAACTACAAAGATGATGCTGGGAATGGCTATTGCTTTTATGGGCTTGGCCAGGGGGGTTTGGGTAGAGTCCATATGAATCATCAAAAGATTTAGGGTGACAATGGGGCTAAATCTATCCTGGGATCAACTTGACATGTGCTATTCAAGTGGGTTTCAACATGATGTTTGATGGATTGGTTCATGATCCATGTTTAGGGTTTAAAAATCTGTAATGGCCCAGACTTGGGCCCATGGTGTTGGGCTTTATGAGTGATTGGGCCCATTTATTTTTATTTTTTTGCCCTTTTCAGATATTGCATATGAATATCTTAAATCTAATGATATTGAAGTATTGGGTAATTCTGAAAAATGCCCAATCTTAAAAATGTCGCTTCTCCTGCCTTTTTTTATTTTTATTTTATTGTGAGTCCTCCTATGATTGCAGCACACCGTCTACCCCTAAATGTCTCATAAGATCCACCCTTTTTACACCCATCCAAATAAAATCAACAAAAATAATTCATTATAAAACTATTAAGATTTAGGACCATCGGTCAAAGGGTTAGAGCATAATGGAGTTGGGATTTTGAATACAGGTAGGTCCGAGGTTCCATTTGTGATTTCTCATTCAATAGATTTTCCTAATTATCATGAATTCTGGTGGTCTCCACTGAGAGGGGCGCTTCTCCCCAAAATTGCTTGATGTTTCATAGCGCTTTCGTAAAATGATATATGCAATGGAATTTCATAATTATCATGAATCTTGGTGGTCTCCACCGAGAGGGGCGCTTTTCATGAAATTGCTCGAACGTTTCGTAGCGTTTTCGTAAAATGATATTTGCAATGAATTTCCATAATTATCATGAATCCCGGTGGTCTCTAGTGAAAGGGGTGCTTCTCCCCAAAATAGCATGAGTGTGTTTCATAGCAATTTCATAAAATGATATATGCAATGGATTTCCACAATTATCATGAATCTTGGTGGTCTCCACTGAAAGGGGCGCTTCTCCTCAAAATTGCTCGAGCGTTTCATAGTGCTTTCCTAAAATGATATATGCATATAGAGTCCGGATTCCTGTTTCGTTGAAAAAAGGGATATACTCCTATCACCAGTTGTATAAAATCTCTTATTTCATTTTTCTTATTACAAAATAACGGGTGCATTAGCTGTAGCTGGCATGAGATTTTATACAACTGGCGAAGAAAATCTCATACCGGAAATATTGATAAGATGAAACATTATTTCCAAATAGGGATCTGGGCTTTGCTCCAAGAGGGTTCGAAACTGCGCTACCACATTAGGGCCGCAGGGGATATACCCAGCTCCTCTTGAGCATGAAGGGATTAGTCTAGCCCAAAGGGGTGGGACACCCTCCGTCATAAAAATAAAAAAAAAAAAAAAAAAAAAATTCGAACTCATTCACATAACATGTGGGAAGGCATTTATTTATTTATTTATTATTATTCTTCTTCTTAACCTGATTAGAACCAATCAACCTGGTTCAGGTCGACCAATGAAGGAAGGACCGGAATAGTTTTCCAATTGGAGGAGCACAGAGTTGTGTGGTACTGCAGTATATAAGTATTTCTCTTGTTATGGAAGTGGAATAAGTGGATTTTTCATTCTTGCCTCTTATAATATGAGTAAATTAGAAGTGGGAAGGAGTAACAACTTTCCATTTGGATTTGGAATAAAGGAGACTAGTGCGAGAGGGGTTTCCGGTTCCGGTTCCAACTTCCAAAAGAACTTCAATCAATTTACTTATCAGGACAGGATTCTATCCTGCAACCGATCCAATCTCAATCCTCATAGCCAATAAATCCTAATCCAAACCATTCAAAATCACAATCCACTCATGCATTAGCCTTGAAACAAATTTTACACCAATTAAAACTGGGCCACCATCAGAAATGTTACACGTGGTCAATTTGAAAATGGGTCTATATGGATTTTTGGAGGTGGCCCACTTTACCGCTCAAAGGGAGTGTCCCAACATCTGGAAGGTCTAGATCAGTGAACGTGGACTCCACCTTTGAACATGCCTATAATTTAGGCCAATTATTGTACAAAGTCATCAATTGAATTGAATTACGGGCTGGAAATTTAAAAGGCCCAAACTGAACCAACTGTAGTTCGGACTTTATCCATGCTATAACCAAACCCGACTTGAACATGACCCAAACCCAAAATTTGGGTTTTGGTTAGCCGGGTTCGGATTAGTAGTTGCTAGTTGCACTTGCACCCCTGATTGGAAATCAATAGAAAGTTTGTATCAAGACTGCCATCATGATTTTTGTTATGCCCACGTTTTGTTATTGTAGGTTTCATGAAGAATCACAATGAAGCCCACCTTTTGTTCATGTATTTTAATATGTTTGAGATTGATCAAGACTTATGTTTGTAGGTGCACACCATTATGTGGCTGAACAATATGAATGAAAGGCATATGTTTTAATTTTAGATAGTGTAGAAATGGGATTGTTTCAGCAAGGTACTGAAATTTGTTAATGTTGTGTGGAAGTTTATGAATGGATGGAAGTTTTCTAGGAATGCTTTCTGTTGTTGCATGAGTGTAAATTATTTCTTGAGATTTCCCTTGTTGAAAATTATGGTATGGATGGAATGGATGGAATTTTTCTAGGAATGTTGTCTAGTCATGTTGCAGAGATTGTAATGCACAGAGAGACTTTTGTTGCAGAAATTGGGTTTATTTCAGCTAGTGCAGAAATTGTAGAAACACTTGTTTTTCAGTTTTAAATAATGCAGTTAATGTGTTTGTTTCAACTAGTGCAGAAATTTAGAGGCCAAATTTAGTGCAGAAAACAGCAAAACCCAAGTTTTAAAAAACCCACACTGCAATCTAATTCAGTTTCAATATATCAAATAAAATCCATTGACCAAATTGAACGAGCAAGATGGTAAGATAACAATCTATAGTATTCTAAAATCAAATTGGCCCACAATGTTGTCCAATATGTTTTAGCAGATTTGGCCGACAGGATAGGAAAAGTGCGCGAGTTGAAAACGCGACAAACGGGATTGATTCCTACCCAAAAATTGCAGATTTGAAGTTCATCATATGGACTTCGAAACCTCCAAGTTTTGTTTAAAAACTCCATCGGGAAGTGGGTTAACCAGTGCCTCAAATAGGGGTACTCAGCAAGGTTTCAGCACATTTGGCCGACAGGATAGGAAAAGTGCGTGAGTTGAAAACGTGACAAACGCAATTGATTCCTACCCAAAAATTGAACATTTGAAGTTCATCATATGGACTTCGAAACCCCCAAGTTTCGTTTAAGAACTCTCTCGGGAAGTGGATTAACCAGTGCCCCAAACAGGGGTACTCAGCAAGGTTTCAGCACATTGGCCGACAGGATAGGAAAAGTGCGCGAGTTGAAAACGCGGCAAACGCGATTGATATCTACCCAAAAATTGCAAATTTGAAGTTCATCATATGGACTTCGAAACCCCCAAGTTTCGTTTAAAAACTCCCTCGGGAAGTGGGTTAACCACTGCCCCAAACAGGGGTACTCAGCAAGGTTTCAACACATTTGACCGACATGATACGAAAAGTGCGCGAGTTGAAAACGCGACAAATGCGATTGATTCATACCAAAAAATTGCAGATTTGAAGTTCATAATATGGACTTTGAAACCCCCAAATTTCGTCCAAAATTTTCCTCGAGAAGTGGGTTAACCAGTGCCCCAAATTAATTATATCTAACGGTCGAATTTGACCCGTACCACTGCAAATGAAGGTCGAATTCGACCTCCAGCGCTGCAATGAAGGTCGAATTCGATCTTTAACACAGCAAATGAAGGTCGAATTCGACCACAAAAAAAAATAGTGAAAAAAATTGAAAATCCTATACGGATCCCCTGTTAGGTGCATAGATGGCTAAAGTGCATTATTACGTATAGTGATCATCTAAAGTATACCCCTACATATAAAGTTGCATTATTTACACCTTTATGCGGAAAGATGTAAAAGCACTTGGATTGTTAACTTTTTCACTCGATATTCATGGCTAGCTGATTGCAACTTGCATTTGGTTGATGTGGGCCCCACAAAAAAATTATCATCTTTTCCTGGCCATCAACTAGTTGAGCCCTTCTACAAAACAAAACAAAACAAAGGCTAAATCCTCATGAACCAATATCCGAATGTGCTTTTACAGGATCCAAACCCAGGTCCAGCTCTTTACACATGTAATAGATGCCCAAATCAACACTAACTGTTAAGGATCTGAATATAATTTCATATCCAAACTCAAGAAGGGATCCGAATGCATTTGGTGGCATTCAATTAGAGAGTGACAACAATAATGTGATCACAGTTTAAATTTCATGTTGTATGGATCAGCATAACTAAGGCCCACACCACAACAAGCGAGGAAATATATGGGCTGAGCCAATTTGGAGGATAGGCTAAATCTTAACAAAGTCAAAATGTCAGAAATCGGTCTATGTACATGTAAAAGAAGAACAATGAAATAATTTCTAATAACCTTACTTGAACTGAATCTTCACTAAAGTTAGCCTAGTCAAAAGGAAACAGCCATGTAAAAATTTGTGAACTTGAAAACCAAGATCCCCTACTTGGAAAAAAGAAGAAAATCTGCTCTGTCAGTAGTCTACTTAATTTAACATTAACTGTAGTTGATGGTGATGGGCTGATGGCATGTCCTGAAAAACTTGTATACTATCATCAAGATTCTCAGATTCCAAGCCCCTATTACAAGTCATCCTCCAGTAGAACCCCACAATTAAAGAAAGAAAATTAATCTTCCAAGCCGTCGATATTGGTTCTGAAAATATAATCTTCGCCCTCCAACTCTTCCTGCAATAAGCAGATCATTGGTTGATGAACCTGGTTCTCGCAGCCCTTGGAATCCAACAATCTCCTACCCTGAAAGCAAATGATGAGTAAGAGAGAAAATTTTGATATTCTGACCCATTTAGCTGCTTGAAGAGAACAGGTGAACCGGTTTAGAATGCAAATTAGAAACCGTAGATATCCCTTTAAACAGTTGAGAATAGGGAAAAATCATTTGTCACTTGCAAGTGGCAGACATAAAATCAAGTGAAGAAGTGTCTAATAGGAGAAAAGAAGTACCAAAAGCCGTCTGGTAAAGAAGTGTTAAATGATCTTTACTGCTAAATAAACAATTAAAATATTCATTTTCCCGTTTTAGAACTGACAACAGTACAGGTGGATCCCATCTCCCGATATAAGCTATGGACTTGATGGATCACAATAGGGAATGGGAGATGCTTTCTATATCAGTTCTCCCCAATCAGATGATATACTCCACTTGATGAAAATCAACTACGACCAAAAGTCCACATTTAATCAAGAGGGGGTTGTTATCAATAATAATCAGTATCATAGAAAGTGACCCCCACTGTACATTTGTTACGTAATCAAAAGCATACTGAAATTGTGGATATTTCCTCCATCCTACAAACAACAAAAAGGTACATCCCAAAGCATTTATTAGGTGGTCCAATGTATAATACCCGCAACACACCACAGATTTCTGCAAAGTAGTTTTATTTTTTAACATTTTTTAACAATAGTAATGCAAATTTGTCCCAAACACTGCACAATTAGAGAGAATTCAATGGTAGAAAAAAAATATATTTTTTTGTAATGGTAATGGTAGAAAAGAAATTGTTCCAGTTATCTCTACACACCTTCTTCAATGTATAGAAGAAATAGTGGAATCCATCCCCAAAAGTGCTCCACTCAAAGGACCAAGTGAACTCTGGGGCTTCAAACAGTGGACGCCTGAAATGTGGCTGTAGAGAATGTAAACTTAGTTCTTCTAAAGAACATGAGGAGAAAGAGAGAGCAGGAAAAAAAAAAAAAACAGATAGAAAATAGATTAACACACATACCTGCCCAAAAGAAATGGAAATGAAAGCTCCACCAGGTTTCAAAACGCGATGAACACCTTCAAGCATTGCCATGACCTTTTTTACCGTTGCAGGCTGTGGATTCCATGGATCGCCACTGTCCACGAACAGTACATCCTTCAAATTCAAACATTTCACATGGTCTGCTCAACAAAAGCTAAGCACTAATGGCACATGCATGGACAAGGATTAAAAACCAGGACTCAAGACCCAACTCGGTCGAGTCACACCTAAGCTAGTAACATCTATTGGCTTACATGGGATTGGGTCCTGAGGGCAGCCTGGAAACCTAAGCATGGTAAGGCTTGTGTCATTTCTCAGAATGTAAAGGTGATTGTTATCAGATTACAGAATATCCACAGAAATGTCCTGTCAAAAGTTGTAGTTGATCATTCAGTTAAAAGTTGTTTGTAGGCCATGCAAGCTAAGTCAACAAAGACTTGTTAAATCAATGAAGACTTGGATAAGAAGCAACTAAAAGAAGAGAGGCTCATACACGGCACCATCTCATAGTGTGAGAAGTAGGAAGGTTGCAAGGTTTCAGCTAAGTCAGGTCCGAGTCCCATGGATGGGACCCAGTCTTGCTTAAGAGTCAAGATTAAGTCCAAGTCAACTTGTACTCAACTGAGTTTTTAGTCCTTGTGCATGGATGAATATTTTAAAAGCCAAAGATAAACCTCAAATAAGTTAAGAACAGATAAGGGTTTCCATCATGCTGAGCTCAATTCTTTCATCAATATATGCAAAAAATACATCTAACTGATACATCATCAGGCAGGCCCACTGCATAGATCTCAGCTTGCCTAAAAGTGAGGCGAAACCCACACAGATCACCCAATTTAAAACAGTGGTCTAAAGAAACTTGCAAACAGTACCCATTGACTGCTTTTATTTATTTATTTGATCGGTACTCATTCTCTGTACATCCATCTCATGGTAGGGCTTAACTGGGTTTTGGGCCAGATCTATATAGCAGGCATCACCTGAGACATGATTCAAAGCAGCACATGCCACGTCTGGATGTATGACTGCTGGTACAGAAAAAGGAGTGCATGATCTCAATTAAAGACAATCAATAACTTCATTTGGATGGAAATATAAAAACTTGCTCTATTAATTATGCCTACCATGGTTCCTTTCTCAATAACAACATCAAAACACTCATTCCCAAAGGGCAAGTCTAGCATGTCAGCCTCCAACACTTTAATATCTGAAAAATTAAAGTGAGAATCACAATAAATATCGAAACAGGAACAGAAAAGTTTTCCAATATGAACCCACATTCCAGAATTTCTCAATTTCATTCATTCATTCATTTTTTTTTTTTATCGGTAACTGAAACTTTCATTAAGAGAAGTAGAGAATACAAAAGGACAAACAACAAAGAGGCAAGAACACAAGAAAAGAAAGAGAAAAGAAAATCAAACTAAATGGTACAAGAGCATTGTACCCCTCCCAACCCCAATTACATAATAAAACCCTCGCAAGGATAGCTTCTCTCCACCCCTTGCTTGGCTAAAGCATCAGCCATACCGTTGGCTGTTCTAAGTTCATGACGGAAGACAACATTAATGGTAGTAGTGAAAGATCGAATTTCGTTAAAGAGGAATTGAAATTTCCAAGGAAAATGCTTCCTATTAGACACTCAAGCAATCGCATTAGATGAATCACTCTCCACCATAAGATCACCTTGGAAGCGCCTTGAAAAGCATCGGAGGGCTTCCAAAATAGCCAAAACCTCCGCTTCATTAGAATCATAAAGACCCACATGCTTTGAATACATAAAAAAAGACCTCCCCTTGCTATTCCGACGAACACCTCCAATTTCCGCCAACCCCGGTTTACCTCTTGCAGCACCATCCACATTAAACTTCAACACACCAAGAGAGGGTGGAGACCAAAGAACAGTTCTCCTCACTTTACTCAATCTGCAACCCATGCACGCTTCCCAATTTAGAAGGATATCATTAAGACAAAAATTGGTTATGATCAAAGCCCACTTAGCGATCCTCATAGTTATTCTATCGATCAACATCGGAAGGGAAGAAAAATCACCCTTAAAAATCCTATCATTCCTTTCCCCTCCAAATGGGCCATAAAATAACAAAGGGAAGCATCCTCCAAAGAGTACGACCACTACCAAGAAAATGTCCTCCCATCCACGCCTCCACTGCCTCTGCAATCTTCTCCGAGCAACACCAAGCAACACCGCACTTGCCAATGAAGTGACCTCAAACACCTGCCGCCACCTCACAGTGAAGAAAGAGGTGGTTAACTGATTCCTCCTTCTTTTGACACATCACGCAGAGATCTGAGATACTAGACGACGTTAACCCTCTTCTTCTCAAGTTGTCTGCTATAGAAACCTTTCCTGAGATTGTTAACCAACAAAAGACTTCCACCCAAGGAAGAACCAATCCTAACCAAGTTTGAGGAAAAGAGGTAGTATAGGATAGGTTCCCCTCCTATGTCATGTAAAAAGCCTTCACGGAGAACTCCCCGGATATGGAAGGGTTCCAAATTCGAGAATCCTTAGAGTTCCTGCACAAGAATACATTAGAAAGAAGACTCAACAACTCCCCATACTGCACTTCTTCAGAAGAACGAAGACTTCTCTTAAAAAACACACCCCACAAAGTACAACCCTCCCTCTCCTCATAGCAATCACTAACATTAGCCTCCTTGTTGGAAACCAATCTAAAGACTATGGGGAATAACTCACACAAGAGACCCACCCCCACCCAATCATCCAACCAAAATCTAACAAACCTCCCTTCCCCCACAACAAAACCGACACATTTAGACAACACTTCCCCGCCAACGGAAGAAGAATCTCCAACCGAAGCAATAGCACCCCACAACGCTGACCTACGGTACCTCGGACCGGGAATAGGCCACCACCCCAATTGGTCCTCACCATACTTATCAGTAATGACTCTCCTCCAAAGAGCCTCCCTCTCATCCCCAAATCTCCACCACCACTTAGCCAATAAAGCCCTTTTCTTGATCTCTAAACTATCAAGACCCAGCCCCCCACTACATTTTGGCTTAATCACCTCACTCCACTTGACTAAACGTAATTTCTTCTTATCACCCCGGCCCTCCCATAAAAATCTCCTCTGAATGCGATCCAACCTATTTACCACTTCCTTCGGCATTTTGAAAAGAGACATAAAATAGATGGGAATGTTAGATAAGCATGCTCTGATCAACGTGATTCTACCTCCAAGGGATAGATGATGTTTCTTCCAAGATGACAACTTCTTTTCAACTTTATCAATAACCGGATCCCATAATGATCTTGAATTCTGCTTCGCCCCAATAGGAAGACCAAGATACATGAAAGGGAGACTTCCTGATTTACATCGGATCATGGCTGCCAATGACTGAGTAATCTCTTGGCAACACCCAACCCCAACCAGCTTACTCTTGGAAATATTAACCTTAAGACCAAAGACCATCTGAAAGCACCTTAAAATTCTTTTTAGTGAGAGAGGAAGAGAGCAATGTCATGCTATCAATGTGAATGTTTCTTATGGATTTTTATCAAGAGAACTCAAATATTATGAACACAAGGAATTCTACAGTGGTATTGTTAGAGCATCCGTAAAACCAACTGACATCACACCCCTCAAGGAGATGAACATGCTTAAAATATACATGATTGAAAATAAAATTTCAAGAAACTAGCAGTCTAGCACTACTGTATCATTCAAAATTATAACTAGCACTACTGTATCATTCACGATCATAATTTTCTCCCTTGCAACACCCAATGAAGCCAACTCATCCACTTCACCACTGTTCTCCCTTACTATAGCAGACGTCTCTTTTAATAAGGATATTTTCATTTATGATGCAGAAGAAGCACCACGGCTCCTTTGTTTTTTCCCCTTGTCCAAGCAATTGAATTTCTCAAATCACCCTCCACATTAATAAGCGGCCACAACTTTTGCTTTTAGGATTTTTAGCCCCTCCTATATGTGGCTAGGACTTCTGCCCTATTTTAGTCCCAAATAGTTGCCGCTCCAACAAGAACAGATGGTGGACCCATGTTTATCTTTTATTACTCACTCCTTCCTCATAGGCAACGTTACTCAATCCTGCAACCTCACGGTTGCCAGTTGCCACAATGAGCATTTTCCAACCCCATGACTCAATAGAAAATGTTCTGAGCCAGAGCAGTAGCATTTTCTATCACAGAAAGAGGTGTAATTTCACCTCCCTACCACCTCTTGGAAACAAGCACAATGAAGATCCTATACACAGTTATGCAGGAATTTGCAAGCATTTTTGTCGCAAAAAACTTTAAAAAAATTATTTTCAAAATTATATTGTCAACTTCTTTGGTGCACCTTAAAGAAACCAGTAAAATGATACAGATAGAACTCACCAACAATTAAAATAACTCTACTTATATTTTAACCACCAGATGCTCATTCACATTTTTAGTTAAAGAATGATGTTTTTGGTATGTACACTTTACTCACAGACCTAGGAAACTAGCTTTACATGATCCAGGCTCTTATCTGGATGGGTCCACCATGCTTGGGTCCAACCCAGAATGTGGGCCATTTGCTTATAGAGCCAATCTAGAGGCCGAGGGGAAGTATAAGTCATGATTCATTGACAATAAAGCCAACAAAATTAACAGAATATATAATTGAGAAGGTAGGTCCACTGCAAAATGAAGTAGCTTGCTCATATAAAAGCTGTTGATAGGTTTGATAGAAGCATCACATGATACCTCAAACTATAATGACAATCCTTCACCAAGGAATGGCCACTACCATCAATATAGAATCACAATAATGTGATGGCATAATTAAGACTCACCCATCCAATGTGTTAAATAAGTTTATGAGCAACAGATGAAAATTAATCCAAATTGCAACTTGAGAGAGGACATTTAACATTCGCGTACCATTATATCCATTAGCCAACAACCGCTTCTGCATCTTTTCCACAGCAACAGTTGAAAGATCAATGCATGTTATCTGTGATATTCCATCTTTGTACAGTTCTTCACACAACTGTGAGTTTCCACAACCGAGCTCCAAAACCTAATGTCCACCATCCAACCCAACCAACCAAGCATTTAAGTCTAATCAATCCCACAATCCCTGTTGCATGGATTCTTTGAAACAAGTAGTATACACATGCCAGAAATGTCTCAATTATGACAATTCGTCAGATGCTATGGTGTCCAAATGCTAATACAGATATGAGCAAGGATACAAAGATGGGGGCACAACTCACAATTTGAAAATCAAGGACATGGATATGGATATGACTATCCTATCTCCAACATGAAATCTCAAAATTTTATATTAAAACATTTATACAAAGTACGCTTTTTTCTGTAGAACATTTCTAAATATTAATGAAAATTTATCATTATTTACATTCCTTTCAAACATTGTCAAACTAATAGAAGTACATGAAGTAATGGACTCTCTATAGTAGGATATGCTACACTAATACTCTAAAATTTCTTTTCGGGTGAGGTATTAAGTATCAGTATTGCATCCTTCGGATGCAAGGATGCTAGGCATATACAATTAATCAAGCATCACAAGTCAGATTTTTTTATCTACCACTAATTAAATGATATAAGGCAAAGATCCACAAGAAACCGTCATGCAAACTCCTTTTAGATAGAAATTGATTACCCAGCTATCAAACTAGTAAATCAAATCTTAGGAAAGTGATGGTCCCATCTATATCTCTGTCATAAACCCCCTTCATTCCTCACATCTTAAAAATACTCTTCTGATAAACCTCTTCACCATGAATTCATAGAAATTCAATAATGAATAAATAAATGGGCACTAAGATCAAAATTAAAATAGTGACTACCTGATCATTGACCCACAACTTTCTAATTTTATTCAACTTAATTGAACATTTTACACCGAATCCACCAACCCTACTGGTACAGCTACTAATACATAGAAGATTTATAGTTGGAACTAAATAAAATGCATATAACAATAGCAATGGCTATAGAAAAGAAAAATGGGTGCTTACAGAATCAGAAGATTTGATGTTCTGTTGGATGAGATGACGAAAATGAGAGTAGTCTTTGAACCATTCATAGTGCTCCTCACTGGAGAAACGTTGATCCCTGTACATTTTAAATGAGCAGATGTTTCAAAACAAGAAACTACATGGAAGTTATAGATCTGATAATTGAAAAATGAAATTAGGGTTTGATCAAAGTTGCAATTTTTAAGAGAATTCCCAAAGAAAGTTGAGATTGGGATGGAAAAGTAGGGTTGAATCTTACCAGTACTTGGGGTCGAGGTAACCCAAAGCAGAAGAAGGAGCAACAGCGTCACTGAGCGGTTTGATTGCTGACGAATCCATACAAATTGTGAAGGAAAGAGCAAGGGAAAAACCCTAATTTTGGTTTCTTTCGCTTTGGTGGGAAAAGAGGTTGAAGGAATCTTGGTATATAAGGGCGCATGTTAATGTATTAGTACGTGAAGAAGACAACGTACGCTGGTGTGCTGTGGGGAAAAAAAAAAAGAGAGTTTCATTTTTATAAGAGGTAAATGTGATGATATGTTTGTTCGCAAGGGGTCCTGTGAATTTTAGGTCTACAAATATGTTTTCTAATCTTTTTCATATTTATGTTTTCTCACTTCAAGATCTTCCCAAAGATCAAGTTTTTATAAACAAATTTTAAGGATGGATTTAGAGCCTTTTTTTTCTTCTGAAATTTAAGAAATTCCTGTATGGGAAATTCCTGAATACCCAGACATAGTGGAATTCTTGAATGCTTAGTTGGACTTGAGCATCCAGGAATTCCACCAAAATGCAAAGAGGGGTGGAATTTCTGAATTCTTAAGGTCACATTGGGCAATCAATTCTTAAGGGAAAAGATTTTTTGTTTTCTAAAGATATGAAAAATCCATGTTTGGCAATTGTAAATTCCTGATAATTTGGACGAATGAAAATTTTTATTTATTAAGATTTTCAGATCGACCTCCCCTCATAAGATTTTAAAATCTTCACTTATATGGATTTGCACACCAAATCCCATTTTTCTCAACTATATACATCGATATACACCAATATCAAGTGAACTCCTCAGCTATACAAATCCTGATTGAGGAATTCTTATTCCAATGGTAGTAAAAAATCATCATATCTATGGATTCCACGCCTATTACCAAACATGCTCTATGGGACCTTTCATTTGGCTGGATTTTAAAATGTTTGGCAAGAAATATGGAATTTGGAAATGTTAGGTGTCCCAAAAACCCCAACATCTAGAATTCGTATAAGGAATTTTAGTAAAGAAAACGGCCTTTTAAAGAGCGCACAATTGTTTTAGGAAGTTTATCATTTATGGTTTTTTTTTTAATTTTTTTTCATTGACCCCTCCCTACTTTTTTATTTACATAGTGGTCCTAGAGGAGCTTGAGTGAACATTTAAACAATTTGAAGGACATGTTTTACATGTTGAAGAAAAGAAAGAAAGGAAAAAAAAAACCTTTTGGGTTTCCTTTTTTATGGATATTTAAGCATATATTGGCCTCGCACATTGAGTAGTGTTATGGGTAGAGGTTGGGATGCAAATGGGTCAAATATGAGACAAAATCATGGTGGATCCTAACCTGAATTTGTCTTTTTATAGGTAGCATTCTCCATCTAGATCCCGTTCAGAGATGTGAATATGAACATCATGGCTCATGATCCTCTAGTTGGATCATACAAGAATTTGGTTTCAGATCTAAATCCAGATATGATATGCCTGGATCCGCGTCTAAATTTCTCGTGAATCCAAAATTAACTTTCACGTCTGCTTTATTCAAAATCGAAGACTTCATATACTCATATAATGGATATTTAGTTGAGGATGATTGGTGAGGGACATATCACACCCTTCACAATATATATGATAATAGGTGTAAAAAAATTCAAGATAAAAGTCTGATATCTTCTTTTCTTTTAGTAAATTCCTACACATGCACACCCTTCACAAATCCCATACTAACCATCCTGCTGTCATTCATACCCTAGTTGTTTCTATGTAGGGGACATATCAAGGCCTTGCCACAAGCATGTTTGGCAACTCTACTTATAGAGTTAAAATTAAGTAGAGTCCCATTTCCTAAAAAGAAACTCACATCAAAAGCACTTTATCTCAAACTTCCCACCATATTTCTACAAAAAAAAGTAAAAAAGTAACCACTAAAAGACAAAAAAAAAAACTCCCATTTTCAATATAAAAAAAAGTAAAAAAGATTCAATCACAGACAACTAAAAATAAAATATCATCATTACCCACTTATATTTTATTATTTCTTCAACATAACCTTCACTCCACTCAACTCTACAAGTAAAATCCCCAAACAGAGGGTATAACTTCGGTCCGAGTTCGACCAATCCCAAACCCACACGGCCAACCTGACCGAAAGTAAAATCTTGGCTGGGCTTATTTAGTTTTGCATATTGAGCTCATAGCTAAACTTGAAAACTTACATAGAAGTTGGGCTTGTGTTTCGGTTTGCAACTTTTTTTTCCCAATTCGATCTCTCTGTTTTTTTTTACTTCAAATACCCTTATTTCCTCATTATCTAATTTATCTAAAAATATATATACGTCCATTCTGATGGGTGCCAAACTCGCTATTGATCAAGTGGTAGGGATGATGATTTGAGCCTTTGTTAGCATAAACAGGTGGGGTAACTAAATCCTCAACCCCTCAATAGAAATCGAGTTTGATACCCATAAAAATGGACTCCATTTGATCAATTATGCACTCTTTTGGACAGTAAAGGCTTGTTTGCTATTGATCAAGTAGTTGGGATGATGATATGAGCCTTTGTCAGCATATACAACCCCCGCCCCCGCCCCCTCAAAAATATCCTTAGGTTAGCGGTGGGGCATATCCATTTCTTTCCTTTAGAGAAGCAAACCAAACCCAAAACTCTGGATACCCTACCCAACCTCAGTTAACTTGGCTCTTGCTCAACTCAAATTGCACTCTCTTTTCTTTTTTTGATACCCCAGCCAAGGAGGTTGAGACCTATGAGAGAGCCCATATGCATACGGGAAAGCAGCTCACTCAAGTGAAAAGGAAGCATGCACACGCAGTAAGAAAGCTCACACAAGCGGAAAAAGAGCCCGTACAAGCGATAAGATGTGAGGTACCTAGAGTTCGAACCCAGGCAGCCAGGTAAGAACTAACGCTCTTTACCAATAGGGTAAGGAGCTGTTCTTAAATTGCACTTGGATAGAGAATTTACCGATAAGGCCAGGTTTGGGTTTGGATTTACCAACATACAATTCAGGTCGGACTTAAATTGAGCCAAGTGCAACTGGGGTTAATTGGGCTACGTTTTGACCAAGCCTAAGTGGGGCCTGAATTGAATATGTTAAGCCGAGCCTCAGCCCGAACACAAAATAGGAACCCAAGTGGGGGTTGGCAGGGCCTAAAAGTTTCCAGCCCATGATATAGCAGCAGTGTGGCTTGCTCTGGCCTAAAAGTTTTCATAAAAATGGCCACTGGTTGGACGGGTAGGATCTCCCTATCATGCATCAGCAAGATGTCTGAAGGATCACCGTGCATTCATAGTGGGGTCCTAATTTAAAGGTCTGAATAAAAGCAATGAGCCAGACTTGTACAGAGATGAATAACTTCTATAACCTTTCATGATTGAAATGCAAAAAGAGACTGTTTAAATCCAACAAAATTTCACAGACCAAACCCGCATGCAAATTGCAATACATGTTGGCATTCTCTTTTCCTGCTGTCTAGTGTGCAATGTGCATGCCATTGTTCTTTCATTGTCCATGGCAGTATCATTTCAAAGTTCCCATCATTGAGAATTATAGTCCTTTTCTGCATAAGGAAGACTTCAAAACCTGACCCATACTGTGAACTTGATCTGCAGATTACATGGGTTGGATGTGGTCTGGCTCGGATGGAAGTAAGGTTGAGTTTGAACTGCCTAATCAATGGGTTGATACAGGTTGTTGACTTAACCTATACACCCCTTCTCAACCCGACCCATTTGCATCTTGGAGTGGCAGAACCTAAACTAACCTGGAAACCCGACCTGTAGCAAATATGTGGGTCGAGTCAAGCTTGACCTGTCTATTGAATGGGTCGGATACAGATTGAGCCTCGACCTGCCATCCAGTTATTGAATGGCTCAAAAGATAATTATTCAACTATTGTGGCACAGTTCATGTTGGTGGTGGGTTTTAGCTTAAAAGTTCATTCAAATCCCAATGTATTTTAGCAAGAAAATAAAAAATACAAAAGCATGTCATGGTTTCATTAATTAAAATAATTACAATGGTTTCATATTATAGTGTAACTGCTATTATTTGTTGTTGGGGTTGATGTTGTTGGAGAAGAGGTTGGGATTACCCAACACTTTACTGGTTGGCATTCATGGTCATCTATCTAATCAATTCACTCAAAGGCATGAAAATGAGGTTTAGTTCATCTGCACCTTAGTGATTAGCCCATGACCCAACCAGACAAATGAAGGGTCCAGATAGCCTTAATTTTGGCCACATGTCATCACTGCTAAAGATGTGGGGGCACTTTGATGCCAACTGAAGAGTGACACCAAGAAGAAGAAAGAAACAAGAAAAGCTATGGAAGACAGGCGTGGGAGATGGCAGAGAATATTGCAGAGAGACATGCATCATGCTTACATCAGAAACCAACATTTTCACCTGACAAAGTTAGGAAATTCCATAACTACATTCCTATTGCTGGTTTGTCTTCGTTAAAAAAGGAGAAATCTTCCCAAACACCCATCACTTCCTCTTTAAAAACGACATTTTTTGGTTTCCTTGATGCTTGACATGGGAGCTTGATTAAGTCACTAAAAACAACCATGAAGTGGATAGAAGAGAGGGCCTGTCAAAAAAGTTGCAGAAAAGTGCACTACAGAGGACGGATAAGTAGTTTAAATCCTGAAGAACATAGTCATTTTGTTTTTCAACTTGTTCTGATTTTACTAGCCTGGTCTTGAAATTATAGTGTTCTTTCTTTTCCTGATTCTTATATAAGATAGAACACAAGTCATAGTTTTAGGAAGAATCAATGAATGATATTGAGTAGTTTTGGAATTCTAGCTCTGGGTTCTATATCTGAAATTGTTTTCTGGGTTTTTCTGGAAATGGTTGTAGAGAAATTGTAGTTTTATGCTATTTCTGAGAAAACCCAATTTACCATCAAGTAGTATTGAATTTTTAGTGTCGCTTTTCGCTTCCAAAATTGTGTTAACGATCCAGTTCATGGTTTCCTTGGTTTTGAATTTTGAATGCCATTTGTGAGAAGTCTAATTCATGGTTGTGTTACTTGTGTAAGCATAAGTTGTTTTGTTTTCTTAGGTACTCTGTAGATTTTTGTGATCTGAACATTTTTTTAGTCCATCAGAAATAGCTACTAGAATGGCTGATTGTAGAATTAAAAAGGTTGAAAGAAAGCGCCCCAAGATTGCCAATGCCCCCATTGCAATAACACCAGAAAGATTCTGGTGTTGTCCCTCTCCAGTTCTCTTTCAAAAGTCAATCAAATCGCATCCAATGTCCCAAAGGCGACACACGCCACCACCCACAACACCAAAAGTCCCTGTTTCCAAGGCGCGGGACCATCCACTCAATAAAAAGCCACTTCCTTCTTCATTGAGATCATTTCTTGTTTCTTCTGATGATGAAATGAGTTCAAATTCTGATCCAGCTGATTTAAGTCTACGTACATTTGGTGGGAACGTGTTGAAAACTAACATTGAGAATTCTGAGAGCAAGGCCGCTTTCGTGTTTGGTGATCCTGCTACGAGCGATTTGATAGTGGTTTTATCAGGAAAGCAAGAATTTTCTGTGAGAATGAGTGTTCATAGGAATGTGCTTGTGGAACATAGCAGTGTTTTTGCTGATAAGCTTTCTAGACCTACCCCTGTATCGCGTGTCGAAATTGGAAACTGTCTTGATGTAGAGATTTATGTTGAGACTGTAGGGTTGATGTACTGCAAGGAAATGAAGCAGAGGTTCAACAGGGAAAACGTTGCGTATGTTCTCCGTATTCTTAAGGTAATTTCAGGCAACCATGCTATTGAATTTGATTTTATTTGCTTCAATCAGTTGAATTTTAACTAGTCCTTTCCAGAAATAATAGTTTACTTTCTTGAGAACAAAAATTCCTTCCATTGATTAGGTTGAGTTTGGTTCTGAATCAACAATTCGAGCTTCCTAACACCTAGTTTCCTCTGAATTTGGTTTTCTCATGAACACGTATATTTCAAACTATTAAATTCTCAAGAATGCCCTTTAAACTTCCATCTTTTTGTTGTCTGCTTGGTAGTTACAATTTATCTTCAGAATCATAGACAAGGTATAACCAAAAATCCATAGTGCAATATGGACCTGCAACCTACTACCTAGACCTGAACAGATCATGTAATCCTAGTTTCTTCACCATCACAATAATTCCCAGCTAGACAAAATCAAACCAAGTGATTTTTTTTTTGCCTTGATCACACATTATCGGTCACTTCAGTGTTCCATCCAATGAGTGATGCCTTGAAGAGATCAAAAAATTAAAAAACAATCATCCATTTTGAGATTTAGATTTTTATTTGGGCATTAGAACAATGTTGCATAGGACTAGGCCCCAATGTCGTGGTAATTAGAACTACTAGTTCATGGGTTCAAACTTCAAAACCCTGTTTATCATTGAAAAACTTCAATTATTATCTATGTTCCAACTATTTTCATCTCTCTATAAAAGAAACCACACAACATCCTGTGAACCTCTTTGTTGAAAGTTGTAATTAACTCGTAAAATCTTGAAACAAAAAAGAAGAATGAAATGATGATTTGCTTCTTCAGCTGATGAGAGTAAGTAAAAATGTTTTGCAGGTAGCAGAATCACTTGGTTTCAATGCATGTATTCAGATGTGCTTGGAATTCTTAGAATCAGCTCCTTGGGTTGGTGAAGAAGAAGAGAAGGTGGTGTCATCAGTCTTACGTCTTGGATGCGATAGCGAAAGGATCGCCCCCGTGCTGAAACGGGTTACTTCTGAGATCCCCAACTCCCCCAATGACACACTAGCGCACATTATCCAGCTAGTTCTCAAAAGCAATGAGGAGAAGGGCCGGCGTGAGATGAAAACCTTAGTATCTAAGCTTCTAAGAGAGAGCAGTTTTCACAACATAGGCACAACAGATGCCTTGAATGAAAACATATACAACTGGTGTCAAAGTAGCTTAGTGGAAATGTTGGCTCTGTTTAGGCAAGCATCTCATCCAGCATTTAGTGATGAGTCCATGGATGGAAAAGGTCCAATGGCGCGGAAGATTGCTGTAGAAGCTGACAATCTCCTGTGGTTGGTTGAGATATTAACTGACAGACAAGTAGCTGATGGGTTTGTGGCAATGTGGGCTAGTCAAAATGAGCTAGCAATGTTGCATCCCAAGCTGCCAATTGTGTCCCGACACATCGTTAGCTGCATTACAGCGAGGCTCTTTGTTGGGATAGGAAGAGGCGAGATGCTTCCGATGAAGGACACACGGAAGCTTTTGCTACAGATATGGTTACAGCCATTGATGGATGACTATTGTTGGTTGCGCCATGGGCACAGGTCATTCGATGGAAAGATGGTGGAGGAAGGGATTGGTCAAACTGTTCTAACACTTCCATTGGAAGATCAGCAGAGTGTTCTGCTTGGTTGGTTGGGTAGTTTCTTGAAGGTCGGCGATAGCTGCCCAAATCTTCAGAAGGCCTTTGAGGTGTGGTGGAGGAGAGCTTTTGTAAGGCCTTATTCCAGTTCAGAAGGGTGGTCTAGTTGCATGACACAGCTCAATTTAATCAACATTAGAGAATAACTGATATGTAATTCTGATGGCTGTTAGAGATTTTCGATACTTCCATGAATGATTTGCCATGTAATGACAAGTGAAAAGGTGATTGTTATTTTCTCCTTGTGATGTTTTAATTCTGGAATTTTGGACTTTAAACAGGAATGCATCATTTTGAATTGTAATCAAAGTTGCATCTATGTTGGTGCTTTTGATGACTGCAGAGGTGTGTCAAATGCATGATAAAACATATCGATAACCATTTGCTATCATTTTTGTGTTGATATATATCATTTGCTCCCTCAGATAGGATCTGTAGCGGCTGAATTGGGACCTCTGTTAGATGGATTTGGAGTCAATCCCAGAGGAACATCATCCAATGAGTTTTTCATTGAAATTAGTTTAAGCTCGGTACTCACTGATTGGATTAAAGAGTTCAACTGAACTTCCAGTAGAACCATGCAGATTTCTCTCTAGTGCTTTGGATAACTTGTTTATTTTCTATCAATACATTCTTAAAACTTGAATAACTATTAATGCTGTGACTCTTGACCGAAAGGCTCGCTCAAGGCTTTGGCCTTTGAGTCAATTCATTCTTGATGATTTGCGAGCTATGATGACCGCATATATGGATTTGAATGAGGCATGGATACAGGGGATAGCAATATGGTTATGCACTTTCTGAAATTTTAGACACATATTGAGGACAAGGTGTCCTATTCAGATTAATAAAATTTCATGTCATACTAAGATTTTTATAAGAGATGTTGCTTCTAATCTACACTACCTTTCTAAAATGGGGGGATTTTCACCTATGAACAAACTGCATGCGGTCCAGCTAATGGCCCACCTAGATCCATGCCTATCCTTAGGAAAAGGGGAAATAGAAAGGTCTTATTATGAATAAAGGTCAGGAGGTTATAAAAAAAAAAGCCCCATCACATTATCTTTACTTTTAATTAATTAACACCTTTTTTACCTATGTATTTCATTTGGAAATCAATCCAACAGCGAGTAAAAGTCAAATGAGTGTCAAATAGAGCATGGCGTTAGATAATGGGTGGTGGTGTAGTGAGTGTGAAGGGAATACACTGTTCACAAATGGGCTCAATGGGCCCCATAAAGGCGGATTGCTTATAGGGAGAATATTACTTAGAAGTGTTGGTGCAGTTTATAGTATATTATAGATATAATATTTTTGGGATACATATAAGTTGGCATACACAAGTATCCGGGAACCATAAAATTATGAGCAAACTTGCACTTTTGAGGGTATTTGAACCAATATTTGCATTGCACATGTATGGGTGACAAACAAATCCATATACTTAGCTTTGATATTATGATTTACCTCTATACATTTTTGACAGTTATTAGGCTCCATGACCCCATAAAATTTACATACATTTATCCTTTTAGATTCCATTGCTAGAGCATAGAAATGCAAGTCTTGAACTTTGAGGGACTCTACAATTAGTTCTCACTCATTTCCTTTTAATTGAACGGACACAAACAACTCCTTATACAAACAATCAGACGGGTATATACATGTTTACAACTTTAAATTATGGGGTTTACCAAATAAATAAATAAATAAACTTTATATGATGAGGAGCTGATCCACCATAAAAATGTATGCTATGAGGATAAGTTGCTCCATGAGCTATAGCCCCATTATCTAAAGAGATCTAGGGCAAAGTTGGCACTTCAATATGCTATTCTGGATTAATGTTATCATTTTCACTTGGATTACTTTCCAATTTTCATGGTTAAGGTGGTATCTCCCTTTTGAGGGTAGGCAGAAATAATCATGTCATAATCATGATAAAAGTCAGATTGGAATGCCGTTCGAGGCCCACATGCCATGTGTTTGACTCATATTTGTCAATGTCCCACCATAACAAGTTAACAGAGTTCATACTAGCTTTTCCCACATATGGTGCGCTGAACAGCTTGAGCAAATGTCTGGAAAGTCCTCAAAATCCAAAAGTGGAGGCAAATGCAAAACCCAAAGAGGGATCTTTTATTTGTTTGAGGTATTTATAGGTAGAATTGTAAGTGTTTGGGAATTCATGACGTTGGTGTAAGATCACATTTTTGGAGTATTTGAAAATTTTGTTTTATTGTTAGAAGTTTAAATATTATTTTTTTTGAAAAGTCGCTTTTGACCGATAAAATATTTTAAACTTTTACATTTCTAAATGCCGGACCGTAATTGAGTATTTATGAAACCCCTTTAGATATTATCTAAAGAATTTATATTTTTTTTTCAGACAACAATTCTCATAATTCTTTGAAACAAATACATTAGGGCCTGTTTGGATAAATGAGGAGGGGAGTGAAATGAAGTGGATTTTACATGTGGAGTGGAGTGAAGAGAAGTAGGTTGAAGTTAAAATATAATATTCCATTTCACTCCATTTGGATGTTTATTTTGAAGTTAAGGTTTGAAGTAGAATCTACTTTTACTCAAGAAAATAAAAGTAGTTAGAGTTGAAGTGAAATGGAGTACATATGACTCACAACATTACTTCATCTATTAGGTCAGACTCATCCAAACGAGGTAGAGTTGAAATTTTAGACAGTTAGGGCCCATTTAACTTCATTCTACTCTATTTTTTGCCTATCCAAACATGACCTTAGGTTTTGCGCCCTCAATCAAATAAAAGCTTACGAAAATAAGAGAGCCATTTTCTCTTTAATATGTATTTGGGATTGGTTATGACTTATGATGCTACATTTATTAACAAGATTAAGCATTATCCTAAAGTTGACATTTGTTTCATTGAAAGGTGACACATCACATTCATATGTCATAAAAGCCAAGGTGTAGTTCGAAGTACAGTAGCCTAATTTGAAGGGGACATAAAGCTAGTGACAAAAGCCCTAGGATCTAGCTGATATCCTGGTAATAACTAACAACCAAAGGTTCATGCACATTTGACCAAACTTTTGAATAAAAAAACATGTCTAATTGTATTCTTTTTTCTTTCTTTTTTGTGACTCTAGAACAATTGAGTATTTTTCTAATTTTCTTTTAATGTGTTTTATGGCCACCAATTGTATTTAATGCGAAAAAAAGAATGGATGGATAAGGGGAGGACAATGTCAATACCTGCATAACTGCCACAGGGGAAGCAAGTTTGTGGAATCCAAATGCATATCCACAATACGAGCATGACAATTTTATTTCATGATGGTTGCATTTTCTAAAAAAATAAAATAAAATGAAATACTTTTATTGTTTGGTGCAATGAAATATTTTCCATTTGAAATGTGTTTGTAGCTATTTGGGCCTATTTGTTTATACAGAATAAATACAAATTTATTGTTAAATGAGTTCCATAGAAGGATTATTAAAAAGATGAGAGGTGATTTAAATGATGAGGGCGATGGGTGAGTATTCGTTTTTCAACTTCCATGGATTCAATTTCCATCAAGGAAGAGGTTATTTGATGGTCGTTTTTTTTTATATTCACCTTTGATTATTCATTTTTAACCACTTTGAGAAATATGAAACCAGTTACATGAAACAAGTAGGTCCTTTTGAAGTACTATATAGAATGTTTTTCTTTTACTTCCGCCAAAACCCTATTAAAGATCTTCACCTTTACAACAAGAGAGTGGCTACCTACACACTGCAAATACCTCTCCACACACTGCATTTAAAAAAAAAATTCCTAAACTACCCATATCCCTCTCATTGCTTCGGCAACCTCGCCAGTTGCCGCCCTTCCCTCTCTTTTCCTCTTTTGCTCCGGCAGCCCCCACCCGCAGCCCCATCTCCCTCTCTTCCTCTCCCTGCTCGGGCAGCCCCCACCTGCAGCCCCATCTCCCCCGCCAGCCGCCGCCCTTCCCTCTCTCATCCTCTCCTGCTCCAGCAACCCCCACCCGCCCTCATCCCCAGCCCTTCTCCCTCTCTCTTCCACCCGCCCTCATCCCCTTCCCCAGCCCAACCCCAACCCTCCCAGCCCTACCCCCACCATCCATGAAACGAGAGATAGGGAGAGGAAGAAGGAGAGCGAGAGGGATCGCGTCAGACGGGGCTGTCGGTGGCAGGGGAGAGACGGGGTCGGGCGGAGATGGGGAAAGGGAGAAGGAGAGAGATAGGAGAAAGGGAGAAGGAGAGAGATAGGAGAAAGGGAAAAGGAGAGGAAGAAGGAGAGCGAGAGGAATTGCGTTGGGTGGGGGCTGTCAGTAGCGAGGGAGCGAGTGGTCTAGCGGAAGTGGCCAGAGCTGGGAGAGGGAGAAAGAAGGAAGGAGAGGTATATGGGTAGTTTAGGAACTTATTATTATTATTATTTAAATACAGTGTGTAGAGAGATATTTACAGTGTGCAGATACCAGCACTCTTACAATAATCCTCACTATTAGATTTTTAAGTAAAAGCACGAAATGAACATCACATTATCGATCCACGAATAAAAGAGGTCTCTCATGCCTCTTGTTGAACCTTTTTATGTCTCTATAACAAAGATCCCGAAAAACATGAACTCAACAACAAAGATCTTAGTTTGTAATCTATAACTTGGACAAATCAGATCTAACTATTTCATTTTCAAATTGACTTTTTCATTATAGCTATTTTTTTCCCTCTCTTACATATTCACATACACATGTCTATCCAACATAATGGATGGAGATTGTCCGTGTGGATGGGAAGATGCTAGTGAAGATGAGCATCATCCCAAAATATGTGCTAGTGAAGATGGTGAGCATCTCAACTTCAACTTCAACTTAATGCATGGAGAAAGAGAAAGTGGTGTGTTTAGACTTCATCACACTCGTTTTTATACATTTGAATTTTAAAGACTTAAATTCAACAAAGCCTTCATCTAAACGCGCAGGTTTGATATCACATATTATTGATATTTACAGTCACAAACAAAATCAAATTTAAATAACATAAATCTGAAATATGACAGATTTGAATTTAGCCCTACCATACCAAGCCCGCACCATTGCCATCACAACACGTTCGTGCTGATGAAGACCCAACGTACACCTTACGTCTATGGCCGACCATTGACTTGTGTTTACTTGATGAGATGAGAGAAGGATAGCTTTTGCGGTTTTGTTGTCTCCACGTGGCATGATCCATCCACGTTATTCATTTCATTGTCACGCACTCCAATTTCTCGCCGTTTTCTCATCTCAGCTTCCAAGATTTTTCTCATGATATTTTAAAAAAGGGATATTTACCAAAAAAGCTAAATTTAGATTCTAAGTAAATGATTTTATGAAGGAAACAAAAAACATGAAATAACGAATAAGTTGCTAGTACATTTTTTCTGACAAAATTACCTTGGTTGATGATCTTGCCAATAATGTCCCTCTTAATTACACGAAAGAAATCCAAAATTTCTTTTCTTAAACCTTTCACTTTATCTCCTTCTACTATCAATATAAAAAGAACATAAGCAATATGACAAAGAATCAACTAAGGGGCGAAACAAACTCAATCTTCCCCACAAAATGCAATGATTTTTATAATAATTAATAATACATTTACTGGTCAGAAATTGCACGTACAACATGGCTTCTTACACAGTGCTCACAAACATTAAGACTTATGAAATTCCCCCAAACAAGCGGTTATAAGACCCCTAAGCCTTCACAAAGCATATCCAAGTCCATCATCTTCAACCTCTCTCAAAGCCACCGACTAAATTAAGAGAAAATCCTTATTTCGACATTTCATCGAACAGCTTATACTCCAAATTCACACCCTCAAAATTCATGAGAATATATACACTTTAAAAGGGAGCGAGAAATGCGTGCAAATCAAGCATGGGACCCACACACCTAGAGAAAATTTACAAGATCACCTAAGTAAAGACAACCGGGACACAAAACGTAATAGTTTCCACAACATTCTCATCACTAGATAGAGAAAGATGAAGCAACACATAGTTTTTTTGTAATGGAAGTTGATGATATTGTCAACCAATTTGAGGATATCGTCAATTAGGGTGGTTTTGTAAAAAAAAAGAAAAATGCACGAACAACTCTCTTGTTATTTTATTAATTTTTTTCATAAAATCGCTGAATTAAGATTTAAAAATAACTTTTTCGTAAAAACCCCTTAAATAAATATATGATTAAAAACAAAAAAAGAGTTTTTATTTAAATGAATTAAAATTTTCCAAATAAAATGATTGAAGTAAGATTTTGATTTTCCACTGAGGCATTGGTAGACGCAAAACATATGAATAGTTTATGTCAAAATATAGCAAGCCCATGTCCCAAAAAAAAAAAAAAAAAAAAATTCATGTGGCCGGATGTCTGCTTAAGATCATTCTCCAAGTTAAAAAGAAAAGAAAACTTAGAATATTACATTAAATCACTGAAAAAGACTCACCAAGTAAAACTTGATGAATAATGTTTGATAACAAATTAATGAAATTGGTCGAGCCGAAATCTTTATCTTGATTAGGTTTGCATGTGATCGCCATCTCTTGTGGGTGCCAAACATGCAAGAAAGTACATATGACTGTATCCATCACAGCTCAATTATTGCATGTGTATGACAACTAGTCTACGTCATGTGATCATGTATTTTGAAAGAACACACAAGTTTCTAAAGCCTCCCGGCCCCCTTTTTATTTTTTCAATATAAGGGGCCTACCAAGGATGGGTCTCAACTCTCAACCTTCAAAATATCCATCCTTCATTATTTTCAGTGGTCCCAACTTGATTCTCATCGAACCATTATCGCAGTTGGGTTTAGTAATGAAGAATCTGTGTTGTATGAAGCTAGTACTGGATTTTGAGGCCTTGAGATTAATGGCTAGAATCGATTAATCGGATTGATGTGGGTCTCCTAAACTTGGTTGTCAACCATCCAATCATTTTGCAGCGGGCGGGTCTCTATTTTCAAATGTGCAGATAGAATGGTTGCACATGGATTGACAATGCCTCAAAGCAAACCATAATTCATTGAACAAAAGCTAATCCCCATTAGAAAAAAATCATCCAATCCACATCTCTAATTTGTGACCTTTTTGAGGCCCCTTTTGTATATTTGAGGCGTCCCAAATTTACACTGATCTGACTGTTAATATTGTGAAAAATAACTGGAAAGAGAATCATAGATCTCTGGGGCCCAAAAATCAGAATTCAATATCATATTTCCTGATTAATACTTGGTCCACCCTAATCCACATCAAACCTTTTCCATTCCTATATATGAGTGCGATGGATGGGTTACTGGGTCAGAGCTTTCCTAGCCCAATCCATTTAGCTCTTGAGCCCAAATATATAACCCCAAATCCAGCCCTTATATGTGAAAGTTAGGCCCAGGCCCAACCCACTCTTGAAATACAGTCCGCTTCTATACTAAATATGTCAAATCAATAAGCCTGAACCATGTAACTGCTGAAAAAAAAGTGGTTTTTGTGGGCTGGCATCTAGTGGGGATTGGGCCAACTCGACCAATGAGTACTGCCCCTATCAATGTGGGCACCACAGGGAGGATCAAACGTTTATTTAAAAGTACATCAGTTGCAACTTGCAAAAGAAATGGATAAGATGATATGGACTATAGTTAAGATATCAATTAGAGGCCAAAGAAAATAATGGCCAATATAACAATTCAACTAGCTAGAACAAAACCAGCAATTGGAAGGAACTGGCGAATTGGGCACATCATTTTCAACTTTGATTAAAACTCTCTCTAACAAGTCAATAGCCCAACCTAACGGGAGAAGAAAACAAAATAGAGAGAGAAGGATATCATATAATTCAACACATTATTTTGTTGACTTTCTCCTTCATAACAGCTGCACCGCCAAAAGGCAGACATTTCCCATTCATGACAAAAAAAAAGGTCCAAGTCAACTTGAAATACGTTTCCTTTTAATGGGTCTGTCCATCTTGCTTTTTAGTTGCTAGATTTTGGCTGCCTTGTCTAGAACATGGTTTTCCTTCTGCTACAACTAAAAGTTAGGGGAGGAGACCCTTTTCCTTGCCCTTGTGATTCCATTAATTTGTTAGCAAGACATGGGAAATTGCTTCTCTCTTCATGGTAGAAGAAGGTATTATTATATTCATCTCCCATCTCCACACCCACCACCTTTATCTTGTTTTACATTCATTCCTTTGTTGGTTATCTTACAATCATCACCCCCACAATATCAACCACCATAATCCATGCATGGTTTTGATAGCATACTTTCTTTTTTCCTTTTCACCCTTCAATGCCTTGTTATTGTTCTTATTGTTGCTGTTCATGGGTCTTTGCAGAAGGAGATATATCAAGTCCAGGCATAGAAGGCTTGAAGCAACCAACACCCATTACACGATGAATGAAGGAATAAAGACAGTTGAAGTCGAAAAGCTCTGCGAATCAACTGATAAACCGATCCTATGCATGTGCATATTGACGTGGAACATGAATGGCAAGGTAAGTTAAATGAAATAAAGGATGTTATTCTTCGTATATAAGAGAGATGGAGAGGGAGAGATTACATGTTCATTTAATCATTTGTAATTGGGTTTGATTATTTGATTCTTGTTGTGATGAAGGTTTCATCGGACTTGGAAGTTCTCATCGGCGGCAACCAGAAGTTTGATCTGTTTGTGGTAGGATTGCAAGAAGTTCCACGGCGAAACATGGCTAGGCTTTTGCAGAAAGTTCTAGTTGATACTCACAGGTTAGAGAGAATCCTCCTTTGTAGTTTTCTTTCATTTCTCATAATTGGTTTTTCTCTTTCATTTTTATTCATTTTGTGGTGAGTTAGTTGTTAAGAAATGATACGTCCGTTTTCTCGTGGTTCATTTGATACCAACAACTAGCCTCAATTTAAATTCTTTTGTGGTGTTATCGTAGTCCTGACATTCTAAACATCAGTTTACCAGAATATTTTATGTACATATATACATTAATATATATATATATATAGGAACCTCATGCACCATGATCACTGCTCTACATTGCCATAGTTTTAGAACAACTTGCTCAAGGTCAGGCGATGACTGTGGCCCATGCTCTACGTTGACATTGTTATAGCACGTCTGATTTGATCAAGTGGTGCTGATATTGTAGCACCAAAGTCATGTAAAGTTTCTCATGATGTGTCCACCTGAGACCACCAACATGAAAAAGTTCGAAGGTTTTTGGCCCATCACCCAGTTTGAAGATGATGGCCACTAACTAAAGTTTAAGGCCCAGATCTCTCGATGGTTTTTACTTAGGGCGATTGACTTATCGGTGATATTCAGTGTTACCAAAATCACAATGAAATCTGGGGCATGCTAATTCACTCGGGAAAGGTCTGGTTGAAGGATTTGGTCTCATCACAGGTGGGTTTAGAAAAAGTTTGTGTTTGGCTAAATTGAGACCTTATCTCTCTAAAAAATTGTGTCCATAGAAAGATTTTGTAACATTCACATGTGCTATATAAAATTCTGATAGCTTAGTTCTCCTAACACTGGAATAATAACACTGGTTGGCAGACCTACACTCAACCATATTTTTCAAATTCTCATATGAAAATGGCGCCTTGGGTGAAATGTTCAGCATAAAAGAGTGTTTGTATAAAACGCATTAAATCATACTCATTATATCAATTGGTAGTTCACTAATTTTGAAAATAATTGAGCTTTGGTGTGTTTTAACTTCCATACATTGTGCCTAGATTTAAAGGGTTTGAAATCGTACCACCCTATCATCATCATCTTCTTCGCCACTGTCATTTTTTCTACATTGTCATCAATTTAATATTTGAAGATAATCATATCAAAATCAACATCCAATGCTAAAATAATAATACTCGAGTAACATTCACGGTTCAATTTGAAGTGGACTTAATTTATCATTTATCACGCTTCACATATGATCTTAAGGTTGACAAAGACCACTTTAATTTAATTTTGAATTATTGCTCTGATTTGAAGATTAATTGGGAAGATCTCAATGATCAGGGGAGGCGTTCCTAATCCAACAGCCATGGAGTGCAGATTTCTAGGATTTACCATGTATCTTAAATCATATATAGGATCATAAATATGAGGCCAGCTCTCCTAAGCTCAAGTTTAGGATAAGGTAAGTTCAAGTGTGTGGTGGGGCCCACTTGGGGACCCACATGGGGATGGGGGCAGGGGGATTTCAAGGTCTCCCTAGGATCTTCCTCCCTGTAAAAAAATCAGCACTAACCGTAAGTTCTATCATTTCCATATGGGACCAAGAGTTTAATGATTAACAGTCAATTTGGATTGATATATAGTCAATCCAACGGTCCAGTAAATTCGGATCTTACCGAAAGTTGGTGGACATGCGCAATTGAAGGGGGTCATGTGTTTGGTCCATTTGCAAGTACCAAAGGTGGGCCCCACAAGCACGAGCTTACAAAATTTCTTCCCTAAACTTGAACTCAGGGAGCCTTGACCTATATATATATATATATATATATTGCTTTCATTGTATTGCTAAGTTCATTTGTTCTTGAAAACAGACTTGTAGGTGCAGCCATCATGCAATCTCTACAGCTATTTGTCTTTGGACCCAAGAACTCAGAACCCTCGGCAAAAGGTGGGGCTTCTTCGTTTTTGCTTCAATTTCTTTGGACATTAGATTACCAATCCATATAGCTTGTCATTCTTTTCCAGATCGAGACGCATTAATTATGCCCAATAATCATGAATCTAAGCCGTTCATATAAAAAAAACCACTGAAGTTCACTTCAAAAGGAGTAGGGACCAACATCGTACTAATCACATCTAGAATACATGATTAACTCTAATGAAGTAAATCACGATTTTCACATGTGATCAATCCAACCGTCAGGTGTACTTCAATTGAAAGGACCTGTACGTGCCAATTCGTGGGGGCATGTGGTATGAATCTGGTTCAATTTATCATAAGTGGGCCCACTGTATAGATTTTTTGAGAAGTGGGAGCAAAAAAATGGGTTCACTAGAATTAAACATATATCATCATTTATTGTTCTTTAAATTACAACTGAATCCATTAATGTGGTTATTCTCTTACTAGCTTGGGTTTTATGTAGACATCATGATAGAGAAACATGCAGTTGGGGGCCTTGGAGGATTGATTGGAAGAAAAAGGGAGCTGTTGCTATTAGCTTTAGCTTCAAAGGAATCCGTATGGAGTTCATAAATTGTCATCTTTCAGGTAAATTCATCATTGGTACACTGTGATGTTTGTCTTGCAAAGCCAAAAACTTTTATGTTTGGGCCTAAGGAAATAGAAGGAGATTGATTGGAATGAAATTGGATTCCATTGGTTGTATGCTCTACTTACACAGTGGAACATAAAAATATGAAAAAACACCCCTTACACAGGTGGTTTAAAAATGTCTCCGATATATTTTTTTTCCCTACTCTTGAACCAATACACCAATGAAGTTTTAAGCTGCAAACTGACTACTCTTTATATATTGATACTATGCGAAAACTCTTTATACATGCAAACTGACTACTCTTTATACATGAAGTCTTTGCGAAAACTCAGGGTTCTATTTGTAAATCCCATAAAATGGAGGAGTATCTTTTAAATTTCCTCATAGCATCCCTCAAAATGTCTTGACACATTTGGCTGCACCTTGTCCCATATTTTTGTACCACTTCTTCCTCATGTATCACACTTTTATACTTTGAATTAGTATGGCATGGAAAGACATAGCAAAGTCTGGAGACATGTTTCCAAAATATTTTTCATTAGAAAGGGTTCTTAACATCTAGAATTTTACTTGTAACAGACACCAAGAGGTTTTTTATTTCAAAATTTTATAGAAGAATATGATTATGGTAGCAGGTCACACCAATACACTATTCGGATTAGCACCTATTTGGGAAGTTTTTGAGTTCTGTAATTCATTTGAATATCTTAGAGGAAACGTACACCACGTTTAATTTGCACTTCTCCAATGAGGGAAACCGGCCCAAAAATTTGGGCGCGGACCCTTTCCTTTGTCCAAACGTTAATTGGTCTAGTCTAGTAGTTAAGTCTCCACCCAAATACCAGTTACCAAGCATATGATATCATCACCGTCATCATCATTATTATTGCCATTATAAAAGCCTTGTCACAATTATGGAAAAACCTCTACCAAGCATCAGTGCTCACAATTAGGTATTCATGGATATACACCTTGAATGGATGATTTCGTGCGACGTAGCACGTGGGGAATGCCTGGGGACTGATTTGAATGAACACCAAAACCCTCCCCTCTATTTGCGCCGAATCCATTGGGTTTGCACAGATCTGAAAAGACTGGACTAGTAGATCGAGAGTCAATTTTTTTTTTTAATATGAAGACAGTAAACTTGTGGACCATGGATGAAGGGGTCAGATAGATGGAATTGGCCCCAAATTTGATATCTAGATCCTCCTTGGTCCCATCATTAGTGGGGCCCTAGGTGTACGCCATCCACCTACCCTGCACAGAACTATGCAAGGTATATGTACTAGCATTGGGGGGGCCTATATGTATATTTAATGAATAGATAATATGAGACCAACTATAGAGAGAATATGAGATGCCAGAGTGGAAAGGGGCATCTTGTCTCATACGGGCAACTAGGAATCGATCCCTGTTTAAGAGAAAAGTTTCAGGAATCGAACGATGGATAGCAGGATAAAATGCAGATTTGCAAATCAGCTAAACAACCCTATGTTGTCGGTGCAAATTTCTTCTATCATCCAAGTCCAACAACAAATGATGTTTGAATAAGTGTGAAACTAGGGATCAGCACTAATTCATGTGATACGTGAGTGTGAAACGACTATATATGAAGAAAAAAAGGGTGTTAAAGAAAATTTATAATATATATTACTGTAAGTGTAACCTACTACCGTATATTACAGTACTCTATGTTGACTTGCTGTATCATCAAAATAATTATATATATTGTCAGTGCCCACTGTATCTCACAACTCACATAAAGGGATCACCATAAAATATAAGTGGTTGGTCAACTATACACCTCACCCAGTCACCCTCCAGATCCAACCAAGAAAAATCACTCAATTCACAATATTAAGTCTTGTTTATTTTTTGTAGAAAGATGATGAATTACATTAATAGGACAAGGCTATTAAGGATCACACTGACCTTTATAATATATTAATGTTTCATATAATACATTTTATTTATCTGAATAGGGCTTGTTACAGTCCAAATCCTGATACTTATTATAATTGGATATTGATGCCCCACATTCCTGAACAAATCAAAGTGCATCTGATTTCTCCTTTTTATTCTTTCTCTCATGTATGTTTATATCATGATGATTAGAGCTTTAAGAAGATGTTTCAGTTTATTTAATTACTCTGTTTTGGGTGTGGGTGTGTGTATGTAGCTCATGCAAGTAAAGTAGAAGAAAGGAATGCCCAATGCCGGCACATTTCCCACTCATTTATGTCAAGAAGAGCCCATATGCAAGACCTTCCCACATTACTGTTTGGCTTGGAGATCTCAATTACAGGATACAAGGCATTAACACTCTGCCTGCCAGGAGTCTCATACAGAGGAACCTTCTTAAGGTAAGAAAAAAGAGAGCATTTCATTCGTGTATCACTCTTTCAATACTGTATATCTTTGGGTATTAATTAACTTGGATCAATGATTTAAAAACAAGAGTAAAAGTTTGGCTATAAAAATGGGAAACCCCGGAAGAACTTATACAAGTATGTTCAGATATGGTACAGTTTTCTTTGAGAAACTCAGGACAAACTGCATAGATCTGCATATTTTTGTGCGTGTCTTAAGATTTTTACAAAACATGTGTTTTCATTCAAAATTTGAGTTTTAATCTGTATACGAAACAATAAAGGAACATATTTATAAAATATCCATATAATCCTCGTACTATATGCGAACTGTCTAACTATGCTAAGCCCAGTCAGCCCAATTACAAGCCCACATGCATTTGGAACACCTACATAACAGATTAAAGAATGTTATTGCTTATATGATTCAGTCACAAAACTAATTAAGACTTCAATTCATATGATCTCTATTTACCCCCAAAAGAAAAAAACCTCATATGATCTCTCTATCAGTGATGTGGGTCATAAATACCCTGGTGCTACAAATACAAAGGAGTAATTAAATAGCAACTAAGTTCAATACTCAAATGTCAACATCAATTCCCCATTAGTATACTATCTATAGGCATTTGGAACCGACCATTATTTGAAATGAATGAAATCAGATTATAGTAATTGCTAATGGATTATAGTAGACTGACTTTACAGACAGAGAAAATGAGAAATATATGGTTAGGTCACCAAGAAACTACACACCTACTTCCCAGTCACAAGTTGCTTGATTCCTGATTGAGGTGGGCCTTGGTCAACGAGGGGCTCGACCCAACTAAACCAGACATTAGTAGTATTAGGGTGAGCACTGAGTTGGGTTGGTAGGTTGTGTACAAGTCTGGACCCAACCCACAACCAATCTGATTGTTAACTTGGGTTGGATGAGAAGTTCATGTTGGGCTTGTGTATTGAGTCATAAATTTCTGCAGTCTTTCTTATAGAAACTACAGTCCCAACTTAAATTGGGAGGTCCTGAAAATGGGCGGTTTCAGACCTGTCCACTCTAGCCCAGAATCCTAGGGGTTCAATGTTGGCTGCTATTATTTTGCCTTTGAGTTAGGCCCGGGTCAAATTTTTATTTTATTTTATTTAATGATAGCTTGATGGACTGACCCAGGCCATATAGGAAGCAGACCTATCCTAACACAATAAACACAAATAGGATCAGATGTTAGACTATTGTTCTAGGCCAGGGCTTGACTGTTAATTTGACCCATGAATCGATCTGGGCCTTAATATTACACCCGATACCTAAATGAGCAAACAACTAGGTCTAGTACGCTGGGTGATCCAAACCCACCCGAACCCAATTTCTTCAGGAAATTATGCCATACACTCCACTAGGTCTTCATACCTGGACGCCCAACAGTGCTGTAACAAAACTAAAATGTAAGGGCTCTCATGGGCCAGGGCAGACCGGGCCAAAACCGATTTGGGCCTGTTTTGGATTAAGTCATAGAAAGCCCCAAGCCTGCCCACCCATACAACTGATAAAAAGCCTGGTTTTGGCTGCCTGATTGACTAAATGGGCGGGTTTGAGCCTGACATTTACGGCCGTGCTGGGCTTGAGCCCAGATACAGGCCTCTCTTTCTAAAGTTGGGCCGGGCATGAATATGCCTCGGCCTGGCCCGGCCATGCCTGTGAAGTTCCTTACCAAAACGGGCCTGATTCGGGTCCAAAACAAACCGAGGAAAAATCCAAATGAAATACAGGCTCGACTTTAGGGATGGCAACGGGTCGGATCGGAGGCGGATATTGTCATATCTGCCTCCATATCCAAATCCAATTCTCCGTCTCCATATCCGCTCCGATCTCCGAACGGATATCTATTCTATCCTCCATCTCCGCCTCCAAACGGATATCGGATATCCAAACGGAGAATCGGATATCCAAATCATTAAAAAATATTAAAAAGACAATACAATTCAAAATATAATTTAAGCATTAAAAACATTAAAAAGACGATACAATTCAAAATATATCCAAAAATAAACTTCCAAAATAAAGTCATTCAAGTTTCAACACACTTACACAAGTCATACAAATCCCAATTATTGAAGTGTTCTCTATAATATATTGATATATATATATGGTGTAATATATATAATATTATATAAGATAAGGAGGAAAACTGTAATTAAGGGTTAAACGGATATCCAAACGGGTCGGATACGGTTTGGATATCCAAACGGATATCCGATCGGAGATCGGATATCCAAACGGATATTCGGATCGGATATCTCCATATCCGCCTCCGATCCGATCTCCGAATTTTTTTCAAAATCCATATCCGAATCCGACCCGATCTCCGAAAAAAATATCTGAAATCCATATCCAAACGGAGCGGGTATCGGATCGGACCGGACGGAATTGCCATCCCTACTCGACTTCAAACCCTGTCGAGTTTCACGGGTCAAATTCACTCAACTACACATCCCATTTAGTCGAGTCCCGTTGACCGAGTCGAGTCGAATCTGGTTGAGTTTAAAAAAAAAAAAAATGGGCTAGACCCAGATGCAAATGTACTATGCTGTCTGATCATTTGATCGGCCCCACCAACTTGAGTGGCAGCTGGGCACGCTACCTTAGCCTGTCACTTGCCAACATACACCTAATATATCACCAGTTCAGCTACGGATACCTGCCTACCCGTGACAGCAATTAATTGGTCGGAATTGATTCAAATGGGGGTCGAAGCAGATCCAACCAGCTAACCAATCCCAGTGTGGGTCCAAACCAGGTTCGAACATTTATCAAGACTGTCGGGTCGTCGGGTCAACCCAACTCAATGCTATCCCTCCATAGTTACTACTTGGTACATCAATAATTAGCTGGATCTAGACTGGATTGCTGTCAACCTGGCTTGGACGCAACCTGGTCATTACTCAATCCAATGACCAGACCCTATGGACCACCCAGATTGGGATTCAGCAAATTTGGTCGAGTCGGATAATGTCTGCTTTGCATTGAATGGACCAGTACCATCAAATAGCAGACCTTTTAAATTAGAGCATGTGTGTAGCATATTGTGGGGCCTACTGGCACAACAGAAACAAAGAGGGCAACAAAAATTAGATTGTTTTGAGTATTGTTAACCAACTGATCTATAACTATGAAATGGGCAATAATTATAAAAAAGACTGGAGCTTCAAATTTGATCATGGGTTTGCATCAGATTGCTAACAACATTTTTCTGTAGATGGCTAATCCACATGCATATGAGATCTATTTGACTACAAGGGCTCACAACATGATATATGCTCTACTTAGAAATGCAATAGAAAGCTCTGTACCATGAGTCCATGACCTTAGAGGATCTAGAATTATTTAAGATAAATTTTTTATTGAAGCAGCAACATGAGATGCTTCTTCTTTTCCGACCATCTTTTTATAAATGAAATCATGTAACCATGTTTCCATCACCATCAGTTCTAAAAGATCACCAAGCACTTCTAGTACGATAACACCCATAATCATTCCTTAAGCATCTTTTACAATGTTTAAGAATTAAAAGTGATAAAAAGCGAGTTGCCTTAGTGACAATTTGCTATAAAAAAATGAACTTTGGGAAACAAAAAATTGAGTTTTAGTTTCTAAAAAGAAGCTAAAGCTGCATGCAAAGATCGCCATCACCCAAGTTTAAAGTACAGATTAACATCAAATCCAACATTTTAACTGATTGGGTTTTGTTTAATTTTGGATCAACAGATGCTTACAAGTAAAGATCAACTCCGGCAGGAGGCAGAAAGGGGACAAGTATTTAACGGATATTGCGAGGGAGATTTAGCATTCAAGCCTACGTATAAATATAATATTGGAAGTAGCAATTACGATACAAGTTACAAGGTATGGCTGTAATAATTAATCCTCATGACCAAGGTTCGTTCCCTCAACCTTCAGTCTAATTGCACACTAATCTTTCTCTAATTGCTGCATTGTTTTTTGATTTCTTTCTTTATCAGGTAAGAGTACCCTCATGGACAGACAGGATCTTGTTCAAGATTGAAAAATCAGATTACATCGACGCAGCTTTGCACTCTTACGAATCAATTGATCACATCAACACTTCTGATCATAAGCCAGTGAGAGCTCATCTTTGCTTAAAACTAAAGAAACCGCGATAGCTTAATACAAATAATTAACTTATTGGTACACGAATAGAACAATTGGAGGTTATTCTTTTTTTCTTTGTTTCATTAAAAAGATGTAACTAGGTCTTTATTATGAGTACCACAAGGGACTTCTTAAGCTAATGGTACAAGTTCAATCCAACCCCTCAGTTGAAGCTCTTTAATTTGCTGTAAATAAGCTCTTGTAATTAACAATAGAATATTAACCACATATGCTTGTCAATGTCAAATGAAATGATTCTTTGTTTATGTATCAATGGCTAATTGATGTTAGAAAGTCACATCTGTGGCAAGGCTTGAAAGTCAGGATGGTCCACTGATCAATGAGCCACACAAGTGCAAAGAATGGATAATTGTTGGCCAATGGTCTATAGTGAATGCTAATGTATGTATGATATATGGATGACAGTGAGGTGAGTGAACCAGGGTTCTAAAACTCGACTTGCTCCACTGACTCGACAGGACATCGAGTCAAGTAACTCAGACAAGTCCAACTGAGTTTTGGTTGACTTGGTTCATGAATTAGAGTCCTTCGAGTCAAATTGACTTGGTTCATTTGAGGGAGCTTAATTATGATAGTTGCTTGAATAAGTCAATCACAGTTTTACTTTTCTTTTTTAATATTAGCTTTGGCAAAAGAAAAAATATATTGCATTTTAAGAATATCTAATTAAATCAACTAACATTCTATCATTAAAATTTATATGACATTTATACTAGTCAAGTTTTAAGGTTCCTTCTTCTGAACTCATATTTCAAGTGGACAGAAAGATTATGGATTTGAGCAATTTGTGATATATATATATATATATATATATTAGAGATGTTTCTACGAAAGCATCTCTCACCTTACCATGAGAGATAGAGTGGGGGTCTTCACATCCAATACGTTAAATTTTATTTATTTTTAATTTTAACGAATTTTGAGAATTATGAAATGCATCCAAATAATCCAAATACACTTAAACCTTTGAATGTATTCATTTACACGTTATAGAAAGTGAATTTGAAAAGCATGATAAAGTGTTCAATGACTCCTAATTCCAAATTATGATTTTGAACTGATTCTATTACTGCGATCCTGCGATTGTACAATAAGGGGACTCAATATATGATTGTGATCTCATTCATATCAGTTTTCAAAATCTAAAGAAAACCTTCAGATCGGTTGAGTTGAGAGAGAGGGATAGATTCAGAGAGATACATTGAGAGACTGAGAGAGATAGCTAGACTAAAAGGGAGATGGATTGAGAGAGGGGGAGAGGAGATCGAGATAGGTAGACTAAAATAGAGATGAATTGAGAGAGGGGGAGAGCAGAGATGAATACCTGCCTGAGGGAGGGAGAGCAAGGGGTTCACTGATATTGGGGCCTGAGGCAAAGGGTTTGCATAGATTTGGGGGTGTTTTGAGAGAAAGAAAGAGAGCTAAGGAAAGGAAATTTTTTTTGAGTTGGGGAAAGAGAGATGGAGGCTATGGATTATTTTAAGTGGGGGTTGAGCCATACTTCTTTAGGACCCTCATGGCTTTTTCTCAATTTTAGTGGGAGCTCAAGCCCAAGCCCCAAGGCCCAAGCCTCATCCATGTAGGTCTGCCCATGGGTTAGAGGTTTCCATGTGGAGTAAACCAACCCTTTTCCAAGGAGAACTCACAACAAGGGAAACCAAAAGAAAATTTCAAGTGCTATTTAATTCTGTCTCATCAGTAGATTCAGTACCCATCTTTGTCACTGTCTCTACTTCCTGCACCACAATTTTTTCACATTTACCAATTACTGACCTCTCTTCTTGACCTCCTTAAATACACAATCACAGTCACATAATTCAAGATAAATACTCTTTATTCATCTCAATACACTGATAAAATTAAGATTAGATTCATTCATTTAACACAACATTTCAACTAATCTATTTGCTCACACTCCTCCTATAAGTATTCCCTTAAAATAACAGAAATGAGAGAGTACAAAATCTTAATTTCATGAAAGAAGAAAAAAGGGAAACAACTATTATACATTTAATAGAGATAAATCCTCCAAAACACCCACCTCACCCATCATGCCTTTTTTCTACTTTCACGATGTAATCACCTATGATTAACCCGATCCCTTCATATGAACTAATACTAATCCTAATTAGACAATCATCTGACCATATCCACCGATGTACATAAGAAGTATGGACTTTATATAGCCATTGAAATTTGGGACCTTACACTAAGGGTTAAGATCATTTCATTTACTGATATTGGGGCCACCTCTTATCCACATCCAAATCTTTCCATCCGGGTCTCTTTAATAAATTCCATTCACTTCTCATTCATGCGTTTTCCTAACTCTGGAGAAGAAGAAAAAGAAAGAGAGAAGAATGGAAAATAGAAAAATGGGTGTTTTTTTTTTATTTTTAAAGATTTAAATTTTCTCCATTTTCTTTTTTCTTCTTCTATAACCCTCCAAAATCTGCAACAGAGAATTGGGTCTTTTCGGGCACGTTCCCCGCATGCCTGAGCCCCAATGTAAGTGACACATCTCCAGTGGATCCAAACCTAACACATGATGGTCCTAAATGTGCCCCATTTGCAGTGGTCCCCATCTCTCCACTCCCATCCATCCGACACGTTTCTCCTAGGGGTCCATGTGGGTCAGAGCCCAGGTGGGCCATGATCTGACCCATCTCGGCATTGTCACCCAAGTCAGCTTGGTTTTCCGAGTAGTGTAGTCTATTGATTGCCTTGTGTGAGACTGAGGGGTCACTTTCCTGGGCATTGATTTCGGATCTTTTGCCTGCTGTTGTTGCAGTGGCTGGCATTGGTGATTGTGCTCTCTGGGTGTGGTTGTTTTTGCCATCTCCTTCTCCATCCTCCTCTTCTTTGGACTCTTGTTGGTACATCTCTTCAACCATGGGCTTCCACAACCGGACTCTAGCCTTAATGAACCAGTTTGAGACCTGAGAAAGCAAAGAGTGCAGATGTGAAATAAGGGCATTGATGATATTGGTCAGTAGTATGGCTTGATGGGATGGGATGTCTCTGTTTTGTTTACTATTAGTTTTATGGCTGTTGTTTTCATGTGGGGGTGGTGGATTGGGATGTTTTGTTTCTTTGTTAAAAGGAGCGGTTGTTAGGTTCTTTTATGGAGAAAGAGAAAGATAGAAAAAGATGGAAAGAGAGGCAAGAGGCACTATAAAACAATTTTTTAAACAGTAAGGAAACTGTTCATTTTTTTTTTAAACTGTGGTGGTGTTGCTGCTCAGGCTCAGCTTGTATAGACTATAGAGTATAGACACATGGTTTGCTGGAATTTTCAAGTTGGGCAAGTGTGGCCTTTCATGATCCAAACTGTTAAGACATTGTGGGGCCCACAGTGGATGGTTCATTTTTCATGTAAAATTTTCTTTTTTAAGAAAGGATTGCGAGATTTTTAGTGATAGCAGTCTTTGAAAAACAAAAGGGTTCCCTTTTTCTATTTTCTCTGTTCATATTCAATTTCTCTGACTGAGAATTGTATATTTATGATTTTCCTATCTGTTCATCAGCCCTTCATTGTATCACCTATTATATAAAATATCAAACGTTTGGATGTTGGAGATTTGGTTCTCAGTTTGTAAAAAACTTGAAGCCTAAACCAATTGCAAAATTTGAGGCACCGTTCATACAAACATCTGTATATGCAAAAAAAAAAAAAAAATGTATGTATTTATAAACACTTATTTTATTAAGTTAATAATAATTATGTAATTAAAAATATGACTCTAAATAAAATTAAAAATAAAAGTAAAACTCAAAAAGCCAAAGACACGATGAAGCTATTATGATGATGGTGATGTGATTAATTGATTAGATATTATTTTAAATGTGGCACATGGAGGGGCCATTTTCCACAAATTTACAAAGTTAGAGGAACTGGATAGCAAGGAGTAACAAACAGCATTTGGGGAAACCATCACATGTTGGAACCCAAATAAAGAATCTGTTATTTTAAAGAGTTGAAAGGTCGACCGTGGATGGAACAATGTTTTGACTTTTGTAAACCATTCATTTTCAAGTATTCAAAGCCCATCGAATCGATTGGACAGTGTTGTCCACACTCTTAAAAAGCAACAAGAAAGCTTAGGTAGGCCCCACTCTATGATAATATAAGTTCAGATCTCAAACGCATACCACTTGTATGAAAAATAGTATCTCGCTCCCGTGTGAAGAGAAGAGATAATTACAATGCCAAGTTCAAGCGTGGCTCAACATATAACCAACCTAGTTAAGATCTTAAAAGGTCATAAATAGGGTTTAGTTCTACACTTAATTATGTTTTGTTAAAACTACACTTGATTATGTTAGAGGGACCTAATCCCATCAATCTTTATTGGATTTAGTTCTTTGCTAAGCCCTTTCAAGAGAGTGGCTTCGTATAAAGTTTTATTTTCATATATAACCTAAGCATTATATAATTAGAGAAGAAGGAAAGTCAAACTAATGAAAATGAAGAATGATCTTATGTTGTTTGCATGAGAGTTTCTACGATGATGACTTTCAAGTTTTAGCCACTTAAGGCCCAGTCTATTTGATCTGAGCTATTCAAAGGGGTTACCCAAAAGTTTCACTTCATTCATAATTATATATATATATATTTTTTTGAGACGGTAATAAGAAATTTTATTAAAATAGATAAAAGATGCAAAGAGAAATAAGGAGAAAAAAAAGATACAAGAGAGATGTACCCCCACCCACCCCATAATATATAAGATTAATAAAGCTTGAAAACACAAGATTTTATAATTGAATAAACTCATTTCTTTTTACACATTGATCAAACGCATTGAGGTGAAAAGTGGGCAAGCTGATATATATTGATGGATATCTGATTTGAATAACTTAAATCAAGCAAAGGTGAGCCATGTAGGTCAAATGAAGCGGCTCTCATGGAAACTTTCATGCATGCATGAACATAGTATCGCCATGCATACGCTATCCTTTTGGCAACTTTCATGTGATTTGAAAACTTTGCAACATTATGACTCAGTCAAAATGTAGATGGAAAAATTAAGACTCAATTGACCTGGCCTTGACGTGGATACAAATAAAAAATTGAGTCATATTTATTGAAAATCATTTTATTTTTTTATTTTTTATTTTTTTTGTTTTTAATGAAATTTCACTTACTTGATTAGACCCAAACTATGTAGGGTTGAGTCTTTCAGGTGACTCGACTCACCTATTGAGTCAAGTCAAGCTTTCAAGGTTTTAAACACTGGGCATCACCCATGCACCTCTCACTGCACATTTAGATACATGTTAATAGTCAATCCAAACCAATTAATGGCAGTTTATTTGGATCCATGGCGCAAGGGTCATAACCAGCAAACCCAACTTTCACTTTATCCTATCCATCAATATCATTGATAGGCAAGGGTGGTGCATCGATATCACCGATATGGCCCCTCCAAGAAATTTTTTTTTTTTTTTTTTTTTTTTTTTTTTTACGTAGTGTCAACCCAAGGATATTTTCCTGGGTCCGCCCTTGTCGATAGGATGGGTGAAAATGAAAAAGACACAGTGAGCCACCCAATTTAATGAAATTAGGATGATTGTTGTGGTTAGGATAATCAGAGGAATGTGATTTTTTTTAAGATGCAAACATCCCAAGTGTGCATTGCAATAAGAGTAAATTATGATACAAACCAAAGAAACCAAATCTTAATTGTAGAAAAAAAATAAAGAATGAAAAACCTCCAACACCAGCTAATGACTTTTTCTCGTGACTTCCAATTTACCTTTCATATCCAAGATTATCTTCATCATCATCATCTTCTTAGCCTTATCCCATCAGTTAAGTTTACTTAATTTCTTCAACTAAAGCGGAGAACAAAAAAAGAAAAAAAAGGACCATATATTCTACTAAAGTAGAGAGACCAAGATGATCTCAAGGAAAATTAAAACAAGAAAAAGAAAAGAATAACTGCGGTCACATATGTGAAAACATAATTTTAATGAAAGAAAAAAATAAATGAATTTTCTTTTTCACTAGAAGTAAAAGAAAATGGCATGCATGATTGTCATGAAGACACAACAGATAAAGACCAAAAAAGAGGAAGAGTTCCTATCCACAACAGGCCCCATTCTTGCTGTTCTTTTACTTTTAAGTACTGCTCTTATGCAGTTCTTCCTATACCGTTAAAGTGTCTGAAGGCAAACGAAGCAAAAGGTCTCAGCTTTTCTAATAAAAGTAGGACTAGGAATTATGAAGAAACTCTACAGTTAATTGATGCCCCAGTCCCACTCTATGCATGTGAAGTCCATATGGACCAGAGGAATCCCGACCCTACAGTTCCTCCTGGGCCCCAAGTTTTCTCTGTAGATGGTTGCTATGATAGGTAACCCAATTGAACTGGAATGCTGAAATGCTGTCCCAGATCAAAAGATCACAACCGTCCATTTTTTTTCATTGATCCAATCACTCAGAAAGAAGAAGGGAAGGGGTGTTTTTGGTGGGGGTGTGATGAATATTTGGGTGAATTTGCTATTGATTCATGTGGGTGTGTCTTCTTATCATAGTGTGAAAAAAGACGTTATCTTTCATTGAATTTACTGAAAGGGAAGAAGGCGAACCTGGTTTCTTGATAGGCCTGTCTGCCTTGCCAACAAATGCTTATCTGCATCACTTGGGTTACCTGAGAGAAAAGAGAAGGCCGAAAATGACATCAGGTCTCACCAGAAACCGTATAAGATCTGAGCTTTATGTACATGTAGATTGGGATTGACGATTGTCCTCAAGGGGCGTGAAATCTAGAGTTTTATGTGAGAAAGCAACAGCTGTGAAGACAGCATCTCTCTCCTCTCCTCTCTCTCTCTGCACGGAGGAAGAAAAAGCGGGAGAAGCACTTTTGTCATCTTATTGTTAGTAGGTTGTTTGATGTTCTAACTAACAAGAGAGAGAGAGAGAGACAGAGACCGAGAGAGAGGAGAGAGAGAGAGAGAGAGAGAGAGAGAGGAGGAGAGAGAGGAGAGAGAGAGGAGAGAGAGAGAGCACCGTCCAGCATTATTCATCTGTTTTTTTTTTTTTTTTTTTTTTTTTTTTTTTGTGCATCAGACAAGGAAAAGCAATAAAGGAAGAAGCTTTTGATCAGCTTTTTGTTGTAGGAGACAATGCCAAAGGACTCTGCATTACTGATCTTTAATGCAAAGAGATCTAGGACTGAAAGTGATAATCACTGTGTAAGCCTTTAATTCATACTCTTATCATTAAAGAAAATAACAGAGAAAAGAGAGAGAAGATATAAATGTGTTGTCTCTGAAGGTTTTGCTAGGGAGCAATGCTAGATAATCGGTATGAATCATTATAGTATCTAGGGCGATCATAACCGTTGATCTGGTGGGTGGCCACATCTACCCAATTATCCACATGTCATAATTCATGCTTCTGCTCAACCAAATAGCAAGTGACAGATGTATGTTTTTTTTTTTTTTTTATCTATATGAGATCAAAGAAGAGCAGAAAAGGATGCAATCACGTACAGTAAGTTAACTTGTTCAACACATGTTCATCTATTAGGCTCTTTGGTCAATGGGCAGTCCTATGAGAACCACAAAGTTCAGATGATCCTATAAAGGCCTTTCAATGTTCATAAATTGATTGTTGGAGAGAAAATAAAAGTCCGCCCAACATTCAACAAGTCAGCAGCTTGGATCATTGACATTTGTGATAAGAGTTATTTCAAATCCACAGTAGAGGCTAATGTATGAATTGGTCAGGATCTTTTGTACATTTTCCACACCTGTGAAGTGATGGGTGATTGAAAAAAGCTCTCAAGTCCTAGAAATAATTACTTGTAAAACCAGGTAGAGAGGGAACAAAAAAAGAAGTAAAGACAGAACTCAATGTTGAATATTAGAGTAGATACTATATCATGCTTTGTTTTTAAGTAGAGCAAAACACAGATAAAGAGATCAAGGACATACGGATGAAGGAAATGCTCAAAGAGCCAAGCTCTCAATATATTCACAGAACGCTCAGGTAGGCCTCTCTGAGGCCTCCAAGCTTCTTGTTCCATCATCCCAATCTGGTTGAAGGCTCTCTGCTGCCTCAGGCTCTGGTCAAGAATGCGGAGCCTCGGTGTCTCTCCCTTGGTGACTCCCGAAGTCCCCACGCCGTCTTTCTCCCCAAGAATCTCACAAGTATGCTTCAATTGCGCCACAATTGCATCCTTGAGACATCGGAAGTGCCGCGACATGGCCTTTCGAGCAAGGGCTGTGTATGGGGCCGCAGCTCCGAAACCCATCACCGTGTCAAATGAGTTCACCACCATCTGCATTTGCTCACAGTAATGGTTGTACTTCCTATCCACCTGAAACCGACAAGTAAACCATAAGAACCTAAATAGTGCTTCATTGAAATGCGATGCAATGGAAGAAAAGAGAAGAAAGAACAGCATATCAATAAAATGAAGGCCAAGACAACTGGGCTGATGGTACTGAACTCTTTATTTTTATTTGCCTTTTCCTTTCTCTTGGATCTATATAATAAAAGGATATACTGAAACACATTCATGAGTGCATAATCATTTCTAATTGTCATTAGGGCAGTTAAATTTACATGAAGAAGAAGAAGAAGAAGAGGAAGAAGAAGAGACAACCACAATCACAAACCCATATGCATGTAATTTTGGAAGACACTGGGTGGGTACTATCAAGAAGAAAGAAAGAACTAGAATTCCAAGAAAAAGAGATGGATCCAATGAGGAGGAACAGGAGAAGAAGATAGACAAATCCAGTACAGTATTTTTATTTTTATTTTTATTTTCAATTTTTAGACGGCGAAGGAGAAAGGGAGGGAAGCTTTGTAGTCACGATAATCATAACAGTACCAAAAATAGAGGCAATGAATGAATTAATCAAGCCCTGCAAGTAAAACAATGATTGTATGGAAGAATATCCTGATTTTTCCCAATATCTTAGTATTGAAGAAACATACCTCGCAAAGGTCCACTTGGACAGAAATCAAACGGTTTTTTTTTCTGGAGTATTACTATGATGGGTATGAATCTCTTGGAGTAGCAGCCTCCCAAACAACTTGCTAGTTCTTACATGATATAGGTTTCATAGGGCGATCTTCCCAATCAAGCGTCGTCGCTTCCTATTGGACATAACCCCTAATAACAATCCTTAAGTCTTTTTTTCCTTAAAAAAAGGCATAGTACTCCAAACCCATCAAATATAGGAAAGTAAAATATTACAAGAAATCAACAAAACCGTCTAGCATGCACAAGACCCAAATACTGAGTTTGGCTGTTTTTTCTATGGTAGGTTTTGAAATTTAGAAGACTTTTCGAGAAGAAAAGGTATAGAAGGATGTAAATGAATGAATAGTAGCAGCAGAAGGAGAGAGAGAGAGAGAGAGAGAGAGAGAGAGAGAGAGAGAGAGAGAGAGAGAGAGAGAGAGAGTATTTTACATGCCTCATCAAGCATGGATATGAGCTTTGCCTTCCTCCTCTGGTGTTCAAACCTATCATTGGGTGACAAGGAAGGGGGATCCTTTGAAGAAGATGAAGACCCACCAGCACTAGAAGCACCACCCACAGGATTAGGGTTAGGGTTTATGCTGGAGTTGTGCCTCCCAGGCCTAGAGGTCTTGAGATGCCCTCTTCCAACGCTACAAAACTCCTCCAACAACTCTTGGGCTGCCTTCCTATACTTCGAATTCCTCAAAACATTCACTACTCCCATGGACCCAAAACCCACATGAACCTGTTGTGGCTGATGGCTGTTATGACCAATCCCTCCTTGTAAGTGGTGAACATGATTTCCCAAATTCTTCATTGGGAATGAAGAAGAAGAAGAAGCAACGGCTCCACCTCCTTGATTGAAGTAAAAGACCCCATCTCCCCCCATGCTCAATTCCTCCGCCTTCGCTGCCGCTTCAAACTGCTGCAAAGATGATGACAAAGACAAAGATAGGCCTTGGCTCTCTGCAACCCCTCCAATCTTCATACTATTGGCGATGTTGGCCGTGTTTTCTACGGTGGCACCTGAGGCCCATGTGAATTGTGAGGGAGGGATTGTACTAGTACCATAGGATGTCGCCACGGTGGGTGCATGGAAGGTTTGAAGAGGGGGAGATTGGTTGGGGAGCAACATGTGGAGAGGTGTAGAGGATGGAGGTGGGGGAGGAGAGGGTGATCTAGGCTGTGGATTCATGAGGAAGAGATGCATGGATGCAGCTGAATCAGCATTCAAGCCTGAAATCTGGTGCTGGCCCAAGCTGCTATTGTCGCGGCCACTCCCGGCATCGCCGCCCATGTGCTGCTTGGTATCACCCATAGAACCTAAATTCCCAACAAAGCCTTGCCTGTTTCCATACCACTCCCCGCCTAGTCCTTGCCGGATTCGGTAATTCGACGCAATCTGATTCTCGATAAGGTGCGCGGCCACCCCAGGGCCGCCTCCTTGCTGGAAATTGAACATATCAGAGAGCATGCTTCCGGGCTCATAAACAGGTATTTCTGCCGGTTCCCCCTCCTCAACTGCCACCAACGGTGGCGGTGCAGCTGCCTGCTCCAACCCATGAACCCTTAATTTATCTCTCCGGCTCTGCTGTGCTACATGCTGTTGCTGCTGCTGCTGCTGCTGTGCCGACCTTTCAAACGCATCGGAGAAGCTGAAGATCCCTTGATGGAAGCCTTGGGACATAGAATTGATAGAATTAGGATGGGAAGAGGATGCGATTTTGGTGATCGAGTCAGGTTGAGGGAAGAAAGGTTGAGATGCTGCTGCTGCTACTCCCATATCTCTATCTTCTTCATCATCTCTTTTTTCAACACCCCCCCACAAGTCCTATTCATCACCATGGATGATTAGATGGCAGTTGGATAAACAAGACCCATGTTAGAATTCCAGTGTTTAGAGCCTAAGGTGAAAGAAAAAAAAAGCACAAAGATGGGATGAAGAGAGAAAGAGAGTGATAAAGAAGGCCCATGTTAGAAATTCAATAATTAGAGTCCATGGCAAAGAATAGTAGAGAGAGAGAGAGAGTTTTTTGGAAAAAGTTCTTCTTTTATATGACAAGTTGTATGTAGATCATGTTTACCTTAAAATTGGAAGTTTGAAATGCGTAGAAAGCTCTCAGACATCGTTGTCTTCTGGGTGACTGAAAGCTTGTTGAATTCCTTCACCATCTCTCTCTCTCTCTCTCTCTCTCTCTCTCTCTCTCTCTCTCTCTCCTCTCTCTCTCTCTCCTCTCTCTCTCTCTCTCTCTCTCTCTCTCTCTCCTTGTCTTGCCTTCTTTTCTTTGGCTTCCCAGACTTCTACAATCGCCTTCTGAAAAGGAAGAAGGAGAAAAAAAAAAATGGAGGTTTTGGAGCTTATGTCTAAGACAAAACCATGGGAGAGAAAAAAAAATTAAAGAAAGGAAAAAGTCGCTGTTGCTGCTCTTTCCTTCCTCCTTCACATTCTTTTTATACTTTCTATCATTACAACAAATTATAGTAAACAATCGACTAATAGAGAAAATAAACTTAAAAGAGACAGCAAATTAAATGAGAGAAAATTATGGGTAATATATATAGACCGTCCAAATGGTGGGTCACACCAACTCTAGACTCTTTGTAGCCGAGGACTCAAAAGATTCTATAAGCACATCACTATATATACCCATATGTAAGGAGCAACCTTCAGATTTAGATCACTGTGTGACTCATAATCACAGCTCCTTTTGTAGTAGAGAAAATTTCACTTCACACACTGATTATTCTAAAAAGAGTCAATTCTGTGTTTTAAATGTATTAAATTTTATGGTTGGCACAACTTCGATTAGAATGGATTTTTTTAAAAATATATTTAGGTGAGATAATGATTTTTGATTAATTTGGACCACCTTTTGGTACAACTAGAGGAATATTTTTTAGAGTCCAATCATTGTATGGGGTCTTAGTTGTATGGACATTGACATGGAAATCTAGACATTTTGATTGGACTAATTGATGGGTCCAAGGCTTGTTTTCTAGATGCACTACTATAGGTTTTGGTTTGTGAAATAATTATTAATTAGACGGCTTAAGTTTTTCTTGAGTCAATTTTTGGTTTACTTCTTAAACAAAAGTAATTTGGGTGTCTATAGGCCTTTGAATGTCTAATTCTTGTAGCTAGGTTAATCTTTTATAAGGTAAATTCTTAAAATGTGTGAAAGTCTGAATGAAATGTAGAGAATTTTAAAATAAATAGCATATGTTGGTAGGAGTTATTTTTATTATGTTCCTAGGAGTTTTAATAGCTGTTCCGATGGATTAACTAGCCTAGAGTTATTTAATGGTGCTAGTGAATAGTGGCCTGATAGGTAACCAGGTTGGCTAGCTGTCTAGCCTGGTTTTGTCTGTGTAGTTTGTTTCTGTTGTGTTTCTTTTAATTTATTTCCCTTTTACCAAAACAAAATAAAATAATATTTGTCGGATACACCTTAGATGGAAGTTACAATGTATACAAAATACTTTGAGAATTTAAGGTTGTTTTAATAATAAAATGGAAATTTTAGAGCATATACTTCCACAAAAAGACTAGTTTTTCTTGGTATTGCTAGTGTACAATTGGTGGACATTAATAATAATTCCTCACCAAATATGAAGTGCTTGTCGCAATATCAAATGATCTTAATTCTTGATTTAATTTGAGGGCCTTAAAGTTTAATGGCTTTAAATCGCACAAGATCGTAGTGATTAATTCCAACAGATGATAGTAGCCGGTTGTTAAGCATCAAATTGGAATTATTGATAATTTGCTCCCAACATTGCAGTATGTGTAAAGAAGTTGAGTTCGGATCCTCTATCGCAGCCCAACTATTATAAAGGACCATGTAACAAATTCTTAGGAATTCATCTTGGGTCTCACGTAGAGATCGTCTAGACCCTTCAATATGAATCTCATCCCCCTATAATTGGTCACATGATGGGAACGTGATTGGACGCTCAAGTGGAATTGCTGTTGACTTGCCGTTACTAACAATTGCACAATTTCCATCATGTGATTAATCGTATGGTGGTGTCAGGGGCGGATCCAGGACTTCTAATTTGGGGGGGCTGCACTTAACTTATACTAAAAAAATAGCATCAATGTCTCACCAAAAACTATAAAAAATTCTTCTATTCATCATGTTCTCTAAAAGGAAACCCTTGTAGTGCAAGCATCCGAATACATTGAATAATATTTCGGAGAAGCAACTGATTATTTGCAATTGCTTCTTTAGAAAGTGTATTGAAAACACTATCTATATGTCGGGAAGGATTCATTGGGTTCTTTAATTTGAAATAAAAATAAACTATTAAAATAAATGAAAAAACATTGATGCTCATTTATAACTTGAAGAATGGGTCGACACTAGTCAATGGCCCAGGCACGGTTTTTTTCTATGCACCACAACCCGGCCAACCTATTTTTCTTTTTCTTTTTCTTTTTCCCTCAAATTTTGCCAAACAAATATTGGATTGAATAGAAAATACCTGCCACTCCTCCCTTCCCTGGAGGCCGTCTAAATTTCATTTCTTGACAGCAATACTGCAATAGCCATCCCACTCCAGGCCTTGGTTGGTGCAAATGTCCTCTCATCAATCTAACCCATAAAAACCCTCCCAAAACCTCCCACGCCAAGAAGTCTATCGGGACTGAAGTTCCTGGTTGCCTTCTTCAACTCTGCAAAATTGAAAATCTTTAAAGTGGGAGTAATGGGAATGATCTGTTCGTTTGGGGAAACCTCATCCAAACGGCTCGAAAATGCAATCCCAGTTCCCGAATGTGTCCCTTCATTGTTGGTGTTCTGTGCAATCCCTGCAAATTTAAGATAAGAGAAGAGGAACAAAGGATTTGAAGGAGACTCATTTGAGTTTATGCAAACATGGAGAGATATGTGAATAAAAAAGGAAGAAGAAAATAGAGCAGCACATGAAAAAACAGCCACAGAGAGAAATCACATGTACGCAAAAAGAGAATGAGATTTTGATAAAAGGATCCAGAAGAAGAAACAGAAAGAAAAGATGAATTCTTTCTAGGACCAGGAGAAAAAGATAGATAGAATACAATAGATATCTTGAATTACTCAAACTATGAACTGAAACCTTGGGTGGGCTGCAGCCCCCCCCCCCCCCGGGTGGTGTCCACTCCTTTTGAACTAAAATTCCAGAACATATCATTAGAGGGGATCGATGAAATGCATACTGAATGGTCCAAATCATCTCTATTTGGGGGCCAAGATGGAGTTCCAAGAATTTGTAAACTGATCCCGTGTAAACTGAAAGATCCAAACTTAAAATAGTAAGATTGATCGCAAGTGGGCCGCACAGTAAAAATGAAAGTACATGGGCTTATAGAAAGAAGCGGTGTTTTGAGAAATGTTAGACAATACCTCAAATGACAACAGTGTCCCATCTCACAAATTTACTCAGGGATCGATCCCTGGATAGGTTGGTCATTTCATAGGCTGTGTTCCACTCACCTATCTACGGAAAAAGGATGGATGTTTTAGAAAATTAATTAAATTTTATAAAATTTGACGACCATTTTCTCACAAGTTGAGAGTATGGGTGGGCCCAAGGCATCTCTAGTGAACCTGTCATATCATGCGGTCCTTGTTCACCCAAGTGGGCCACACATTACCTCAATGATGTAAAAGTTGCGTAAACGAAGGATTCCTATAATAAAACCCTCACCCTTTGAAACCGATATTTTCAAAAAACCACACTTCCTCAAAGATAAGGTATGCAACCGACCAAACCCCTTTTTCTTCATTGGCACGTGCGAGATGACGATACCATACGTTCTAGTACGTGTTGGACCTGAAAGGTACATCTAACCGTCACTTGGTTTATGTATACCGTTAAGAGAGAAAATATACGGTGTGCATGATGCACACATCATTGATAGGTACATGTGACCATGTATGCAAGTGTTAAGTGATACAAAACATACATTCTTTGGGCCACATCATTATCATTATCTTTTTAATCTTATCACATCAACCTAAGATTAACTTAATTTGTGTTGGCCCGCTCGCTCAATGCTGGCCAACAGGCTCACCCAATCCTAATTGTGGCTAAATGGAGTAGGATTGACCCACTCTTTGCTTAAAGCTTCCTACCTAATTAAAGAAATAACCTATAATTAATGGCACGTTTGGTAACAGGTGAGGAATCGGCCGATCTAAAAATTTTCCTATTGTCGTGAATATGAGGAATTCACCGAGATTAATTTATATAGTTTTAAGATTTCACAACGATATTAATGTGTACGAAAAACGAGTATCAATGCATAAATTTATAAAATTGAGGATCTTCAAATCGTATATCATGTGCTTGGTCAGTCAAACCTTACAATCTTTAAAAATGAAGATTTTCACTGTCTCAAATTTTCTAAACAAATCCATGTGGAGTCCCAGATGATTTTGTGCCCAGCATGACCTTTAACCTCCAATATCTCCAATAGTCCCATGCACCAAGAGATTGACATCGAGTGAGCCACCCTCCCCATGCATTAAAATTACGAACCAGATTTTGTTGGCGGGCCCACTTCATTTTTAACTTCAATAATATTACCAAATTATAAAACAAAGAAAAAAAAGTACAACCAAGAAAATTCAGAACTTTTCAAATAAAAAAATTCAGAAAGAGAACAAAAACATAAATAATCTTTCAAAAATCCCCTTTCTATTTCATGCAATTGGTACCATCTTTATTTACATCTTGAAATGCCAACCTACGCACACACTTATCCAAGTGAATTAGCACACACTCCAATTTGATACTAATTCAATAATTACTTCCCTCGTTTCAATCACAAGAATCATAAAATCTTATATACTTTCGATCATAAAATAACATTTGGTTATAAAAGATTTACGATTGGCATGCATCCAAGTGTATCTGAATTCTTATAAAAAGTAAGGAACCTTGTTTCAAAAATCAATTCAATTCATTCTATGAGCCTTTTTAAGGTGAACATCAGAGAAAATTGACGGCTGCGATGGCCGTGTGCATTTCTATGTTTTAAGGGGAGGTGGGGTGGCCCAACCATGATGGATGGCAACCTCTTTTGCGAGTCACGAGAGGCAGAGGCTTTGTTTCATGGGGATGGATCATGGATGGATGGGTGTGGAGTGTAGAGAGAGAGATGTGTTGCGAAAGTTTCGCCCAAAAGCAAATGCAAACCGGACTGATAATTGACAGGTCACCATTTTGGCATTTTGTCTTCTTTCTTTTAAAAGAGTGATGTCACGTGAACCTCACTCACTCATGGATGAGCCATGTCCCATGAGAGAGAGAAAGAGGACGCACGTACGGTGCCAGCCACATGCACTCGAGGACCACCAAAAGCACCATCTTTTTTTTTTCGACACACTCATGCGCGCACACACACCACTCCTTTGTATCATTGACCACTCGATAAATCTTCTCCCTCGCGTGACAAAGTTGGCGACCACACGTGTCCCATTTCCTACTTTTTTATTTTATTGCCCTTCTACCATCTATATTATATTATAATATATTAAAGAGAAGGAGTTCTGTATTGAATTTTGACTGTCGGTTATAATTTTTGCATCAAGTTACTCTACCTTATTTCAAATATTCTATGTACTATGTCAATTTCCAACTCCGCCGTTCTTATCTCACTCTATTCACTTTTATCTTTAACTATTCAATATTTGAAAAATATTCCTAACACTTTTGCAAAGATGTAAATTGAAAATATTATAATTATTTACTTCCTTGTCAATCTTCGAATAGAGGACATGACCATGAAGATCAAGGGTAAGGTTTTTCTCGTGATTTATTTATCACAATTCCCTAGCCTGTAATTCTTGTAATTAAATTTGAGAATTTTTCTATTTAGTTGCATTTCTAGCTAATGTATTTAAAATACTTTAATTCATTAACTTTCGTCTTAAATTTTTATTAATTATTTTTTTATCATAACTTTTACATTTATATGGCCGAGCTTAGCACGTCCGTATTTTGCTAGTGAAGATATTAATTTGGACAAATAGCTACAACTGCTGTCTCGGATTTGGACCTAGCCCATTGTCTGCCATAGGTGCATTTGGGTAAGTGGAGGACCAAACCTGAAATCCGGATGAAATCCGAATTGGGAAGCCCAAACCTGAGTTTGAATTGTGCTAATATACATTTAACTTGGTCGTGTGAGCTGAATTTTGGAGCATGAGACTTGTGCTGTTCACTTGGTTTTGCATGCTGAGTCTCTCAGGCATGAGATGTGTTTGCACGCATTTGTAAATGGTGCATTGTATAATGGTTGTGTGATCATGTTTGTTTATGCTCATTTACTTGAGGTGTACCTAAAATATGTGAGCAGGTGTATAAATGATAAGGCCATTTTTAGCCTTGAATTTACCTGAATACCTGGTAAAAGATTTCACTCCTCTAGTTGCAAGAAGCAGCAAAACAACCACCCTCGTCTTAATGATTACGAACCTCCAATTGCATAAGAATCCTTTCCATACATATGCAAGCTCCACTTTTATAACTCGCCCATTAAGAAAATAAAAACTAAATAAGAAAAGGGCCCTTAGGATAATTCCTGAGTTGATGATAATTCTTGAGTTAAAAGAGTAAAACCTATAGTGGGCCTACCTATTTAAAAATTGAACCGCTCAAAACAAACGGCTTCACCTTATATGAGATATGCCAAATTTTACTGCAATAGGAGTTGACCCCTTCAAAAGCCGAACCTCCTAACTTAAACAACTCGACGAACATGATAAATAGGAAGGTCGCAAGTAAGGGAATCTTAGGCAGCGTTTGGTTCGCTGAAATGATTTTAGGCAAGAATGGAATGGAGAGTGGAATGAGAGAAGAATAGTCATTTCCATTCCAACGTTTGGTTTTACTGAGAAATCAATGCAGTAATAAAATCCTTATTCATGTTCTTATGTTTGGTACGCTGGAATGATGCCCGGAATAGAATAAAATTTACATAAAACTGACCAAAATACCCTTGTTAGAATTTTTATTTTTAGAAATTCTCTTATTTCAAGCTACCCAAATATAATTATTTACCTATTTTGATATATTATCATTAAAACAACCACGAAATAACACACCTAAAACATCATTTACAATAACTTAAACATCATCAAAATATCTAAATAACACATTATTAAACTTAAACATCACTTAAATTAGCTAAATAAAGAATTAACATTCATCCGTAAGTTTAAAAATAACATCCACATTTTGATGTGATAAAGGGGCATTTTGGTCTCAAGAAAAAATTATAAAGGAATGTAATGACCATTCCTCTACCTCCTCATTTCAATGATGATTCCATTATATAAAAGAATGGTGATTTCGGAAGTAATGGTCATTCCACCACTTTTTTGCGAACCAAATACGGAAATAATCATTTCGTTGGAATAAGTGGCGGAACCAAAGGGGGGCTGGCAGGGACCATGGCCCCCCTAAAATTTCAACCCCCCCCCCCCCCCCCCCCCTCCCCCAAAAAAATAAAAATAATAATAATAATAATAATAATAATAAACCCCTACATGTTTTAAAAATTACATTTGTTTTTTAATTGTGGTCCTCCCAAAATAGTTTACTTACATAGTGGCCCCCCAAATGAAGAATTTATGGGTACGCCCCTGGTTGGAATGATCATTCCATTCCGACCTTCATTACAACGAACCAAATGCTACCTTATATTCCATTTAACAGGTCATATGCGGGTTGTCCAAGCTAACTCGCATAAACTTCTCCCCACCTCTCTTATATAAACCTAATTAAGGTGGCCCATACATTCAACAAGCGGGTACTTATCATGGCATTTACGCTACATCTCGCATAGCTAGACTTGCTAATACAGCATTGCACCCACCCTATTTCAATACAGTTATGCTACATGGACTAACTCATTGAGTTAGTCCATGGACTAATCCTATGATTTTCATATCCCCATGAAAATCACAAGATATCCCCGTGAAAATTATAGGATTAGTCCGTGGACTAACTCAATGAGTTAGTCCATGTAGACTTTTTGATTTCAACAAGTCTCTTGACACTTATAAGAAACGGAAGAAAATATTGTGGAATGGGTCAGACGAGTCAGGTTGGTTTGACCGATGTCAAGTGCAGCCATTTAAGGAGCAAGTCTAGTAATAAAGATTGAGCTTCAAACTGCATGCCGCCATCAGTCCATCTACCTCAACCCAATATTTCTCATCCATCGTAGGTGGCAGTAGAACTAGATTGCGGGAATGAAAAATATCTCTGACCAAGTCTCCTACGCGTAGTCATACACAATATGGGGTTGTTCAGTTGGGAGTGGCAATAGAACTAGATCGGGAGAAGAAGAAAAAATATATGAGTAAAGGTCCTGTTTCTAAAGGAGAGAGGAAGAAAAAAAGGGCTTAACCCTCTCTAAATGTGCTATGTTGAGAAATCGAAAAACACACTCTTGTCCCAACAAGAGATGTGTAGTGTCTTTAACTAACTGAGTTACAGATAGGAAAGTAGGGGGGCTCTCCTTCTAACATTGAAATCACATAGCTAGGACTCCTCTTTTGACACTTCTCGCCTATTTTCTTTTTTTTTTCCTCCCCCTCCTTCTCTTTCTGTGAAAGCATGTCAAAAAACACAAACTTGTCAAAGGGTGTTGAAGTTTCTGTTTAATTTTCCACAATGACGAGTAGTAGTTTAGCTAGTTGTCACATTTTAGGAACTTTGTATTGTATTTAGAGCTATGTAAAGTTGATTGATGGCCTACAAAGACAAATGCTTCATTTGTATTTTCTTTAATAAATAGTAGGTGAGAAGTTCGTGAGGGATCTATCGATATGAGGATTTATCATTGCCATCGGAACAAGGATTCCTCATTGAGAATCTGAATAGCTAAGGATTTAACATTGATATTGGTGTGTAAATGTGGAGAAACTAGGATCAATATGCAAATTTCTAAAAATTAAGGTTTTCAAGTTCGAGAGATTGCCGGGCTTGAAAATCTTCAAAATTGTTGATTTCCCGTTACCAGAATCTTCGTTGATTTGTAATTGCCAAACATAGAATTTTTACAATTTTATGAAAAACTGGTGAGGAATTTTTGAGAATTTGATAGCCAAATATGACCTGATATTGCATTTGATACCTTTTATTGTCTTGTCATCTATTATTTGAAACGAATGATACTACTTCACTTAAATAATCTTTCATTTTAGAAAAGATTTTTTTCTTTGATTTGAAGAAAATAAGTAATAAACAGATTAGGTTCATAGAGTTATGATATGGAAAGTTGATTTTGAAGCTTGATTATCTTGGCTAAGCACATAGCATGTCATTGACTCTCATTGGCCCCCCACATCAACCTATCATTATATATTATTAATCTTTTATTGTTTTCAACATTTGGTTTTATTTACTTCATTTTGATATAGATTCTAATATGTATTTTCTTTCTAGGGGCTCTCTTCTTCATTCAATTTGGCATTTTATTCTTATACTAGCATTTTAGATTTTGAATTGTTTACTTTACACAACTTTATTTGTTATTTAGCTTATAATGGATTATTAAATTGAAGAATCACAAAAAAAGTAATTGTTTTTTTTTGCAATTTCTAGGAAAACAATGTCCCTTTAAGGGGTTGGGTAGGAAGGGTTGTGTGCAATGGAGGTTTGAAAAGGCTACTTTATTTCATGGAAGGGCTTTTCATGGACACTAGACAAATCTTGGTGCATGTGTGTATTCCTGTAAGTTTAAGAAAGTTCTATATATATACTATCTGAAAAACTCAGTCTTTGAAAGTTTCTCTCTTAAAAAATAAAGTAGACTACCAAAATGTGACACGCTGACATTATGCCTCCATTTGAACACGAACATATGGGTACAACGTACAATAGGTTTTGTAAATAATAATAATAATAATAGTAATAATCAAGTTTATGAATTTTAATAATAATGTTAATAATAAAAAAACACCAAAAGTTTAGGAAGCCGTTCGAAGACGAAACAAACAAACGAAACAGACATATGGATGTAACATCTGGCACTGACACTATGCTAATAACCAGAAATAATATAAGCTCAAGTTATTAGTAAACCGCACAATAATGTATATCAACAATGAAAAAGAATTAGTCTTTCTAAAAACTATTTTGCAACCATTACTGATATTTTGAAAACTTCTTCGTATGAACTATTTTGCAATGATATTTACCAATGAGTTTCATAGGCAAATAGATTACTTAAATCTAATAGATATCATATGGGTCCGTAGTGTCGTTTAAGAGCTTCAATTATCATATACTATTTATAGCGCTCCACAATAATTATGTTATTTAGGTGTGTGGCCCACATTAATATTTGATTTGATTGTTCGCCAAAGGTCATTTTAGTAATCATGATTAGACTCCATACCATCTGTATGTAAACTTTTAATTAAATATAAACCTTTAAAAAATGGTTTAAATTTATGTGAATGTTTAACTAAATATACAAGTGATTTGAGCAGAAATAATCTCAAATTAAGTGACGGTTATTTGCTCACATATTGTTGAAGCAGTGTTTATTAAATTTTCTAATTAACTACATTATAAAATAAATTTATATTCTGAAGATCACATAGTGCCTTTATCATTTATCCAAAATTTACGGCTTTTATTACTAAGTACTTAATTTAATCTTTAATTTATACTTGGTTCGACTTAACCAGTTTTGTTGTGAGATATGACATGGATGGGTTCAAGGCAACATTGGCTAGGCTAAGCCAAATCAAGTGTCTTGGCTCAAGCCGGACACTAGTGGCGCAAGCATGCGAGGCAAGTGAGAGGAGTTAGCGCGTGAGAACGCCCTCATTATACAACTAAACGAGGACTTTTCAGACTGATTCTTTGAACGGCCAGCATCTTGCCACGTGTCTTCCAGAACGGAAAGCTACGTCCAACCAGTGCCTAAAACAGCTGTTGATTGTCAATCTGATTCCCTTTTTAACGTCCACCTAATGCCGTTAGCTACGAACTAACCGATCAACGGTCAAGATGAGGCGAGAGAGAATCGTACGAGACGTAGTTGAGGGCCTGTTAGGAGATGCCGTCACTCGCCGTGGCACAACTGTTCTAGAAAGCGACAAAAAGTATGTGGGCCCCACCCTTTGAGGGACGATGCCGTTTGCCACCTTGTTACGGAAGCGGTGGGACCCACGCAACTCCTCTCGCCTTTTTCGTGCCTTCGCCGCGGGCAAACGGGACCACCTGCGACCTGCCCACCACCATTTTTTTTTATTGATATATTTTAATTATTATTATTAATAAATTAATTTAAAATGCTTTGCATTTACATATTCATTACTAGAAAAGTGTGATTCCAATTTTGGGTTTTTTTATTTTCTTTTTTTTATAAATGAAGTTGACGGCCTTTTTTATGATTCTCCCATTTCTTTTTTTGTCGATTATAAATTTTTTATAATTCTTTTTTTTCTTTATTAGGGTGGAGGCCTTTGACCCAACAAGACTAATAACTCGGACGATGTCCGCTAAACCAACATAAATGCATATGTAATAAATTTGGGGTGAATTTTAAGAATTTGGGATTCTCAGTATTAATATTTTCGAATAGTATTACATTATTATTATTGTGATGGTTTCAAAGAAAAGAAAACTCTTTTTTCAAATCATTGAAAGAGAGATAAAGCTCTCTAATATTTTGAATTTATCTTGGTGTTATCGTGATATTTTTTTAAAAATATTTTATTATAATTTTGTCTCAATTAATTTAATTTATCTCTAAAATGGATTTATATATCTTGATATTATCATGATGTTGTTGTGAGAAAAGCCTTCTTGATTTTTTAAATTTTATATAATTTAAAGATTGATTTATTTGTGTAGATGCTTTTTGAAGTTGAGTAGGGATGGGTCACATCTTTAAATAAAATATAAATGAAGGTACAACTTGGGTCAAGTCATGTTGACATTAGACACAAGGAGCCAAGAATTGGGACCAAGAGAGTTCTTCACCACTCACCTAATTGGTCTGGTTGTCAAAGAGATACTTCCGAGGAAAGACTTACTGATTGACGGCTGGAACATTAGGACGGGTTAGTCTAATGTTGAAATTCAATAGCACTGTATACATTAATTTTTTTTTTCCCATGGTCCCATGCAATAGAGATTCTTATCCTCTTTGGTAGAAAATTATTTTATATTTAGTTGAAGTAGGGTAGTTTAAGTTTTTTTACTCTTTTCCCATAAAAAGGCCTAGCATTATATAAGGGTACAATAATTAAAGACATTTTGACGATAGGAGGAATCTTTGGCTTTGCATAAATATAGTCCTCTAGTATATCCAAAAGCTTCTTGAATTCTATTGACATGTTTTTTTTTTTTTTTTTTTTAATTTGAAATGTTGATCTTGTAATGTAGAACTTGTTAGGAAAGTAAGAACAAAGATACAATCAAACAATAAAAAAAAAGGCACAAAAATTTAGGTGGTTCCTTCGAAATTGAGGTACGTCCACAGATTACACCGATTTCACTATGTTCAAAGTTAGAAAATGAGAATATAAGAAACAGATTTCTAACGGCTATGTTAGGGTTATATAAAGACATTGGGCTTGAGTTAACAGTATGACCCAGATTTAATCAGGCTCCACATGTAACAGAACTTTTCGCTTCTATTCGGTGCCGTGATGGAGAGAGACAAGAGAATGATCAAAATCCATGAAAAGTTAAAAATAGAAAATCTTTATAGTCTGAGCCTTCCCCTTGGACTAGAAGAGTGAGCCTTAGTTTTTTTTTTTTCTAACATATTCATGAAAGAATTCCCATCAAGGGTTCAATTCTGTACATGTCCATGAAAATCTTTCATTTTACTATAGAAAAGTTATTGTATTGGACCCTTTCTTTAACATATATCAAATTATATCTCATGTTTGAACTTGTAAGAAATGGAATTCCCATTCTCTTTGCACATTTATCAGTTTATGGATCCTACTTCAGTCATCATATTTTTGAACAAAGCCATAAGATTTCCATCAGCTTTTGAGTTGCACCATTGTTTTAAACTTGAGAAACAGTAAGGACTGCTCTGTCTAGTGTCCGAGTCAACTCAGTACTGAGCGGGTTCATTGAGTTTTCAAACAAAGTCATTGCCATAAATAGTACAAAACCTTGCAATATGAGGGTCTGAATCCGTGGCCATGACCACAAAAACAATCTAGAAGCCATGTAAATGGGGTTCGTTGTGATTGGTCTGTAGACCACATCAGACTTGGGGGATGGGACGTTGCATGGCCAATTGGGTTGTATGACACATGATTTATGGAGTGTGATTGTAAGTAGTAAAAGATAAAGTAAAAAAATGGAAGTGCAGGACAGGCAGGGTAGATTAAGGTTGGTCGTGGTCAAGAGAGAGATAGATGAGGTACATATGACAGGTGGTCACACTCACATCGACCAAATGGTCAGGTCAGATCAGGTCAGGTTAGACAATTCCTTCACCAGTGGACATCTTGATTTCATCTCGAATTCCACCTCACACCTCCACGCCAATCAAACGTCAAAAGAAATAAATTAAATCATGGATGCCTCAGTAGCACAGTTCCCTGGCCCTCCCAGTCCCATCAGGTACTGTTGTACTCAGACCCTCACCCACAGCAAGATATTGATGGGGCTTGGGCCGAAAAATTAAAAAAAAAAAACCTATAATGTTTCTTTATTTAGAATACGGAATTCTTGTTTTAGAATTTTTATTAAAATTTTAAATATAGTGGGGTTCTGAATAATCTCTTGTGCTCTCTTATACTTAAGCATTTATAAATTTCATAAAAACATAAGGTTCAGAGTTTCTTAATTTCCAAAGATTATTTAAAACTTTTAAGCCACTGAAATCTCAAAATATTTAAAATAAAAAAAGGTATTTTCAAATGCTAGTGATAAGATGTCACATCATATTCTAAAAATCCAAACATCACAAATTATTGTCAGGAATTCTAGAAAAGTAACACCCTAAAAGATTCTGGCATAATAGTTTGATCAATATCATATTGGTACAAGTGCAAATTCCTAGCAACAAGAGAGGCTTTAATGTGAGAATAAAAAGATGGTCATTGATTGAGAGACTTTTTCACACAACTGTTCAAATTTCCATCTCACTACTCTTTATATGTGCAAGGGATGTTCTCCTTTGTGCCAATATCTTAAGGGGTCAAGCTACGTTGGTACGATTGAATTGATCAAAGGTGGTGTAATTTGAAAATAGTTGTTATGAATAACATTGAGAAATGACTAATTAAGTTGGGCGGTTGTTAGTTTAAGTTGACTTGGGCATGATATAATTTATCATATAGTTAAAAAAAACCTTGAATGAGTCAAGCCGGATAATTAGGTTGATAGTAGAATGTCGGAGGATTTGGGATGAACTTAGATTTGCCCTTGTGTGATTTTGGTGGGTACCCAAATCTTGATCAGACACAACCAAATTACATCTTAATGCCATGAGCTCATACACTCTTCCGCTAATGCCCTTGACAAAAAGAAAAGAAAAGAAAAGAAAAAAAAAAAAACACCCAAATTTAAGGAGCAAAACATTGCAAGAGTAGAACTCACTGAGATTTCTTTATTCTTTTTTTCTTTGGGGAAAGAAGAGGTCAAAACTAAACTCTCCCTTTTATTTATCCACCCTGTGTTAAACTTAAACGGCCAATAGAAATCTATTTACAATAATGGCTAATTTGTAGATATGCTGTATAAAGTAGTCTCTCCAAAGTTAAATGAATATAAATAAGTACCTTCATAATGAATGGAAGATAGCAGATAGGTAACAAACACCTAGCAGATACTCCGTACTTTCGAAACCTATCTTATTGGGATATGCACTTAACCATTTTTTTTAACCTCCTTTAAACAGCTTTAATCTCTGAAGAAAAAAAGCTGAGCCTACATCATTGGCCAATTTCTGTGCCTTTTGTGTCTCGTTGCCTGTGTATTGGATGATTAGGGTGACAGGAAAGATTGGTCTTTGCCTATGGCCTATTATTATTCTTGGGACCTTTTTGGTTTACATTTCCAATCATCTCCACTATCACTGATAGTGATAACTATTAAAATCATTATCACTAAACCTTCTTCTATATGAGTTGAACTTTATGACTTCCACTTTCGCTCCTCATCTCTTCTTAATAAAGGCAAGTTCTCTTTCACCTGCAGCTCTACTATGGGTAGGGTTAGCCTGTTGGGCTTTTATCCCAATCCTCTTTGAGTTAGGATTTAACAGCATCTTAAACCACTAGGACTTCAAAGGCAAAGGCCAGGCCAGGGCTTCTATTTCAAAGCTTAGTCCAACCTAGACCATTTAGATCCACAAAATTAGTCTTTAGTTTAGTGTACACTCATAAAATAATTTACTTTTCATATTATTGTTGCTGTCATTATTAGTATTAGTATTACCACCACCACCAACACTACAAATTATCATTAATAAGTTATATTTATGGTCAAAAAGGCTGAATGTGAGCCTGATCACATATATATTTCATTAACATCAGTGTATTAGAGTAATGGGTATGTACCCAATGGACCCACCAGACCCAAAGACAATATTATCTAATAGGTCTACCTCATTAGTTCCAAATTGGAGCCCATATGTCAAGGGCCGAAGTGAGGGCTCTTACTTGGAACTTTCTTTTCTCTTTTTTCTTCCCGAGTCTGATTCTTCAGGCAGTTGGATAGAATGGGTCTATATATTGCCATCTCTAGACTCATACCACCAATAAGAATATTTGAAGCTTATGTAATTTCAGTTGGTGGAAAGGAATAACATAAACTTACAAGAAACCTAAGAGCCCTCTTGCCCAAGTTTGTCACACTCATTTGTTGTGGGGTAGACTTTCTTCTAAGCTTTGGACAAATTTAATATAACAAGGCATTAGAATATGAGCTCTCATATCCAAATTGCTTCTTCCTCTATGATATAAAAATACCAATCATCACCTAATGATCTTAGAATTTATACCACATCCAAACATGTGTATGGAGAACTGACACCTTGATACTATATATGACACCAAACACCCACGTATATGATATATTTTATTTGTAGCCCTAATCCTCGTGAGTCTTCTCCCCACCAAACCCTAGGTTTTTTTGATGATTCATCTCTCTCAGCTATTGGTTCACAAAGTTGAAACACAAACATGATGAGACACAGATACTTAAAATATATGTGAATGAATAAAAATAGGATACAGCTTTTGTATTTCAAAGCTGCCAATCATGTCACACGAATGACATAAGATATCTAGGCCTGTACTCTCTTGTATTTTATGGCAAAGGAAGCTGCACTTGGGCATATAAATCTGCTTAGGTCAGTCAAAAGATATCATTCTCAATAAGCCCGATAGTTGTCTTAGGAGTCGCTGTAAATTACTAATTAAGGATGATGTTAGCAGTCAGTGCAAATAAAGGGTGAGTTTAGAATAGGCCAGAAATCTTCTAAAACCCCTTTTAGAATGAATTCAAATGGTGGAGTCCATCAGCTTCCAAAGAAAAGAATATGGGACCCATTTGAAATTGCTCATCTACTGGTATAGTCTAGTCCCTATGGCAAACCACCCCTTTACCACCCCTTTTCACCCCTTTCAATCAAATTTTCTGGACCCCCACATGCTCATGTGGGTCTCATCAATCCTTTTCTTCTTTTTTCCCTTCTCTTCTTTTCCTTTTCCTTCTTTTCTTCTAATCTTTTTATGGGCCTTGTGGGTGCCACATCTGCGGTTGTCGTCTGTTCAGTCCTAATCAGTGGTCCATGGTAGTCAACCTCTTTATGAGCCCTTTATCTAAGAAAAAACAGATTGAATCAAAGAGCTAGCCTCTTCTGTACAGAAATGTTCACATCTCAGGTTGGAATTTCTTTGGAGGATCATTCTTTGAGAGTTACATTTCTTTGTACCATTGAAGTTTGGCAATGATAAATGGACCATTAGGCTCTAAATTAATAACAGTTGTCTTGTTAGAAACCCGAATTCAGTATTGGACGACTGGATCAACCACGGTACGTTGTCATTACAAAATTGTTCTTATCCATCTAAATATGAGCGTTAGACGTCTCTTTTTTCATTATTGCTTTTAATTGGACTTGTCATGTTAAGCATTATATATAGTATCCAAGGCTTTTTTTTTTTTAATGTCTACTTACAGAGAGTGTAATTCATTTAATCGGTCGCTAAGATTTCATTATCATATCTTAGACTAGATGGCGCAACCATAAACTTTGATTTAATTTATGACAAATGGTGTGACCCTCAACCTCCTACCTACCAGGCCCCTATATCTTTTCCCGAAGATTAGGTTCCTTTTATGATCTTGTGGATGAAAATGAAGATTAAGATAAAATAAATTAGATTTTAAATATCACCAAATCCTAAGATCTTTCTCACCAAAAATCTCATAAACCCTGCAAATTCTACATCGTTATCATCTTTTAGCAAATAGGGTGTTAGCTCATAAGGACTAGTTAAGCTATATTTTTTTTATAGCGAGTTTATTAATTCTTGTATCAATCAGGGCTCAAATCTTATACTACTTCTATGATTGGCATATGCATCTTGAGATATGCTTTCCAGCAACCATTTTTGCCTCTCTGTTATTGATTCATAGCTCAATTTCCTATGGAAAAGAATGAGAAGGTTACTATAGTCAATCGGGATCATTCATCTAATGGCCCTGGGATGATTGGATTGGTTCTAGAGCATGACTGATCTGGAACCACTGTTTGATGGGTCTATTTGAAGAGATTACAATTGAAGCTTTTTAGTCCTCTTTTGACTGTGGTATTCAAAAGGACAAGGACCACAGAGAATGCACACTCCATCAATCTTCAGGGCCCAGTGACTGGTAAAATTGCAGACATTCCTAAAAAATAGTTCCATATCATTGTTTTGTTATAAATGTCCAGTGCCATGATATCAGATGTTCATCACATTGCAAAGGCCCCAACTGTGGAATGATTTGAAATCAACTACTACGTCTGATCGATGTATCATGCATCTAATTGCAATACTGACTTTCCACCATGTTTACATGACACCATGAAAGAAAGAGAGGATCGAGCCTATTCTAATAAATCTTCGTTATCTTGTCAATGAGTCCTCTTGGGCGAGTCATGACTGAGTCTACAAATTCCTGATCAAGTCAATTTGAATCTTAGCTAAAACGTGATGAGGACCATTATTTAACTGAGGACTCGATTTTCTGGCTGGCCTATGCAACATGGTTGAGTCAGTTTAATTTGCAACTATGGTTAGGAGGTAGCTAGTGGTCACCTGTTGAGCCTTGTGAGTCTTTTTCAAGGCGACAAAAGTGTCCAATCCCATGTTTGTCGGCCGAGTCTGGTTGAGTTTTCAATCTTTGGTACGAAGGAAGAATCCACTCCTCTTGAGTCTCTTTCAAGTCCGAAAAGTTCAAGAAAGGAATGTAGACATAACATACATACAGCCTTGTTTTTTAATTTTTCTGCCCGTCCAGTGTTAGACTAGGAAGGACCCCAACGCAAATGGCTGATTACTCTCTGTAACCAGTAAGGCTCAAAAGTTGCTCCCTACCTTCATAGAGGAAGGATTTTGATGTATGTAATTACCTGTGTTAGGGAAACAGGACCAAGATGCCCCCCTTTTCATTAGCTTAATACAGCACAACTTTGACTCTTTGGGCTAAGTCTATTAATGTACGTGTCATTAGCTGTGTTAGGTATATTTGTTCAATTAGAGGCCCATGACCCAAGTTTTTGAATTCTGGTGTCCAGAAGTTTAAGCTTATATGCTTGATGCTTGACTTTGAAGTTTGCAAGCTCATCAACCTGGGCGCGTCCCCATTTAGGTGCAAACATTCAAATTGGTCAGGACTCGGGACATAGATTTGTCTGGGCCCATCCTAGTTCCAATTAAGGATACCTTTTCTTTCTCCATATGGCTTAGGTATGTGTATGTGGACAATGGTCAGGTCCAACAGGTTGGACTAAATCCGGGCCGACCCAGTTCCTCTTGGACCGGGTCGCAGGTTCAGTACTGGACTAGGAGTAGGTGCATATATGCAGCCCTTCCCAACAGGTTTTTGTTTGCAGTCAGAGACAGCTGTTGAAAAAAAATGCTTCTCACATACAAAGTATTTACTCATTAGTGCCACTTACTTTCTCCAGCTCCAACTTTCATCACTTGGGAGTTGGGGCGGAGCCAAACAGGCGAAAATGTCCATCTCAACCCAAGTCGCTTTCCTCTCAGTGTACCTTAAAAACAAACCAACATTCTCCTGGTATGGTCCTCATTGTTTCATTTTCTCCTTCTTCTTTTCTCTCTTTCTCTCCTCATTTTCCCTAGCACTAGCACTAGCACTCTGGGAAAGAAAGATTAAAAAGGAGAAAGGAAAGAAAATATACATATACATTGATTGATAGATAGATAGAACGAACGAACGAACGATAGAAGGAACAAGTGTAGTAGTAGTACGTGGTAGACCTCACCCACACCTTGTCGATAAGGACATGGAAATTATTAAAGTGTGGCACTTTTAAAATCAATATGGTGGTGATGTGGACCATCTAAAAAGAAAAAAAAGAAAAGGGTGGTCCTGCTGCGACATGTGGCCATCAGCTGCCGACAGGGATGGCCACCAGCCACGTGGGTGGGATGTGGTCCAATGGGGTGGACCGCTCGACACGTAATGGAGGCCGGTGGGCCACGTGTCCTGCAATGGAGCTGCCAGGCTGGGTGGGTGGAGCATGTGGATTTAAGTGGGTGGGACCCACCGACCCGTGGGCCCGGCCCTTCGCACGTTGGATTGATGGAGTGCTTGCATGCGGGCCCACCAATTTGCTGTCCCCCCTATCGTTTAAAATGGGCCTCGGCTCGGCTCGGCTCGACTCGAGTCGTTGGCTCGAATGGGCTTGTGCACGTGTTGGAATGGAGCACATGTGTGTATCATCTTATTCAAAACTTTGGATGTTCTATATATAATGTAGGACGTCTTTTCTACATTGTTCTTAACTTTTGCAGTTCCATTTATGGTGGAATTGGTTTGTTTTAGTCAAAATAAGTTCAACAAAGGTTACATGGTTGTGCTCATTAATCTTTAATTAAGTGTTCTCAAGATGCCAAACTTGTTTGATAGTGATTAAAGTCATGTTAATGATATTTATACCAAATGATGCGATAAATGTAGGCCTGACTTGTTTAAGCAAATGATCATTGAGCCCATTTTAATTGCATAGTTTACAAAATGATGGATCCCACTCATGTAAAAATGGTGTTCCCAAACAAAGACGATAATATATTTCACATGTGTATATGAAAATTTTATATATAAGTAAATTTCATTTTCATATGCCATGCGCAGGAAACAGACAACACTTAAGCATAGCATTGCAATTTGTTGAGTTCTTCACAATCACAATCATAGCTTTTATTTCTAATTTTACTGTTTTTGTAGTACTTATACTTTTGCAATTACTTTGCAATCATTTTTTAAAGTTAAATAAAATCATACGCAACTCTTCGAGCCAACTTCCTGAATCATCGAGTTGAACCCGCTCTTGAGCTTGGCCAGTGGAGCTCAGGTTTAAATTTGGCAGACCAATTTATTATTTAAGTGGGGATCAAAGACAAGGTAAATTAGGATGAGTATTTTAACATCAAGCAGCTAGCTATTATGAAATTGTACTTTAAAAGGTAATTTGTTCATTTCACACAACTTAAACCTAGTTTTATTATGCCCATCTAACCCATTACGTATATTTAGACGAAAAGGAGCAAATAATTACATATGAATAATTACTTGACTTTTATAACTAAGAGACGACAAACTAGAGTAAAAGGCCTAATAACACACATTAATTTCTCTTTGAATATTTTAGCCAGACACAAGTTTTTGGTGAATAGGCAGATTGTGAAAAGGATATGGATTTCAAATTTCTGAAAACTCCAATCACATCATCATGATAATCATGTATGGTTCTGCAATATTGTCCCATCAATCTACGTTGGTTAGAAATGTTCTACTTAAACCCAATCAAGACTATGGCCACATTCATTATGGTATGAAAAAAACAAAAGTAAGATGTATCACACTCTCAAAATAAATAAAGGTCTCTCTCTCTCATACATTCGTTCAATGAACATCATTTTCTTTTATTACTATTATTATTATTGCCGCCGCCTTCACCAAAAGCTTAAACAAGAGGGGCACGAACATTTTACCAGCTCCAATAAGTATTTGTTATTGTGGGAAAAAAATTAAGGAAATAATGAAAAAAAAAATTTGCATTGAATGGTTTAATATGTCTAATTCTATAATTGAATCTTAAAACTCAACTCAATTGGAAGTTGATACATGCGTTTCAATCTCTGCCAATATGTGATTACAAATTGCAATAAAATATTATGAGGACAATCTTCAAGTTGTTCACCATGAATAAAATATTGCCTTTTGTTTTGCTCTTATGATTTCTTTTAAGGGCATTGTGATTAACAGAGAGAAAATGAAAAAAAGGTGTGCGACTCAATACAACTCAAACTGATACAACATGAATGAGCAACTAAACTTTATTCGGCATCAAAACTCAGATCATTTGCTATTATCAGATTAGAGAGAACTGGTTGCTTTGCTACTAATGTTGGCTCGAGTACATACAAAAATATATCAGTATTTTACGAAACAGATTTGCACAACAATAAAACAAACAAAAACTAAGTAGAATTACAGAATGTAATCAAAAATGTAAATCCACCTACTGTTTGAAGGCATAAATATAGTACTGTTATTGAAGTTATGAAGTCGAAAAACTCATAGAAGAAGTTGATTAAGGCTAGTGTTTAACACTATGTCCTTAAGACAAATTTCGCCCCTGCACTGGTGCTTACAAGCTTAAGCAGTATTTGTCTCCCATGATGCAATATTGATCGAATCAACACAGTAGCAGTACTTCAAACTGTGTGACAGGCGAACCAAACTGTATAGCAGAACTCTCTATTGACTTTAGACTGACCCAAATACAATGTAGTTACAGTGAATGGAATGAACAAGACGATATGGACAATATGACATTTATAACCTGCTTCATATTTATTCATGGGGTTGCATCTGTTTAATGAATAGGTGTATCTCTTTGGACACACCTCTTAGACACACCTTTTCATATGCGAAAGGACACACACTTTCATATGCTAATGGACACACCCCATTTGGAAAAAAAAAATTTATTAAATAAAACTTCTCCAAAAATATAAATGGGTATTGGGCCGAACCAGGCCTAACTCGCGCCTGAAGCCCAGGCTCGAGCCCGAGTCCGAGGCGGGGCGCGCTCGTGAGGTGTTTAGGATGCAATTTCTCATTCACTCCTTAATGGATTAGAGCAATCCAATACATGTTCTTAATTTACTCATGGAGTAGATTACATTTCCATGTATTCCCACCTAAAATGATAAGTGGGTCCCACTTTTATTTTGGCTCAAAGTTGACCAAAATAATAATGCTCTTAGCCAATTTTCCCACGCTATATATATAGCCGTGAGAAACTTCAAAACTCACTCGAGTTGAGACGACTCGACTCAATTCGGGTAATCATCAAGTTGAGAAACTACAGTGAGTTGCCAAAGCACTTGGCATATTCATTTCACTGGCCAATTCAAAAAAACTATCGAATCGGAGTTTAGTAATGCAGATAGGCCACCACCCCAAAATCCTGTTGAGGCCCAGTATTTTTATATCAGATCCATGTTTCTGAGCAGGTCCAGTTTTGGGGTTTAAAAGTCAGGCTCGAGCAGTTTAAAATAAGCCCATTTGTGTAGATTATTCGGCCAGGCTAGTTCATCTAGGAGGGTTTTAACAAGAATTGGCTCAGGCCCAATCTGTTTACTTCAGTCAAGCATATCAAGCTGGATCCAACCTTCGGGGCTTCAAACTTTTGGCCCAGAGCCAGTGCGATGTGGAAATTTTGATACCAAGATCCAGACCCTGTTATTAACCGGGTCCAAACTGTGGACCGGAACCAAGATTCAACTTTATAATTTGCTCATAGGAAAGACCATTCGATGTTTCAGGTTGGGTACTTCAGGTAAGCAGAAACTCAGGGTTCGATTAACATTAGGATGGCAATGGGTGAGGTCTGGGTTGGAACCAACTACATCTAAACCCTATAAAAATATAAGCTAACGGATTAGTATGGTACAAGTCAGGTCTCCAATCTAAGGGCCCACACCCATCCCAAATGGTCTAGATCCATGTTGCATTTTTTTGATAGAGAGAGAGTGAGAGGACCCAGACCCAAATTTCCCCAAGGTCCAAGATAAATGACCCAAACTCAAGAGTCTAAAGTAATTGATTACCCATGCCCTACTTTTATGGGACTGGTCCAAGAAAATGGATACCTAATCGTCACTATTTGACATCCTGTGGCTATGGGTATTTTGGCTTGTGTTCTTTTTTGTACGGATCTATATGGTTTCTAATTAACATGTTTCAACTTGTTAATAAGGTCTCACCTCTTGGAAGAATGCTTCAGGCTTGATGACTGACAGCAGTCCACTTAGGATCGATTTTGAACTGAGTGATGTAGCTCCTAATTTGATCATCTTCACAATCGAGATTGAATGGTTTAAAAATATTACGTTTCAGAACCCATGTTGCAATGGATCAAAGCCTCAGATCATCTGACCCATTTGGGTTCTCTTATGTCTCATCACCACCATAATCAACCATTTGGTCAGCTTTGGTCTCAATGGGTCAACTCCCTGTTATTGCACCAGTTCGGCAATCAAAACATTTTATTATAGCATATTTGAGTAACTCACTTGTAAAGTGAATTGAAGTAAATTGTCACTTTAAGAGATAATAACAAAAGATAATAACAAAAGAAGAGAGTCATATAAAAAAGTACCAAAATTAAAAAACCGCCTTTGCAGTCTCGCAATTTAGGGTGAACAATTCGGCTTGATAGATTACTGAGTTGGGCAAGTTGAATGAATCATACTGAGTTTGAACAATTGCTTGGTTAGATCCAACTTAATTGACTCGGTGATTTCTGGAGTGAAGTGGGATTTCCAAGTTTCTGAACACTAGTTTGAGCCCAGATCATTGTGTATTACTACGAACGGGCTCAAAATCTTAACCTACCTGGTTGGGATTTTGGGCTCTTGTCATGTTTATACTTTATATAGCTCTACTGGGTCGAGCAAGGAATGTGGTTGAGCCAGATCCAACCGTACTCCAATATACAAAATAAAATCATTTTAACCTCCATGTAGAAAAAGAAAAACCACTTATTGCAACCTGACAGGGTGCACTTTGGATCTTCGTGAACAGACCATTTAGTTTTAGGCTTTTTATGGCTCGGTCCAATGTTATGAAGTACCCAAGCCTATATCTAGAGATGAAGCTCAAATCCAGCCTGTTACTGAGTCTAGGAGTTTTGGATGAGTTAAGGCTGGACAGGGTTTTTTAATTTGCAGGCCCAATACCCACATTAGTAATGCCTTTGAGTCTAGGGGTGGAGCGGGCCGGGCTGACCACTTACGGTAATGAGTATGAGCCAACTCAAACCCGAACCGTTTATCAATCAGGTAAGGTTGGAATCTTCAATCCAAATTTATAAATTCATGGGTTGGGTTAGGGTTGGATCCTTTATTAACGTGGGGCATTAACTCCAACTCATCAAGTGGTGAGAAATTTTAACTGAACGGGTAATTACCTGATCACGTTTGCGCTATCAAATTGGGTCAAGAATTGATACTGACGATGAGACCATCCAGATATGGTCCCTACTGCAACTTGCAAACAGGGTCCAGTAGATGTGCCTATAACTCTATTCTTAAGCTCAGTAGGAAAGAAATTAGGATTTTTTTTTCCACCTGTCGCCCTCACTATTCATGCCCAAATCGAGCTCGATGATCGTTCATGGTTTGTCCCTGTTGTAAAATATGGTTGGCATCTGTCCTATGTTTCAGACCAGGTAAGGTGTCACAGTGTCGAACTGTTTGAAGAATGAACCCCATGCATCGCTAGCCATAAATCTTGATGGGTCAGCGGTACTCTTCCGGATTTAAAAAAAAAAAAAAACTCTCTCCTCTTTCTTGAGAGTTATTATTCATCATCATCATCTCTAGGAATAAATGGGTCTCCGATTATCCTGAGGTTCCGACCCATTAAAAATCGGGTCTGGGTCTTTATTTTTGCCCCGATAAGTACATGGGTCCGGATTCGGTTCCACCTTGGTTCGGACCCGTGGACCCGAGACCCGATATATTACCTCGATTTTCGAAAATATCTCCTAAAAACCATATTTTTAAAATATCATTCTATACCTAGACCCGGACCCGGATCCAGACCCCGCCCCATATATGGTTCTGGTTCCGGAGCCAACAAACCGGCTCCGGGTCGGATCCAGTTCCACATTCTCTTTAACGGTTCCGATTCCGGGTCCACCATGGACCCCGACCGAAACCGACCCATTTACAACCCTAATCATCTCCCTTCAACGGAAACAAACTAGAGATAATTCCCCCAATGGTGATGGACTTTTGTGAGTGTGTGTGGGCATATGAGTGCTTACATTAGTTATTAATTTCGTGTTGTTTCGGCCGAAAGGGCCGAAACGAAATTTCAATCAAAACTTTTCGATTTGAATTTCGGTCAATTTCAGCCGAAATTGTATTTTACATAATTAATTTTTTTTACTTGTTTTTATAATTGATAGTTTGTATTTCTTATATTTTTCCAAAATGTAATTCCAAAAAATCTACTAGAAATATTTATTATTTCTTATTCTTTTACATATATATTTATCCCTATTGGGAGGTGGTCCTGTAAGGACCGTCCTTACGTTTTCCGGTGTGGACCGCCTATTGGGGCCCACCGTGAGACCCTACTGGTCATGGGATAAGGGGGATTGAAAGATCCAAGTGGGGTCAACTTACATATCAAATTTGTTTGTCAATCTAATATTTCTAACCCCTTCATCCAACGTCCACAAGTTTAATAGCTTTATAACAAAGTAAAAAAATTGACCATCAATCCAACGGTCTAGTTCATCCTAATCCATACAAATTCATGGGATTCATTATCTATAAGGGGGCTATGAATGAGTGGTCAATTTGGGTTGATCATGAGGTGGGCCCCAGTGGGCGTTCCGAACCGTAAGGAGTCCTTACAGGACCGCCTCCCTTATTTATATATGTATATATATATGTATGTTATATTTTTCCCGAAATGTAATTCTGAAAAATTTAGCTGAAATTCCGAATCGGCCGAAACTTTTCATTTTGTTGGCCATAGCGAAATGGGATCCGAAACGATATTGACAACCATGGTGCTTACCTTAAGAAAAAGAAGTTATCATTCATCATCTCAATTAAAAATTTTTGGGGCCACTAAATGAATATCTTGTACATCTTATCTTTATCTAAATGAGATTCACCACAAGCAACCCACTTTTCCAACCCATCATTTGTCTCCATTCACATGGAATCGGACCCATCCACCCTTCTATATAACTCATTACACTCATGTTTTACTAAGGAGTCCTATAGGTGGATAGATTAGTTTGATCTAACGGGTACCATGTAGATCTACCTTCATTTAAGAGAGGCCACTATCATTATACTATTTACGTTTTTCCTCAATAAGGATATGTTATTTGGGTGAGCTCATTTTATGATTTGATTAGATTTTTAGCCAAATGACATATTGGTAATTCAGTTTGTCATTTTCTTAACGATGCGGATGAATTATTGACTATGAGATAAGTTTAGTTTTGTATTTCATTTCTCCACAATTCAATGGTTATATTAATCATTCTGATTACAGGCCACAATGAATGTGTGGGTTCTTGTCTTCTAAGATTTGTGGAGGTCAAATCTCTCTGCAAGAATGAGATAGATTGGCTGTGGAGCTTTTGGAAACGCCCCCTAGCATCCGAAGATATTGGTGTGAAAAACTGGACCCAATGACACCAGTACTCCACTAGCAAGGCCATTAAGCAACCATTATGTCCAGGCTCAGTCTAATTGGGGGTTTGGATGTAAATGGGCCAATTCACTATAGACCTGGCATCAGGGCCAACCAGTCATCAGTGTGCCTGGACTCAGACTGATGGCACGACTCTAATTTATATGACCCAAATCCAACTCAAGGTCACACTGATAGTCCAGGTATATTATTATGTTATATATATATATATATATGTGTGTGTGTGTGTGAGAGATCCATTAAAATACTTTGTTCCCAATTAATTTTAGGGTCTTGGTTGGGGTGAATATGGGAATTATCAGGTTGGGTGTATATTGTATGCAAATCCAAGCCCAAATTGCTAAAAAGGACCCTACATTGACCCAAAATGAATTGGGTCCAGGTTATGAGACCTGAGCCTGTTCCCAAATTCAAATGAATGAAAAACCCGAATAAAGGGCTTGGATCGAGGTAGAAATCAAGGCCTAATTATCTATATATTAATGTGATGTACTTTTTTTTTTTACCCCAACACAAGTGAGAAGAGAAAGCCCACAAAGTAGCGATGATAGCCCACATATATGAAAAGAGAAGCCCACACACGTAAAAATATATGATATACTTAATTAGCATAATGTTCACAATATATGACTCTGACAACAGGTATTCAGGTCCTGAGTATGAAATCCATGGACCTAAACCTGAATTTTACTCAGGTCTATGCAGCGAACCTAAACGAGGACCCTCTTTTAAAATGCATCCAAGTATTAGACTTAAACCCGAACTTTACAATTCAGGTCTTTTGGGCAGTTGGGGTCCTGTTTTCATCCTAGTATAGGTTTGAGTACACTATATTGGACCTAAAAATATGCAAGTTTGCTTATGTGTCCTACTAGTATAGGACCTGAATTCGGACCACCTGACCTGGATTCAAACCTAGACTAGTGAGGCTCATCTGATCATTCATGCAAGTGGACCACTCTGTGCTCGGTGTGTAAAAGAAAATCGGAAAACCGTCTAACCGAATCGAACCGCGGTTAATAACCGTGTTTCACGGTTCGGTTACGGTTATTAAAATCGAAAAACCGCACTTCACGGTTCGATTACGGTTTTCAGTATTGACTCACGGTTATTAATTGAACCAAACCGTAAAATACGGTTTGGTTAACCGGCACATGGTTAACCATACCGTTATACTAATAAAAAATAAATAAAAGGCCTAAATGAAATATGTATATAATTCTTAACTTAAGTATACACTTGACAAAACGATTTTTAACGGTTTTTTCCGGATACGATTCGGTTACAATTTTTAACAGTTAACCGCGATTCGATTTTTAACGATTTTTTCAGATACGGATACGATTTTTAAAACTGATTCAATTAATAGTTCTCCCAAAATGAACAGTTAACCAAACTGTTACACCCCTACTCTATGCACTGGTTCACTACTCATTGGATTACAGGCTAGTCAGGTTTGACATTTATAAAAATAAGTTTATATATTTTGCAAATGGGCTAGGCCTATGCCTTTCAGACTGGGATCAATTTTAAGGCCTATAGCTGTTGGACAAGCTTTAGCCGGCCCTATCTACCCATGAGTACCTTAGTTATCTTGCATATGAGGGTAGGCCCGGACCTGACTTTTAGACCTGCAGGGGCCGAAAATTAGGCCCAAAAGTAAATGGTTGGGGTTGGCAAGCTTCAGTCTGGTCCAACTTCACCCATTAACACCCGTAAAGCAAGGAACAAAATAATATAAATATATAGAACTATTATATCTATGCATTCTAAACAACTTTCAATAAAAATAGGAAAATATTATTTCGACCTATTCCTTGTCCCTACCTATACAAAATATCATCTTTATTTTTTAACAATTGATAGAGTGCAATTAGCCGACATCATATTTTGGAGATGGGCCAAAATAGTATTCCTCTATTTCATTGAAACAGGGGATCCAAACTTGTATATTTATTGTGTTTCTTTCAATGCCATTTCTTGTGGTGGCCACGGGAATGGGATTAAAAGATCTCCCTCCACCTAATTATGTAAGGTGACTGAGGGTTAAATCATCATCCCAATCACTTTATAATTGTGTCCGATAAATTTTCATTTTTCCAAAACAAATTTTTTTTTTTAATCCATTTGAATGAGTGCCAAATCCAGGTCCCATGCTAGGGTAGGGGTGTTGGTGGTTTGGTTTTAGTTTGTTTTATGGACTAGTTGATGGATCACTATATGGGCCCCACTTGGCCCTTTGAATGTGCAGAAGAAAGAATACACACTCTTCCCCTCTCTCCTCTCCAAACCACAGCCCAGAAGTCAGTGATCCATCATCAAATAGAACTGGAGCAGAAAGAAAAGGCATTTATTTTTGTTTTTTTGACTCCCTCTCCCTCTATTAATATACCTTTCTTTAATGAGTTTATTGGTGTTTGTAGTTTTTTGGGTAGAAAGGAAAAAGGACCCACTTCCCAAACAATCTGAACGCATGTAAGAAAGCTTAATCACCCCGATTGGCTGGTGCCTTTCTTCCAATCCTTTCTGGGTTTTTCTTGATGATGTTCATGTTGATTCTTTTTCAACTCCCTTTTCTTCTTATCTCCAAGTCTGACTTGGCTGCACAGATCACAGAAAAAAGTGATCTGGGTTTACTCTCTGAAAGCTTCCTGCTTTGATAGATAGATTTTTCCCCCAGAGAGAAATGAAGGGTGTGTGGGGGAGGAATCTAGCCCTTTGCTGTTTGATTTGGAGCCTATTCTAATCTGGGTTTCTTTCCATTCCTTATTTTTTTCGAGATTTGGAGTCTTTCTTATGTGAGTTACATGACACCCATGTTCATTTCCTCTGTGATTTTTATTGGTTCATAGTTTCCAAATATATCAAGGTATGAAATTGATAGAGTTTTTGGATTTAGAGAATGTTTCTTGTCTCTAGTAAGTTAACATCTTAAGTATTTCTATCTTTTTTTTTTTTTTTTTAATCTTAAAACATCTTATGTGGTTCCTTTTGTTGCTACCTGGTTGTCGTTTTCGTTCTCCTTGTTTTACTTTGATTTCTCTTATTGATATGAAAGATATAGGGCATGCTTTGACTTTTTCTAGATAACAAATTTGCAGATTTTGATGGAATGAAGTGTTATACATATTGTTCTGCTAGTTGGGGTAGTGTGGGAATTGGAAACTCCATTACAGCTCCTCTTGTCTTCGCGCCTATAATAACATCTATCCCAGTATTGATTTGGTGCAGACTCGAATAATAAATAAATAAATAATTGACTGTATCCAAGAAAGAGTTATTTCTAGTCCAAGTGTGAGTTTGATTGCATCTAGATGCACACTTAAATACCATTTTGGCTCTTAAAGTATTAATTTTGAACTTTTGTTTTCTCTGTTGGAACTTTGCTTTGCAAGGTGCACCACCAATGTTCTTAGTGTCTGTTACCCATTTTCTTGCTGCATAAAATGATATGTTTTGCATGTGCTTTTCTTGGTAAGACAACAGATGGTTTGCTTTAGCAAAGGCTGCTTGAGAGGAAAGCAATTGGATGCTTGAGGAAAGTGATTTCCCTCTTGACATTCTGGGTTAGAAATTATCTGGTTTTGTAAGGTATCAAATTGAGTGTCTTAGGGTGCAAAAAAAATAAAATAAAATAAAAACCCATCTGTGCGATGTTTCTATGGAGTACATAGCTTTAGAGTTTAGACTGATTCATACTGTCTGCTACAATAACTATGCTGCATGAATTCTCTGCATCACCTTTCTAAGTTTAGGTTTTTATAAGATTCTTTTGTGGAGTTTCATCTCACAAAGATCTCCTTAGGATTATAAAAGGACATAAGTGTTATGCATCTTGTGAATTCAGAAACAGTGACAAAATGATCTCCTAGTTCTGTCTTCCAATGGCAGTCTCTCTTCTTAAGTAAGACAAGATTATTTTATTTGAAGTTCGAACCTTACATTCAAAACACCTACATTTTTACTAATTTGTGTTTGATCTTAGGTTCTTTTATTTCTTTTGCTGAAAATGTATGCTACTTGCGCAGGAAAATTTTCACCACTTACATTCAAATTAAATCAGTACATCGCTAATAATGGGTTGGCTGAATAAGATTTTTAAAGGTTCCGCCCATAAAATCTTGGAGGGGCATAATCATGGAAAGTATGGCGATAATAAGGTGTAGTATTCGAGTTCTTTGGTAATTTCAGGGTGACAGCTTGATTTGTGTTGGGACTGTCTTTTGTTGCTCTCATTCAATTCTCATTTGATGATGATTTGCATTTTCCTTACCAATTGGAGCACATTTTATGATGATACTAATGTTCAACTCCATTAGAAAACATTTGGTTGTGCCATAAATCGCGGGTTGATTTTGACAAATGAATGCATTTATGTTTATTCTAAGGCACTTGGGATGGTGTTGAATTTGGAACCAAACTAACTAGTATACTGTGTTCTTGCCTTTTCTGTGCTCAACCATTTTTGAGACTGGTCCCAAGGATGCTAAGGGAATTGAACATTAGTATCTCACATTACATTGGCTTTTAGCTTCACACCATCTGAAATGAACTATTGAATGTCTAACTATCCTTGTAAATTGCGTTACATCCAAATGCAACCTAGATCCCAAGGGGGTTATTACATTTCGAAAGATGGTGATGTTTGAGTGAATATGCCCCCATCAGGTCTAGTTTTCTTTTCTCCTTGTTATAGATTATCCTTTGTGTCCTTATTTCCTCTCAATCTTGCTGCAATCTTTCCTCTTGAGTCATCTCAGCCTTATTAGATTAGCATATTTTGTTGCCTTTTATGGTGCTTTTCTGTATTATGCTCTTCTGCAAATGCTAATTTTATTTTGTTGGGGATTTGGTTAAAGGATGCCTTGTCTGAGTATGAAAAGGAAGATATTGATCATGCCATTGCACTTTCACTATTAGAAGAAGAACAGAAGGAGGAAGATGTGACTGGTGAGTGATGTCTAATGCATGGATGAAGAGCATCTAGCATACTATGATAATGTTGCTATGCAGTTCATTTTCATCATCACCGAATCCTTGTCCCAAGTCCCAACTATGTTGGGGTCAGCTACATGAATTCTATTTCTCTATTCTGATCTATCTTGAGCCAAATCCTTGATAGTTGCACTTCTTTAGATCTATCCTTACTACCATCCATGTCCTCTTTGGCCTCCCCCTTCTCCTAGGTTTATCTGATCACCCCTTATAATATAGAGAAGGGAAAGAGCTTTTCTTTCTCTTTTTTCAGCTATTATTTTCATCGCTTCCTAATTAATGGGAATGGAAAAGGAATGCTTTCATTTTTACTCTTTCCTTGTTTTCTTGAATGACTTTTAATTACTATTTTGAAATTTGCCATTTTTGTTTTTTCTGATGATGATCAAGTGGATAATGCCTTAGCACTAGGGGTTGAGTATCTTTAAGGTTGGATCAGACCAAGCCAAGAAGGGATTGATCAGCTGTTAAGGAGAACAGGTGCATCAAGATTGAGCCCATGGTCCACATGGGACCTTGTTTGACCAGCAAATATGGCTTGGACATGTTTCGCTGTTAGTCTCTCATGGTTTTGGTATATTTCTTTTATAAGTTAAAAGGGCCAAGGGGTAATAAGGTCATTTACATTAGATTAAGTTATAATGGCCAGGAACACCATCTACAGACGAATCCATTGGGTGAGTTTGCCTTGAGGACTTCTTTTTGTTCCAGACACTACCACACTAATAACAACTGATTGCCTTTTTTCTTTTGCTATGTTTGTCTCTGTTTCCCCCCCTCTCCAAGCAAGGGCTTTATCGTGAAGACCTTTATGTGAATTAATATTGGGTGAGAAAATCAATATTAGGTGGCTATTTTAAAGTAAGTTTGCTTGATTATCCTTGCCAGTTAATTGTATCTTGGACGAGTATGTTTGAGGCCAATGCAATTGCCTATATTGAACTGGATTGTGCCAGTTGCTATTAGCAGAACAATATTTTGTACTCTTGAAAATCCTAGTGTTATTCTTCCTAGCAAGCATGCCTCTTCAACATGTACATGGTCGAGGAGTTAGTTTTAATTGTAACGATCAACCATTTGAAGCATGGGAATGTAGAGATATAAAATCTAAGAAGGCAAGTGGTAGTGCGATACCTCTTACCCAATTCCTAGAATGGCTAGAACCTCCAATTCACAATGAAGACCCCGGTGAACTTGATGGAGACTTTTGTAATGAATTCTACAACCGGTCTATTGGGTGAGGATCAAGAGCAACGAGTAGAAAACAATATCTCAAGGAGAGGGGAGAGGATTGGAAGTGAAGTCAAAAATCCCTGAATACAATGGAAGATTGATGGCACAAATCACAAGGAGTTTTTAGACACTGAGTGCCAAATTTTGAGTGTCTAAGATCTGTCTTACCTATCTATCTTACTATCAGAATGAGTCCACAAGAGCATGAAGAACTCAATTAGCTAGTGAGGGAGCTAGTTGGAATGGGATAGCTAGGGACATTACGAGCTTGTGTCCATGGAACAAAATTTCGGCCACCACCGCTACGCTAAATTGAAAATATTGCCGTTATGGTATAAAACCTAGCTGATCCAAGCAATTTTCATTTAAATAACTTTTTCCCTATTTCTTCTACACCAAAGCCTTTCTTGAAGTTTTCTTTATCCTTATACGGTTCCAAATCAATATAAAAAACACAAGATTGACTACACAAGATTCAATTTTTTTAAACCACTTTAAAAAATCAAACCTCTATGTTGTTATATATTACCGTGACCACCACGTATCACCCGCTATGTAGCATTTTGGCCACCAGCTGTTACACCCACCGCAACCTCTATTTTAATACGCGGATTGATAGCTTGAACAAATAAGCCACAAGAAATATCATTTTCCTATATCCTGCTTAGATGATATGCTGAATATCTTATCTGATGGGAAGGTGCTCCCAAAAGTTCATTTGAGGAGAAAAAAGCATGTAGCACATCTGAAAGGTGCTCATTGTCACAACCTTGAGGTTGCGTTTTGAGTCATGTACTCATGTCACCATTCAAAAAAAAAAAAAACTGCTTATGAGGAGTGGGTATCACCACATATGGTGTTGATGCTCACCACACCTATATTGTCTAACCTATAATGATACTTGATATATTGGTGCTGATATTTATATATTTATGTAATAGAAATTCTCAAAAACTCCCCTATCTCAAAAGGGGCATTTCCGCCCTTGTTTAATAGCCAATGGAGGTAAAACTGTTCCATCATTTTAGGAGAATGTGTAGGAGAGTCATGTTTTTAGGAGGATGTGGAGAGAGAAAATAGGATATAAATAAAACACGTACACGATATCAAGCAATAACATACGGGATTTGCATTTAAAAGATAAGGAGAGGTTCCTTTGGATGTGCCTTTGATTCCAAGGTATTGGTTATGCCAATTTTTTTGCTCTTTTTTTCTAATATTTTTCACTTTCAGGAATCCCTATGGATTGGCATTTTTTCCAATTTCATACCAATCTGACCAATAGATGTCATTGGATTCAAAGAAAATAAGAGGGTACCACTAATAGATTTTTAATATTTCCTTGAAATGATGAAAGCAATTGAAAAATCTATAAATCCAACTCTTCACACTCATGTAACCCCATGAATTGACACTATTTCCAATTGTATACCAAACCAAACATTAATTTCATTGGATTTAATCACAAAATAAGCGGGCCCCATTTAGAAAGAGAAAAAAAAAGATGGATCAAAGATGTCATTGAGTCTTAATGTTAAAAGAGAAAAAATAGGGAAATGATTCATTGCCTTTTCAAGAGATAAATATCTCGTTGGAGTCTCAAGGATTAGTTGGAGATTAGAGTACTCTTGATGAGTCACAAGGATCCGTTGGTGATTAGACTTTAGAGTACTCGTGACTTCTCTTCCTAAAATTTAGCGAAGGAGATTTATATGACAGCAAATCAAGAGAATAACTCATATTTTCATTGGTCATTGTAATGGGGCGTTTTTGCAACAAAACGACTGGGTGTTTTCTAGTGCGCCTCTTTATGCAATCATGTTAGGATATAGACATATAATTGGGCTTTGTAGTGGTACAACAGATGACTTTCTTGGATGAATTTCTGTCAGAGGCCCTTTATAATTTGTTGTATCATATTTGGGTAGAGGTGAAACTGGAGATTTCACTGTGGGAAGTATCATCCTTTGCTATTTCTCAATCTTTTTTTTTTTGGTCCATGGAGATTTACAGTCTAAAGAAAAGCATCCTAAATAGCTTCCCCTGAGAAAATACGTAATACTCGACTTTGATGACAGTAGGTAGTTTTGGAGGTACTAGTTGTTTTGGCTTCTTATATTCTATCATAATCAGATACTTCAAAATGGGTGACATATCCGTATTGTATTGTGTCCGATGAGACCAGTTACGTATGAAAAATCCATATCCCCACCATATCTATCCATGGAATGTCCGACCTGTATCCATGCCTATTTGGGCATCATAGCTTATATGAACCCGCCAGAAGTGGCGATTTGGATAGTTTTTGAGGTAGCTTTAATTGCTAATTATTTGCCTACATTTTTACAATTCTCTCTCTTATCTTTTTTCCTTCTTCTGTTCGGTTGGTGGCGTTTTTTTATTTTTATTATTATTATGGTTTTGGGGGGGTTGGGGGAAGGGGTGTGTGTGTGTTTGTTTAAGCATTAAGTTCGTAATTTGAGAGTGTTTGAGATATGGGGCTTTTGTTTTTTATTCTTTTTTTTTTCTCATTTCTTTTCCCTTAAGGGATTGTGATTTTGTGATCAAGGTGGCTCCCTTGATGTCATTTTCTTTTCCCTTAAAGCGATTGTGATTTTGTGATCAAGGTGATTCCCTTGATGTCATTAAGTGAACCAATCCATCTGTGTTCTATGGGCAGAAATCATGAAATTTATTGGCCGGATTGATTGTTCTCTTTTTCTTATCATATCTTTTATGATAAGAAAAATAATTTTATTTGAAAGTAGAGGAAATACTACAAAACTACAAACAGGAATATAGCCTCAAAGGGAGAAAAATATATATAACACACAAAATACAAAAGAGACAAGGACACCACGCTCAACATCCAAAATAGGGTTGTAAATGGGTACCCGATTCTCCGATTACCCGAAGGTTCCGACCCGTTAGGATCCGGGTCTGGGTCCTTATTTTGGTCCCGATAAGAAAATGGTTCCGGTTCCGGATCCTTTTTTTAGAACCGATACCTAAACGGTTCCGGTTCCGGATCCACAGTGGCTCAGACCCGTGGACCCGAGACCCGATCCAAAATATACTAACATAAGGTAACTTTATTATGTGAGAACAGAACCCTTTTTACTTTTCTACTTTTCTACATTATGGTTTTCTACTTTTCTATATCTCATTGCCGGTTTAATTGTGATTTCTGAGTTTTTGGTTAAAAGTGTCTGTTATTGATAGACAAAATGTCACATTAGTGTTTGTAGGTACGTGATCCAATTGAAATATGAAAAAAGCATAATTTTTTTAAAGAAAAATACAGGTATTAGTCTAGACCCGGAACCGGAACCGGAACCGCCTCACAAACGGTTCCGGTTCCGGTTCTGGTTCCCATTATTCTTATCGGTTCCGGTTCCGGTTCCACTTCTTAGAAAACGGTTCCGGTTCCGGTTCCACCCTGGACCCGGACCGGAACCGACCCGTTTACAACCCTAATCCAAAACGATGCCAACTCCGAAATTGTGACAGCTGTGTTTAAAATTTTTCTCCAATTAGTTCTTCAAATTGTATGTATTACCATATCGGGGATCAATCAAAAATGAGTGGACGGTTAGGAACACGAAGGTACACAAAGGATTAGTGATGAAGATAATGTAAGGTATCCAAAGGGATATTTCTGCATAACATAAAAGGAATCATAATGAGGGCTTTAAGTTCGTAGAAATGATCAAGCAGTACTTCCTCACGATTCCGATCCAGAGTATGCTTCTATCCACTGATTAAATAAATGACTGTCGAGAACGAAGTAATCCTTTGATTTTATTTTTTAGAAACCCCCCTTCTGAGTGAGAAAGAAGAACAGGAACGAAAGAAATGGAATGCAATAGAACCCATTTTACTGACGGGATTCATCACTACTTTAGCTACTTTAGCGGCTCGGCCAGTTACTAGAGATTCGCGATTGTTCCATTTCCTGATGTTAGCAATGTATAGTGGTCAAATAGGATCATTTTCCTCTCGAGACCTTTTACTTTTTTTCCTCATGTGGGAATTAGAATTAATTCCTGTTTACCTACTTGTATCCATATGGGGAGGGAAGAAACGTATGTACTCAGCTACAAAGTTTATTTTGTACACAGCGGGGGGTTCTATTTTTCTCTTAATGGGAGTTCCGGGTATGGGTTTATATGGCTCCAACGAGCCAACATTAAATTTTGAAACATTAGCTAATCAATCGTATCCTTTGGGATTGGAAATAATATTCTATTTTGGCTTCCTTATTGCTTATGCTGTCAAATCGCCGATTATACCCCTACATACATGGTTACCAGATACCCATGGAGAAGCACATTACAGTACATGTATGCTTCTAGCGGGAATCTTATTAAAAATGGGAGCGTATGGATTGGATCAAGTTCATTACAAACTAAAACACTATTTAAACTCTAGATCACAAGCAAACCAGCTTATTGAAAGACAGTGGCTTTATTTTCTCAATGAGCAATTAAATGGCTAGCAATCTATGCGTACAACTGCATCAGATTGGGCACATGATTTGCACAATTTACATACAAAATTTTAAGTCATTGAATATAGGTATGGTGTGAACTTTAACTGTCTGTATAACATAGCTAGTGATGGGCTTCATCCTATTTGTTTCTTTCCAACGAGATGCCTCAAGGATTGCATGTGGAACTTATCTCCTCATTTTCTTCCATGAGAGACTTATTGGATATGTAATTCATGGATTCCAATCTTTTTGTGCGGGGTGACATAGCCAGTCTGGGAGTTGGGGTTCCCAGCTTTTCATCTGTGAGTCAATTGCTTTGAAGAATGCCTTGTCTCTTTTTAGCTTTTTAGCCTGAATTCAATATGTAATTATCTCATACTGGAATGTGCTTATTGTTTATTATTTTTTAATAGTAATGGAAATTACCATTAAAAAAAATAGTAATGGAAACTTTTTCAAAAACAACAAAGATATATAACGTAGATATCGGAATGTGTTTGACTGATTATAACATCCCTTCATGATTTAAAGTTATGTTGAATAATCTAATTGTTTTGTCACAGATAATGGATCTCATAATTATCTGGAGGAAGATGAGCAGTATGCTAGAGCTCTACAAGAAAGCCTGAATGTTGAATCTCCTCCGCGTGAAAATGGTCGTATTAATCTACCCTTACCATTCACCTTTGTGACAGGACTCAGGTATGTTATTTTTTTATTTGCTTGTTTTCTTACACGATCTGTTGAGCCTATATCTAGGCATATATTCTAACAGAGACCATGAAGATCACAAAATGTTTGATCATTCAATACATTGGGCATGACTTCATTCTCACACCTTTATAAAATATCCCATGTAACCCCTGCCCATGAGTTTTTGTGGGAAGGCATAGGAGGATGCCTAAAGTTGTCTAAATTCTTAATGCTAAGTCTTAACTGATATTTAGATCCTCCTAGAATGACACAGGTGAAAATGCTGAAGACAGACAAAAAGTAGAGAACTAACATTTTTTTTGATCGGCAACAATAAGATTTTATTAAAAAGAAAATGAGTACAACATAGAAAACAACATACATAAAAGATGGTGTACCGGTACAAGAGAAGTGTACCAGCCGCCAAACCCATTTACATTATAGAAGCTCTTAAATTACAAGAATGATCTACCCCATGCTTAGGTAATGAATCCACCATTCCATCTGCATATCTACTAATATGCTGAAACGAGACCTTCATTTGAGATACAAAATGACTAATTTCATTGAATAAAAGTTGCATTTTCCAAGGCCCTCTCAACAAATTCACCCAAGATATAGCATTAGCTTAGTCACTCTCCACAATCAGATTATGATGATATAGGGTGTGATAAATACGGAGAGCTTTCAAGATTTCCAAAACTTCCGCTTCGTTAGAATGTTTGACCCCTACATGTTTAGAAAACATATACATAACTTTCCCTTTGTGATTTCTTAGAACGCCTCCAATGTCAACCAACCCCGGTTTTCCCCTAGCTACCCCAACCACATTAAACTTTAAAACTCCCAATGGTGGGAAAAGCCAAGATACTTTTCTTTTCTTCTTAAATGCGCCTGACTTCAAACAAGCTCCCAAACTTTGTATGACGTGATCTATCTCAATATCTGAAAATTCCTTTGTAGCACATGTCCATTTAGCGATCCTGAAAAGTACAACTGGTAATAGAACCTCCCATGTTGATTATTTTCTATCATTAAACTCTTATCATTTCTCTCCCATGTAGAGTCATAAAGGTTGTAGATTAAACCCTAAAAGATTCCTCAAAGAACTAATTTCAATTGACAGATAATTTATCAAATGCTCTTTCTTTTCTTCTTTACATCTTTTTATAAGAAAACAATCCATAACAGATCTAATGTCAATTGGCGTCAATCTATTTTGGTAATTGAGTCGTAACTTCCTGAACTTTGTTTGAAACTTGATCTTGTTGGAAAGGTTACTTGATCCGCGGACCTTTCGGCTTAGGAGTGTCCCATCATAGTTTATGGATTGATCAGAATATCTCCCTGTGTATAGTTCTAGTTGTTATGTTCTCTTTGATTTTTTTTCTGTGGTGATTCTCTTCGTAGCCGACTAGTATATTCTGCTTTTACTAATGTGCTGCTTTTAATAAAATAAATATAAAATCTTGTTATCATTTTCAAAAAAAAAAAAAGAAGGAAAAAGAAAATCTGAGTCTTGAAGCTCAATCAAACGCATATCCAAAAGTCAATGATCATTGGTTTTTTTTGGGTTGAGATGCTGTTTTTCCTCAACAAGATTGTGGGTTGGCAATGTGATATATTCAGCCTGAGATCCTCCTAAGCTATATGGGCTTTAGTTGGTCTAGCCCTGCAACCTTAGAGGTTGGCTTCCAATAGAAAGTCAAGTGATTTACTTGTCTTGTTGACTTTCATAGAAACAGGGTGGTCTACAAGCCATGTTTGTGGAAGTCCAAATTGATGCATTACACTTTTCATGTTTTTACCATTACATTTCACTAATTTAAAGATTTTACGAGGTTTGGATGCCATCACATTAAACCTCTGGTATTCTGTTGTCTGCTTTAGTGACAATCTGTCGTTTAAAAAAAAAAAAATTACAAGTCGAGTTCCTAACCCGAAGTTGGAGTAGTTCTGAGAAACAAGTACATTATAGAATGTACAGACCAAATAAATCACAACCATTTTTGCATCCTTCCTTTTTGTAGGATTTGTGCTGGTTGCAACAATGAGATTCATGGACGCTTCCTTAGTTGTATGGGTGCTGTTTGGCATCCAGAATGCTTCTGTTGCAATGCTTGCAAACTGCCTATAACGGATTATGAGGTATTCCTATTGTCATCTTGGACAAGGAGCCATCCAAGCAGTTTCCAATTCTTATCATCATCATGTTTGGTGTTTGTTTTTCTTCATGAAGTAGCAGTATCATTTGGTCATTGTTTTAAATTGGTTTCTTTTGTTCAGTTCTCCATGCAAGGGAATCAACCTTATCACAAGTCTTGCTATAAGGAACTCTATCATCCTAGATGTGATGTTTGCAATCAATTTGTGAGTATCCGTTCTTTCTACAAATTACATTTTCTCAAGTTTAGGTCAGTTCTTGAGTTGTAGTTTGTAAATGATGTGCTTAAACTTTGGAGAAAAACTTTGAGTCAAATAGTTCTATAAATTAGCAGAATACAGCAAGTTATACATTCTAATATCAGGAGCAACTAAAAATATCAGAGGCTTGAAAACGACACCACATATATGATTAATGAAGGGTGGGCAAAGTGGAGGCAAGCTAGCCAAGTGGTGTGTGATTGTTGAGTGTCAATACGACAACATGGCTTTTTTAGGCACCAAAAGAGTATTTTTCTCCAAGGGGCCTTTTTTTTTTTTTTGAATCTTTCATTAACCTGATCCCAAATGGAGACCAATAAAAACTTGGAAACAGGTGAAATAGAGGACTTTCTCCAAAAAGGCATGGGAATAAATGTATAACTCACAAAGTTGGCAGATAAAGCTTCAATTATGATTACACTAATTTAGTGCTTGAGAGAACCATTTGCCTATCCTCTTAAATTATAAATGTGGATCTTGAAAATTGCTTGTGATGGGTCATGTGTGGATTGGTATGGATACAGGCTACACACAATATGTATTATGTGTTAGTATAGTAATTGTTTGAATTTCTGTAGAAATTTGATAATAAATTTTCCCATGGTCATGCAGAGTTGTGTAAGTTTCTTAATTTTTTATTAGTGTTGATAGAAAGTGTTATACATCTCCACCCCGTCCTGTTTTAAACTTTAATAATTTCTTTATCATTAAAACCAACTATTACCCGTAAGCTTTTGAAGTCACCTAAAAACAGATATGGACATGCGCTCAAAATATTGGCCAATATGCTATTCAGCTTTTACGAACGCTTAGTGGCCCCCAGCTGGTGCGGTAAAGTGATACTCCCATATCAGTCAAATCACACATATACCGGTATTGACTTCAACTGACTTGATCAACTTCAAAATGAAAATCTTCACTCTCTCACTTGATTTCCATTTTTTATATATTTTGTTTGTTCTATTGAAGAATTAGTGAAATGCTTCTTTATGGTGTGTAAGGTCACATTTTAGCATTAAAAAGACAATTACAGGCTCCAATTGTCAAACCTTTGGTTATTGAATGGTTATAATCAAATTTGTTCAAGTGATTAAATCTAGGGATGGCAATGGGGCGGGGCGGGGGCGGGTATGCCCTTCCCATCCCCGCCCCCCATCCCCGCTATTTAGGGTTTGGGGAATCCCCGACCCCGTCCCTGTACATTACATGTATTTATTACTTTATTTTACCATTAAATGTATTTATATTTTATAAATCATAATCTTACTATCTTAGTAATTGAGAGTTTAGGGTTTAGGGGATGGTGAAATATTATGAACAATTATGATATTGAGATAATGAATTTAACATGTTCTAGGTAACTTAGCAAAAAATTAAAATTAAAACTATAGATCATATGATTGAGGGTATTTAGGGTTTAGTAGTTTACTAATGACATATAACTATAATACTATATAATATATATACATGTATTATATATATACTTGCAAAAAAGGACTCAAGTCTCAATTAGTCAATTCTCAAAAGAGTTATTATATATATCGTACATGTATTATGTTTCTAAAACATATATTGAGATAATGAATTTAACATGTTCTAGGTAACTTAGCAAAAAATTAAAATTAAAACTATAGATCATATGATTGAGGGTATTTAGGATTTAGAGTTTAGGGTATTTAGGGTTTACATACTAATGACACATAACTATAATACTATATAATATATATACATGTATAATGTATTATATATATACTTGCAAAAAAGGACTCAAGTCTCAATTCTCAAAAGAGTTATTATATATATCATACGTGTATTATGTTTCTAAAACATATATTTATTGGGAAATATTCAAGTGCATCTACCCCTCACCATAGGGTGAGGGACACTTCCCTTTTTGGGAAGTTTCAAGTACAAAAGTGACTTTTCAAGTACATAGGAAAAATCCCTATGTACTTGAAACTTCCCAAAAAAGGGAGTGTTCCTCACCCTATGGTGAGGGATAGATGCATAGAAATACTCCCCATATTTATTTATATATATATAAGTTACATAATATTTTCGGGTTGGGTTCAGGGCCGGGTATGGCACTACCATACCCTACCCGCCACCCGAACCCGGCCCCATACCCGAATTTCGGGTTGGGTCCCCACGGGGCCCCGGACCCGCGGGGATTTTTGCCATCCCTAATTAAATCTCTACATTTTAATCTAACTATTTTAGGATGTCAATATATATCTGATTTTCCTAAAATTTGACATCTGATCAATAGAAAAAGAGGTATGGAACCTATTTTTGGATCCAGACCCATATCCATGTATGTAGGATGCAGAAGTTTTAGGATCCAGATCTGGACCCTTGTGTCCTTTTACTTGTGGATTCGGTCTCAAAACAGACTGCAATCACGCCATTCCTTGGTGCCGACTCTAAGGACAATCACACAATTTTCTGGAAGATTTCTCTCTTTTAGTTTATTTGATATCTAAAAGGTGCTGATTGCTGACTCCTTGGTGCTGACTCTAAGGACCTTAGGTGCGGACTCCTTGGTTTATCAAAGTAGGAGAATCTTGGGTGGTGACTCTAAGACCGTCCTATCTCTAATGGCTCATAAAAGACGTGAATTGTCGAGCTGTCTTTATTGAATATTTTAAATTGCATAGTGCCGGTTTATTTCAATGCATAATTTACGACGCTGCCTTCATTTTCATGTGTCAAGAAGTCGTCTTCACTAAAGCTTTATTCCATTGATTCATGGCCATCTTTCTGTATGTTAAAACTATGCATTATCATTGTTTCTCGGTTAAGGAACATATGCGTAATTATTTTAAAATTACCTTACGAGGAATGTACAATATTTTCTTTTGTTCTTTGGATATTGATAAACTCTTGTCCAACCTTTTTATTGCTATGGACCTTTATCTTGCAGATTCCAACAAATAGTTTTGGTCTAATTGAATATAGGGCACACCCTTTCTGGCTACAAAAGTATTGCCCTTCACATGAGCATGATGGGACTCCCCGTTGCTGTAGTTGTGAGCGGATGGAGGTTGGTCTGATATACTTTATGTTGATGGCATCCTCTTTGAGGTGCTCTAAAAATTCTACGGCCACTTGTGATCCAATATGTTCAAGATATGTATCTGGTTTTCCTAGGATGCTTTCATATATGCCCTGACTGTTTTAATATTTTGGAAGAATGAATGGTTCTCTCTTCCACCGTGCATTTAGGGCAGTTTAGAAATTGGAAGTCGCAGTATCTTGTATGCAGGAAATTTCACTGCCCCAAATGCTTGAAGGAATAAATGTCCATCCATGTTCCAAAATTATTCAAATCTGTTGCAATTTGGCATGCATTTTTAAATCATCATTAGCACAAAATATAGGCAGAACCATTTCCTTTTAAGACCTCAGCAATGTAATATTTCTGCAGATATTCTCTTAACAAGTTGTCACAACATGTTGGTTTTTCTTATTTATGTGATGATATCCCAGCCTAGAGAAGCACAGTACGTTTCCCTGGATGATGGTCGGAAGCTATGTCTAGAGTGTTTGGATTCTGCAATTATGGATACCAATGAATGTCATCCTCTTCACCTGGACATACTAGAATTTTATGAAGGTTTAAATATGAAAGTGAAACAGCAAATCCCATTGCTTTTAGTTGAGAGACAAGCACTAAATGAGGCCATGGAGGGAGAAAAGAATGTAAAGCGGTTGCGTGACACCATCAGATTTCATTCTACCATGTCTTTTCTTCTTTTAGAATTCGTTTCGATGGTCCCTGAAGCACAACTGGAATATCGTCAACAGAACAGATGGTTGTCCATTCTGCTTATGATTTTGGGTGGCAACAAAATCAGAACTACAAAAAAGAACTATATCTCACCTAACGCATTTCCGGTATCTGCCAACCCAAACATACAACTGAGCGGCTAGCCATCTGTTCTGCCAAGATAGATACATTGTGCTTTGGAGCATAACGTGCACTCAATGATTATCTTCAATTGGCTTTCTCACTCTGAGCAGGGAATACATCATCACTTACCTGAGACCCGAGGGCTCTGCCTATCTGAGGAACAAACTGTCAGCACTGTATGTCTGCTTTGCCAGTTCTGAAGCAAACAAAAAATATTTTTTACGTAACAAGATTCTGTTTGTCAGTTTCTTCTGATGTTGGGTTTCTTTCTTTGACATACCAGATATTGAGGAGGCCAATTTTTGGGTTTGGAAATCGAGTTGTGGAGATGATGACAGAGCCGTATAAGCTTATCCGACGATGTGAAGTGACAGCCATTCTTGTTTTATATGGGCTCCCTAGGTATCTGTTTCTTCTCCTCCTTCCCTTCTCCACAATTATGATTTCAAAATGATTTCACCGCTGTTCTTCTGTCAGATTTGATTATTTGGAGCATTGCCATATGATAAATAACATTTCTTTAAATAAACAGCGAGTTTGAGTCTAGACTTCATTGCAGAGCCCGTTGAATCTGGCTCATCACTTGATTAGTACTTGTGGTAACAAAATGATAAATCAAAATCACAAATATGTGAATATATATATATGGGCAAGGCTCTCCAAAGCTTAAGCTTAGGATAAAATTCCGTAAACTAACGCTTTTGGGGCCCATCCTGGGTCCATCCAAATGGACCACACACACACATCCAAATTACACATGTCTACCAACTTTTGGTCAGATCCAAATTTATTAGACCGTTGGATCGACTGTGTACCAATCCGAATGGACCATTGACCATTAAACTTTTGGTGCTTCAGCTTAGGAGAGCTGGCCCCTATATATATATATATATTTGTGCATGCTACAGTATCTAATGCTAGATAAGTATGATATAGTGTTTTTAGGAACATCTTTAAGGAAGAGCCCATATTTCAATCAGGTTGATATGGTCTACAGCCCCAAAATGAGATCTATCAGAATCCTTCAATGAACATTCCTGCTCATTTAGTTTAAAATTCATTGATTTAAATCGATTTATCTAATGGTTAGAACGTGTGATTCAAGGATAAATTCTCTCTTCCACATCACCAATATTATCTTTTCCTTGGTATATCTCTATCTATGGTTTGTCAATTATTCTGCAAATGATTTTGATTGTTGGCTGCGTAGTTACTTGTGAATCTGAGGAATCCCACTTTTTCTGTCCAAACTCCAAAGCATCATCCATTATGGCTTCATGGGCTACTATTGTACTAATGGCATCTTGCATACAGGTTACTGACTGGTTCCATCTTGGCGCATGAGATGATGCACGCATGGCTACGGCTTAATGGTACTTGTTTGATGGCTAATGTTTTTTAATGTCTGCATTCAGATATTATGTTTAATACTATGTGGTTAAGAACCGAAAAATCAACATATTTCTGTGTGATTCAGAACTATTAATTTTTATTCCTAGACACAGCATGAATTTGATTGTGACACATGGCAGGGATAGAATGAAACTAGAATATAGATTCGATGGAATATGGATCTGTTGTCTCAGTTGGAAGTATCTGGGCATAGTAGCTATCAATTACACATAAAAAATGTTGGAGAGTTTCTTAAGTTCTTCAGTTAGAATCAACAAGACGTTGGATTACAAATTACAATACTACCACATATAGTTAAATCACCAACTGAATAGATGGGAATCACTTTGTGAGGATGGATATGCACCTCTTCCTACGGATATTATAGCATCCTCACATTGTGTCTGAACATCTCTCTATTCAATAATCATCTATTTGTTGGTTGTTGATCAAAGAGTTGGAGGATTCTCCCATCATAGAGTTAGACCTGCAGTGTTGCACTGTCCATATTGGAGTCCTTTAAATTAGCTTCTGTCTTGCCAGACCTTGGCCCTGCATGCTGCTTTTTGTATCATATGGTCATGAATCTTATACTCTTCATCTCCTAATCAAATGGCATGATGACTAGTATTCTGTTCTTGTCTGACAGGTTACTCCACCCTTCGCCCAGAAGTTGAGGAAGGAATTTGCCAGGTTCTTGCTCATATGTGGTTGGATTCAGAGATCTTCTCAGGGTCTGGTAGTCATATTGCATCGTCTTCGTCATCCTCTTCCTCATCTACATCATCAAAAAAGGGCACAAGATCCCAATTCGAGAGGAAACTTGGGGACTTCTTCAAACATCAGATTGAGTCAGATACTTCAGCAGCATATGGAGATGGTTTCAGAGTTGGTAATGAGGCAGTGCTCCGGTATGGCCTCCGGCAGACCCTTGACCATATTAAGCTGACGGGTAGCTTTCCGTATTGAATTCATATTGATTATGATTTTGATCATTTGTCCCATCATATTGGAAAATAGAGCTGGTGCAGATGTATTGGAATCTCATGGGATTGGTTGTCTATTAAATGCTACTATTGCTTTCTATACCTCCTGAGATGTGGCTGCTTTCCATTGTGCTCTTAACATGTTTAAGGACAGTGGCTACTTAAGAAATATAATAATATTGAGCACATATTATCTGTAAAAACAATCGCTTTGCCAAATGATACAAATTTTTTTCTTTTGTTCTTCTTCTCTAGGTGTTTCTGTTGTTAAGCAATGCATTTCATGAGAAGAGGAAAATTCAGCTTAACGCCCAACAACAAAAAATAAATTTGCCAACCTTGCTTTGGGGAAACCTTGATTGATGCATGTCAATTACTGTGGTAGAATACTAGAGTGGGATTGGGAGGTCTTTGTCAATTAGAGGTGGGGATGTCAACGAGCCAAGCTGGGCCGTGTCCTAATCAAATTGATCTTGATTAGCTCACAAGCTGAGCTCAAGCCTGGGCTTGGAAAGATGGCTTTGGTTTCTATATTATTTATGTTTTAAATGACATTATGTATAGTTTCATATGTAATATACAAATACCATATACAATCATTTTGTGGAAGAAATCAATTCAAGCTCATGCGCAGCTTGGCTCTTGAAGAAAGGGTTCGAGCAGAGCTTAAGTGGGGTTTGCCAAGATTGGCTCAAGCACGAGCGCAGATAAATTCTGGGATACTTGGCTCCAGCTTGAGCTTTAGCTTGGTCGAGCTCGGCTCGGCTAGCTAACATCTCTAATTAGAGGTGAGTCAGTTATCAATACCGGCTGTGTGAGAGCGTCGAAGTGGTTATATTTATGTAGAAAATGTTCTCCTACGGGCAATTGCAAGTGGAGTACAAGTGGGGGCCATCTTTAATCATTTGGACTAATTAAATTAAATTATATTTATTTCTTATATGGGCCGGGCTGGGCTGGGCATTGGGTTTTCTATCACTCAATCCAAGCTTGGCCCAATTATTGAACAGGCCCTAATTACATATCCAAGTCAAGGCCAAATCGGGCTGGGCTTGGATCGGGCTCGACTGGCCTGGCCTATGAGCACCCCTTGCAGATCTGTCATTAAGCCTAAGGGTGTACATGGATCGGATTGGTGCGGATTGGGCCAAATCCGTTACTAATCCGTTGCTGTTAAAATCCGATCCGATCCGATCCGATCCGATCCGATCCGTGGAGGACCGGATCGGATCAGATTAATCCGTTCACTCTAATTTTAAAAGAAAAATATCAAATATGTTATAAATAGTTTAACCCCTTAATTTTTTTTCTTATTTTAAATTTAGACATCTTAATTTATATTTAGACCCCTTATATATTTTTTTTTATTTATATTTAATACCAACGGATTGGATCGGATTGAATCAGCGGATTGAGGGTGAAATCCGCCACCGATCCGTTGCTAACGGATTACAGAATTTTCAATCCGTCACCAATCCATTTACCTTCAGATCGGATAAAAAACCACAGATTGGATCGGATCGGATCGGATTTCCGGATCGACGGATTTTTTGTACACCCCTAATTAAGCCCAGTTGCACTCACTGACCATTGGATCAAGGGAAATAATCAGGTGATAATTGTTCTCACGGTTCAAACCATGAGAACTATGGGGTGCGGCCACCTATCATCTAATCCAAACCTTGCCATGGATATAGACCCTTTTGATACTCACACGTCCCAAGGTTTTGCAGCAATGCAAATGATCTAAACCGTTGGATCGAGTATATACCCTTACGAATAGATTGGACTTGTCGGCCATGGATGAAGGGGTTAGAAGCATGGAAATGGAGCCAAATTTGATATTAGGGGTGGTCCCATATAGATCTTTCAATCCCCACCGGTCCCATTTTAAAATGGGCCCTCCAGTGGGCCCCACAGAAAAGTTCTCACGGGGACTCCGTGAGAACAGTTCTCACTGGATCACATCCCTTGGATTAAATCTCAAGAAATCTATGGTTAAGATGCCATTAAATCTAAAGCTGTCAAATCAAGGGTTAAAATAATCTGGTGGGGCTGATTTTTCATATCTCCCTGGCCCATGAGGAGACTTTTAGGTCACGTTTGACAACCAAGTCCTCAAGGAAAAGATTTTTATTTTTCACCCGCTCATGGAAAATCTATCTTTGGCAATTGTAAATCCCCGAGGATTTGAACCTATGAAAATCCCCATTTGTTTGGATTTTCAAATCTGACCTCCCCCTATAGGATTTGGAAATCCTCACTTCTGCAGATTTGCACTTAAATCAAAGTTTCTCTGATATATGCATCGACATTGATGTGAAATTTTCAACTAAATAAATCATCGGTAGGGAATCCTTGTTCCAAGCATAGTAAGTAATCCTCCCATCCGTTGATTCATCACCTGGTGCCAAACATGCTTAGCATTGTGCCATTTGGATGTTCCCATGTTCCCGCGAGATATTGTTCCCAATTTTGTTCTCATGGGAAATAATATCAAAATCTTAACTCGCCGGCATAAGAAAGTTTGAATAAAAAAACTTTATTTCTTTTAAGAAATAATTTGTTGGCACAATTGTTTCTTTCTTATCCTTGCCTTTTAAACAATATCATTTGAAAATTCTAAATCTTCTCACTTATCCTAAATGTAGACCCCACGTTCACAATCCCAAAGGAGGTGACCCCACTTTATAATTCATAGAGGTGGGTCACATGGTCACAATCGCAAAAGGTGGGCCCTATTATAATTCTATAATGGTGGGACTACATTATAAATCGTTTATAAAGGTAGGCATCAAGTTGTAATTTCTCTAGGTGGGTCCCGTGTCCACAATCACATTTTTATGGTGGCCCCATATTCGAATTTTTAAATGTGGGTACCACATTGTAAATTTTTAAAGGTGGGTCCTGTGTTCATAATTAACAAAAAGTATAGCCCCACATTTTAATGATGGCCCCATGTTCGGATTTCTAAATGTGGGTACCACTTTGTAAAATTTTAAAGCTGGGTCCCGTGTTCACAATTAACAAAAACTATGACTCCACATTATAATTGCTATAAAGGTGGGCCAACATTGTAGATTTTATAAATGTGCTACCCCATGTTCTAATTTTTAAAGGTGGGCACCACATTTTAATTTCTAAAGGTGGGTCATTTGTCTACAATTACAAAAAATGTGGCTTTACTTTTCAATTCATAAATATGGGTCACATGGTCTCGTTTACAAAAGGTGGACTCACATTATAAATCATATGAATGTGAGCCCATATTCTAATTTCTAAAGGTCGATCCCATATTTACATTTACAAAAAGTTGGCCCATATTATAATTCCTATAAAGGTGGACCCACATTATCAATCCAAATGGATATGGGTTCCATATTCTAATTTTTAAAGGCGAGTACTTCGTTGTAACTTCTACAGCTGGGTCTCATATATTGTAATAATAGTGCTGCAAATAATAAAATGTGGGGTCCCACATTATAAATCCTATGTTTACTCGTTGGAGCAAAACTTTTATAATATTATCAAACAAGTTTCGTACAGCATATTTTTAGTAGAGTACTTTAATATAATATTGCCAAACAAGTTCTGTAGAGTATAGACTCGGCACAACCTAATCCGAGCACAAAATTAAAAACAACACGAGAACGATGCCACACACGCTCTTAATCTCATTGTACATTGTACATTGTCAAAATAATTTAGTCTAATATTGGCTTCATGTGTTCTATCATTAAAAAACAGAAAAAGAGAAATATACAAAAAAAAAAAAAAAAGCTCTTTAAGTTTGCAAATACCAATGCATACATTTTGTGATATCATGCCCACTAATCCATCCATCAACTATCCATGTTGGATGGCCCAAAACCAAATAGAGGCCCAGCCCTATAAATCTAAAACTGACCCAATTAGAGGCTGGCCAACCCAACCCACGGACCCAAATAAAATAGGTTGGACCTAGATGAAGATCACTGCAGTTTGTACTTCGTCGTCGTTTCCTCCACTCTCGCTCCAAGCGCTCCCGCGTCCTGCTCTCTCTTGCGTCTTGGCCCAAGGTGCTCTCTCTCTCTCTCTCTCTCTCTCTCTCTCTCTCTCTCTCTGTTTTGATTGGGTTTTCGAAATGTGTTTTACTGATTTTCTTTGATGGGTTTCAATGGGGCTTTGGGTGGGATTCTAATGGGTTTCTTGACGGGGTTTCAATCGTCATAGGATTGTCTTAAGAGTTACCTTCTCAGGATGTTTGTATTTTTGGATACCTAATTGTAAATGCTCTTACTTGTGCAGCCGAGTTTCTTCTCTTTGCTTGTAATTTATATAGAATGACATCCGAAACTATTTTCTTTTGTTTGCGCAGAAGATGGAAAACTGGCCCCTTTTTTCCCTTATTAGTACAATGTATTGTAGAACAGAATTTAGCTTTATGTATGGCTGGGGCTGAATTTTCTCCCTTAGATGAGCCTTCTCTTCATTGCTGAATTTTCTACCAATGTCTATATTGAAATGGGTTTATGTTTTTAGGTGAAAACATGTCGCTTGCATGGGTGGTTTGTTTATACGCTGTTGTTTTGCTCAATTCAGATTTGAGTGGGGATAGTAGCAGTGCTTACTGATGGTAGTCTTTGTATGTTAATTTGGAAAGTTGGTAGATTGCTTATTTAGCTGTGTTAATCCCAACTCCTAACAGGTCCTGAATTGTAAAAGTTTCTAAATTGTAACTCTCTGTGTGTTTTGAGACCACACACCCTTTGATCTTTTCTGTGTCCGTGTGGTGGTGGATAGCCTAGAGCAGAATCTACTATATTGAAAATGTTCAACCACTAGAAGCTTGTTGGTATTGTGTTTTTCGTTCTCATCTTTTTTATTCTTGTTTGGAACTTGACCTCATATTAGACTGATAATATGTGTTTCTGTAATGTGATAATGGTGTTGAGCAACTAATTGTGGCTGTGTCAATACTCAATACTGGGTTTAGAATAGTTCTCAGTTCTCATCTTTTTTTCTTTTTTTGAAATGCTAGTTCTCATCTAGTTTCTCACTGCCTTGTGGTCACATTTGGCATAACCCATTGAATATGTATTATTTATAGTGTGTATTCGAGGGCTCCTCTCTCTAAAAACTCAAAAGGCAAAAGAAGTTAAATGTAAAGGCTCCACAATGTATGGCTCAGTTGGAGCTCCTTCATCTATATATCATTTTTGGTTTTTTGTAAATCTCGTGCTAATATGTTTTAAGCTAAGTATTCTTTGATTTCTTAAAAGAGGTACACGTGAGTTGATATTGAAGTGAAGAACATGGGGAACATATTAACACCAAATTAGGATACGAGTCATGGGTAATATTGCTGAAGAGTGAAGACCACAAAGTCAAACCCTATTAAATTTGATGGGTAAGGCTGATGACAATAATGATGTTGAAGGCGATTGCTGAGGACCACGAACCTGTTAAGTTTCAATAGGGAAGATTTACTTGTTTCTCAGTTCAAAGCATCCCATGTAGCCTTAGAGAATTCATCATTGAACTGTTATATTAGAAAATTAGATTCAAGTTGGCCAGGTTAAATTTGGCAGGCCACTACACTGACTGGTATGGATGTCTTCCAACGGGGTGAGCACTGCTCCCTGATTGGTCTCTGTTAAAGTGAAGTCTTTACCACCACGCTTTGCGTGCTGGGACTTCTGTAATTGTACTTTCAAGGTCATGAAGAGGTACATTGTCTTCTGGACACAAATAGAGCTCACCCCAACCACATGCATGTTGATGTTTGAATGGATGGGCCTATCTCCATTTGATTTTGATTGTAGATGGTTAAATAACACATCTAGTTAAAAAAAAAAAATTGTTCGAAAAGAATATGAAAATGCCAAACATTCTATAGTTTGAATGTATGTAAAATTTCACCAAAGTTATTTACATATGAAACGTGTATCATCATCATCATCATCATCAAAGCCTTGTCCCAACACACATGAAACATGTATATATGTGGATATTGTTTTCTTATGTTTGACAAGCAAACAACCTTCAAACCTCTCTTTAAGCCCTCACCTTTTTCACCTCTTTCTCCCTCACTGGTTCTGTCTGCGGCTCCAGCTTAGGGGAGCAATAAGCTGAAGCGTGCGGTTTCCACGTGTGGGTTGAGTTTCATTTCAAGTCAACAAAGTTTCAAGGGCCCGCTCTTTGTTTTTCATTTCCCCCTTCTTAGACCATTCGAGCTCTCTCTCTCTCCCCTTTCTCAACGAAACCGATGCAGGGCCTGGGCGATCGGAAGCTCATCGGAAGCTCTCTCTCGCATCTCTCTCTCTCCCTCTCTAGTAGCGAACGGAAGATCTCTCTCTCCTCTCTCTCCTGGAAGGAAATCTTCAGCGGACGAGATTTTCTCCCATTGCTCTCTCCCGGACGTCTCTCCCTCTCTCGGCTCTCTCTCCAACGTGCTCTCCCGCTCTCGTCTCTTGACTTAGGGCTCGTCTCTGGACAGAAATTTCAGTCTTCCCCTGAGATTCTCCCGGGCGTTGCCGCACTCTCCGCCGACGAGGAACCCTCTCCCGTCTCTCCACTCCCTGGCGTCACAGAAAAGGCATGGCCCCTTTCCCACCACAAATTTTTTTTTCTTTTCTGAAAAACCCCAATAGATTATTGGGGGTTTTATGCTCTTTTTTGTAACACATGGTCCTCCCCTGTATCTGCCATTCTCTGTGACTAGATATCATAGCTATCCTTTTTTTTTTTTTTTTTCTTTTTGATGGAAGATATCATAGTCATCTTAACAATACATAAGAAATTAATGGATAGGGAGAAAAAAAAAAAACCAACTAATGGATATAAGGATAGTCGAAAGAAGAAAGAACCCAGGCCTAGATAAAAAGGAGCCTTGATGCTCCATTAAAAATTCACACAGATAGAATGATAATTAAGGGCACATTTATGTAATGTTGTAGAAGAGGAAGGAGGAAATATCCATGGAAGCGCCTTCCTAAAGGGGTGGGTTGGACTTATCTTTTTGTAATTTTTCCTTGAGGAAGATCAGCAGCACTTCTGTCTTACCAATCCTCTTATGTGGAAACAGGGCTACACAAACATGTCATAAAGCAAAAAATACAGCATGCTCTTAACACTAAACTAGAATCATAGCAGCCCCCGAGTGAAATGAGATCCTCACCTGAGAATAATGGGAGGATCCCTCGTTCTAAACTTAAAATCTCAATCTTTTTCAAGAGCCTAATGATGTTTTGATCTAACGTAGATGGCTGCTAATGGCCTTTGACCACAGCATTAGAATCTCAGGATCAGAATAAGGACAACGGAATAATGAGATTGTGTTGGTGTTAGAATTAATCCGGTTATTGCTGTGAAACATCATTCTTATGACAAGAAATCCAGTAAGGATAACTGAAGTTCAAGAGGAATAATACGCATTATAACTAATTACTATTTCATTAACATTGGGGGGATTTTTGCAAAATCAATTTCTTGATGTTAGTAATATACATTTATTGCTGTAGAACATTGATTCAAAACCATTTTCTCAGTTCGGTATTGCTTACACGTCGTCAGCGTCGTCTCCACTACGAAAATTAGAATGGGCGCCAAAGTGCTCATGTGGGTATGGGTATATGATTTTAAAGACATAAGGAAAAATTATCCGTTTGACATCTTGAACACCCATTTAAAGGAGCAATAAGGCCTTCATCCTTATTGCCAGTGCCCCTCAACTCATAAGACAACATGAAAACATCCATAGAAATGGGTGACTAAAACTGAAATGGGTGACTAAAACTGAAACGGAAGCAGAAATGCAAATTACACTCATAAGACAACACAAAAACATCACTAGACAAATTCCATCCATTCAAAATGGCTAACCCCATAACAAAATGGTTATCCATCCATTCAAAGTCTACAAACAAAGGGTTCATGCATCATAAACTTTCACACACCATTCCTTGCAGGCAACATCAGAGTACTACAAGAACACAAACTCAAAGTTACATACGTTCCACAAATAACATGTCACATGAAGCACGAAAGTAGCCAGCTTCAGATTCTTGCAAATACAACGAACATCTCACTTCAGCAACTGTAGCAGAAATTGAAACATTGAGTCTTGATGGCACCTTCTCTAGATACACAAACGTGATGGAACCTTCTCTACACCTTCTCTGCAGAAATTCAAAAAAACAAAGACGAACAACAAGATTCATCATCAGAAATTCATACGAAGGGAAATGTTTGGCAAAAAATAAAACTAAGACATTTTGTGGCATAAGTCCAAATAAACAGAAACATCAAGATTCAATTGTTTGAAATTCACATAAACTTCTCTCCATCATATTTCAATAGAGGAGCAACATAATTCTTAAAGTAAGCAATACCTTACAATTGTAAGTCATAGCAATTCTTCATCAGAGCTTTCTCTACTTCCACAGTGTTTATCATCTGTTTTACCCTACTTTGAACAGACAAATCGCTTCCATACAACCTCCCCATCTTTGCCTCTATTAGTAGATTCTTTTCTTTCACTAAATCTAGCAAGCTTTCCATAACCATTGTAAAAGTTATATGCCTCATCTAAATCATCAAAATGCATGCCCAACTTTGGTGTCATGTTTTCATCAACAACCGGATAGTGGACAACTGCAACAGTTAAGGAGGAGGTCATATCCATATCCAATATGGACACAAATAATTAAAATTGGTCATGAATAACAGACCAAATGAAAGGCAAAAGTATGACTGATATAACACTAACAGAAGTATTTCATTACTTTTGATCTAGTATTCACAAAAAAAATAAATTCAATTGAATGGGCACAGGGATGGGAATAGGAAATTGGGTAGTACTTCATGGAGAAATTTGTCCTAAGTGGGAATAAACTTGGATTCTTGTGAAATTCAAGGCTCTTTGTTTTTCAACATTATAGTGTTTATGGGAATTCAGATATACAATACCTAACAAACAAATGGGTCTTAAGGGCATGTTTGTTTCATGTAATTGAATACTTAAGATAGCATTAATATATATGGTTACAAAGAAAAGTGAATACACAATACCTGACAAACACATGTAGATTATAACTCAATGAAGTGCAACAATAAGCCTTGGGATACCATAGTCTCCACTTGCAGACCATCAAATGGGTGGTTCCATATTCAAATGATCAATGGTTGAATTTTTGAAATGCATAAGCTGGGGCCGGCCCTCAACACATTGGCATAGATAGATACCCTCAACCAAATCCCTGAAAAGTAAATTTCAGTCTATACATTGCAGTTATGCGCCATCTAACAAGATTATAGAATTCAATCTGGTCTTACATGCATGCTACATATCCTCTCATGCCCAGTATCAGTTTCCTCTTAGAAGGGACAGACAATCACTGTTGGTCTGTTGGACATTTGGCAAGATGCAATGTTATCTGTGCTTGTTAGCTGCAATGCCTTGGCATAAGCTCATCTCCCAGTCTGGATATGCAGGATGCAATTTTGCCCAAACCATTATTAGCGATATCTCTAGCACAGTTTTATGGATGCATATTCTTGTATAAGAAATAATGATAAAACCAGATTAGCCAAAATTTGATCAAACCATTTCAACAAATCCAAACAATGAGAAGAGTAACAGACCAGCTCTAAAATTTGATCAAACCATTTCAACAAATCCAAACAAGAAGAAGAGTAACAGACCAGCTCTAAAAACAGATGAAAAAAATTAAATAAACCATACAAACCAGGGGCTGTTGGTCGAAAGGGGAGGGAGGAGGTGCACTTTGGAAAAGAATGGGGTTTTCTCTGGTCTGGTCGAGAGAGGAGAGAAGAAGGGCCGTGCACAGTCCAGATTTGCAGAGCCGAGCTCGACTTGAGAGCTTAACTTCAGGCGTTTGCTGGTTCAGGGGAGAGAGAGAGGCGAAGGAGAGCTTGAGCTGCCGTCGTTCGCTGGTTCAGGGGAGAGCTTGAGCTGCCGTCATTCGCTGGTTTAGGGGAGAGAGAGAGAGAGAGGCGAGAGAGAGCTTCCTTTCGCTGGTTCTGGAGAGAGAGAGAGAGAGAGAGAGAGAGAGAGAGAGAGAGAGAGAGAGAGAGAGAGAGAGAGAGAGAGAGAGATTCGCAAATCCGAGACCTGATTCACGGGAGAGAGCGAGGCGAGAGAGAGCTTCATTCGTGAGCTGATTCAGAGGAGAGAGAGAAAGAGCGATAGAGAGCTTCCTTTCGAACCAGGCAAGAGAGAGAGAGCTTCCAAATGGTTGAGTTTCGCTGAGAGAGAGAGAGAGAGAGAGAGAGAGAGAGAGAGAGAGAGAGAGAGAGAGAGAGAGAGAGAGAGAGAGAGAGAGAGAGAGAGCTCGATTAGGTCTTAGAAAGGGGAAATGAAAAAAAAGAGTGGGCCCTTGAAACTTTGTTGACTTGAGATGAAACTCAACCCACACGCGGAAACTGCACGCCTCAACTTATTCCTCCCCTAAGCTGCAGCTTAGGGGAGCCATTCTTTATATATATATATATATATATAAATAAAGAAGAAACTGGCTCTGTCTGCTGCCTATGAACACCATTTGCTAGGTTTCTTTTTAAAGTTATTTTCTCTCTCTTACCTTTCTTCTTTTTCATTACTTATTTATGTTCTTTTTCTTTTTTCCATTAAAGGAGATGTTTTTGCAAATCTCTCTATGTATCACTGCTTCATCATAGAATTTGTCTGAATTTTTATTTTGATGAATGATGATGTCGGAGATAACTGGTAAGAAACTGCAAATACATTCGAGGGGAATATTAGTGTGAGAAGCTGCAAAGACCCGATTAAAGATGATTTCAGTTCTATTGTATTATTTCTTTACAGTTGTATGGACTTAGTAATATTTCACTTCCTCTATCCTTCTACGTCAGAACTAAAATCTCCATCTATTTTTATGATCCAACTCCTCATAACCCAACATATCTTTCTTGTGTTAAACACCTTAGCTAAAATCACCGTAATTAATATTGTAAATCATTGTCATATTCCTTCTTTACTTCTCTGTTTTTTGGCACTATCGGGTTAGACTATCTTATAGAATCATCATCATCATCGCCTTACTCATCTATTTGGGATTGGCTTTGTTTTTATAATTTTACATCCATTTACAAACTTATAGAAGACTGTCCTTAATTAGATGGATCTGATTATTGATTTTCCCAATGCCTGTATTTGACTCACATTTTATGCTGTCCTACATCATTTTATTTTTAATTGTCTTGTGAGAGTGAGACCAATGAGCTTATACTTGGGGTTTGGGATCAGGGACCTGATTGGCCATTGTGGCTAAATTTTTTAATTGTCAATCACAACTGTTATTTCTCTACAAGCACCTTGTATGTTGTTTAAATTATCTATTTTCAGTAAATGATATCTTTCAAATGTTTTGTATAAAGATGTTTTATTTCAGTGGTGGTGAATATAATGCAATATCTTTTTTACTAACATTTTCCACAGTATGTTGAACTGCAGATTCATTTTTCATCAAGGGAAATTTAGTTTTGCTCTAGACATAGAAACTAAAAACTGAGGAAGAAAATCTTCAGATTTTATCTTCTAACATTTTGAAATAGCCAGAAAAAATTCCCGTGGGTTTTGCTTCACAAAAACGTTCCCTAAATGCTTCTCAGACACTTTTATTCTCTGTCCACAAACCTCCTAAAGAGAAAGACTTGCTTATCCCAATCTATGCATAAACTCACCGAATCGCCTTCTCCCCAAGCTAACCGAGTCACCCTCTACCTACACCAAGCCCAACTTATTGACTCTATCCGACTCTCTCTTCGATCCAATTTGACCTTCCATGTTGACTCGCTCCCCTCCCCCATTGACTCCTTTGTTGCCACTCACGCTCTCCGCTCAGCCCCCTCCCCCGACTCTGCTCTTTCTCTGTTCCATTCTCTTAGTGCCCTCCCTAATTTTTCCCATACTCGAAATACCATCCACGCCATGGCCAAGATCCTTGCATCTGCCGCTCGCCTCTATGATCTCCAAACCCTTATCCGTGGCATCGATTCTGGTGAGTTTCCAAGTGCTGCTCGCCCTGCTCCTTTGGATCTCCTCCGCTGGTATGCTGCTGCTGGCGATTCCAAATCCGTCGCTCAGACGTGGGCACAGATGAAGATCGATGGGCAGAAACGACCTTGTACAGAGTCATACAACCTCATCATTGGCCTCCATGTGAAGAAGGGAGAGAATTCACAGGCTGTGCAAGTCTTTTCTCAGATGATCACAGATGGAGCAAACCCCAATTCAAGGACCTACACGGTCCTGATTGAGCACTTGATAGCAGCTGGGAGGATGGATGCAGCAATGGAGGTGTTTGAGCGGCTGTCAGCAATGAGGATCCGACGCACCTCGAAGCAGTATTCGGCTTTGGCAAAGGGCTTCATGGAGAGTGGGCAATTGGATGTGGTTGCAAAACTGATCACCGAGATGCGGCGTGATGGAATCCTCCCTGGCCATAATCTGCAGGCTGTGTTTGTCCAATTGCAGGCAAATGGATTTGTTAAGGATACAGAAGATTTCATTAGGGAATTCTTGCCCGATGAAAGAATTGGGAGTCTAGGGTTTTCTATTGGAAGCAGCGATGACGATGATGCCAGTGATGATGATGATGGTGATGATCGAGATCGGGATCGGGGTCGGGGTCAGATTCGATTAAAGCCATGGTTGGACCCGAGTGCATTGGCCAGCGCTTTGAGCAATTGGAATCCTAGTGAGGTTTCGGCACTTGAAAGTGCTAGATTGGTATGGACAAGCAGGTTGGTTTGTAAGCTTCTTAGGGCATTCAAGCGGGCTGAGACAGCATGGGAATTCTTCTGCTGGGTTGCATACCAACCTGGAGGATTCACACATGATGTCTACACTGTGTCACGAATGATTGCCATCCTCGCACGAAGTGGGCACGTTGATTTGGTTGATAGTCTTCTGTCCAAAATCAAGCGGGAAGGCATTCGGCTGTCATTCAGCACTGTCAGATTGGTTGTAGATTTATATGGTCTATCAAAGAAAGCAGATGCGGCTTTAAGAGTGTTCCGTGAGCTTGAGTTAATTTGTGGGGCGGTCTCCAAGTCAGATCGTAGGTTGTTGTATTCTTCGCTTCTAAGGACTTTCATCAAGTGCAAGAGGTCTTCAGTGGCTATGGATTTAGTTGAAGAGATGATTTTGTCAGGGTTGATTCCAGATATCCAGACGTATTCTGGGTTGATGCAGCATTTTGCACTCCAAGGTGATTTGAGAACAGTGCAACAACTGTTTGGGATGGTTAGGCAGAGTGAGTTAGAGCCGGATGCTTACATGTATCAGATGCTTATCCGTGCTTATTGCAAGCGGGAGAGAGCAGCTCTTGCGTTGAGAGTTTTTGAGGATATGAGGGGTGCAGATTTGTGGCCGGATGCTGCCACAAAGGCATTGCTTGTGAAGAGTCTTTGGAAAGAAGGTAAATTGAGAGAGGCTGCTGTGGTGGAGGAAAAAGGTGAGGAGGTTAGGGATTTGCTTCCAGTTGCATTGCCAGGTCATGTATGGACTGTGAGCTCTGCTGATCTGTGGCATGTTTACAACATTTATTCAAGTAGCTTTGCCATGAATGATCGGAGTTATGGAAGTAGTTGATGTAAGCCTTTCTATGCCTAATATTTCATGATTGCTTAGTGAATGTATTGCAGTTTCCTTTTGATATCTGAAATGCTGTCCTTAATGGCTTAGTTGTTCCAATGTCACGCACCTAACTAAATTTTTTTGATATTTTGTGTACTATTACCCTTGCAAAGAGGAAATAGCTGTTGTGTTTGTTGCTGGTTCATGCTTAAATTGTGGCTGCAGAACAGAATATGTTCATTAAGATAGAGAGAAAAGCATACTGATTCAAAATATAAACATAGTCTCTAATGCCCAGTTTTGGTTTGGGACTTAATATTCTCAACAGAAAAAAATGTAGAATTGCCTGTATCTAACAGGTGGGCCTGCAGTGCTGCATAATCAAATGGTATCATTTCAGAACAAGATTTTCATGAAGGTGGTCCTGCAAACTTTTTCTTTGGAAAACTTAAAATGTTGAGGTGACTGGCTAAAGTCAATTTCTTCAGCTCAGCTTGGGTCAGGCTGGAACACGTTGCATGTTGTAGTTTGCCCAGTATGGGCTCATGCTAGTCCAAGCACAGTCTGTTTACTTACTGCACTTAGATTTACTTACTGCACTTAGAAATCAGTCTGGTCTAGAAAGAAGGCCTGAAAGCAAGGCCAAGCCCGCCTCACCCTTTTGCAAAATTTTGACCCTATCAGCTAAGAGTCGGGTTAACCAGGCATGCATATGGCCTTTAAGCATATATCTGGCCAGAAAATAGGCCAACCCCAATCTACAGGCCAACAATACTGCCTACATTAATCCTTATGTCGGCCAGGCTTTGGTCTGGCCTGGTCTGGCCGTGCCCATGATCAATGCTACTGGGAAACACCTGTGTCTGATTCTACCTCCCTAATGCTTCTCTTTTAATATTCCATTCTTTTATGATCCAAAACTGCACATCAAACTTTTAAGATGTTGATATGTGAGGCCAAGTATTTCAATTGCTCAAAGAGTGGGCGTAACTGCATAAGTTTCAATGCATTGGGTGTAAGCCTTATGAGCATGTCTTATCCAAAATACACATTTACATTAAAAAATAATATGTTGTAAAGTAGGAAATAGTGGATCTATGATTGTTTTTAAGTCTTTTAATGAGTTAAATAGAGTTTAATTAAGTTAAATCTACTTACAATAGTCTTAATTTAAAAGAAAAGAAGTCTTTGTTAAAAACGAGATGTGTTAATGGGGCATATGCCACAATATGGAGTGTGAATGACATGTGTCTTTCATATGGGTGCACGCCTTCCAAATATGCCTCTTATGATCAGTTGTCCACCTTAAACGCAAGCCATGCCTCAACCTTGAGGCACACTGCATGAGGTGTTTTCGGGAAGCGCCTCAAGGCTTAAGCTCCTAATGCTTTTAAAAGCAATGCTTGTATTTGGCCATTAATCGGAAAGACTGAAACACTAAAGAATTTAGGTTTGCTTTCTTCATATCTCTTTTAACCACCATCTATTTGTTGGTTATCGCTGTCGGTAATAGTTTTTTTTCTTTTTCTTGTTTTTTGGCAGGCATGCTCTTTTAAATAATATATGATGATAATTTTGTGCCACGACTAAGAGCCTGGAGCACAAAATTGTGCCATTTTAGGAACATGATATTGTGGGTTCGAGTCACACTACTTATAAAAAGTTGTTTACTTCTGATGAAGGTACACTTTTTGTTACAGAACTTGGTGTCTTTGGGATTATGATTTTTCATGTTGACACTTTTTTTTTAGTATGGCGCATTATTACCTCCAATGCATGCTATTCTGCAGCTGCGAGTTTCATTTTTTTGCAGACTTGAATGTAGGAGCAAGTCCAAAATGAAAGGACAGCTGTTGCACCATGCGTTACAACGAAAAGAAGAATGGGGGGAAATTGTGACTGATGACTGGTGAGTGAAATATCCATCAAATTGATTCTGGATCCATCTTGTTCATGTTTTTCCATTACTCATCATACTTCAGGTTGACAAACTCTTGACTTTGTCTCTGACAGTTGGTTGACGGTGAATTTCATGTTGCCTCTACATTGGGATCTGTTGATCCATTGGAGTCTTTAGATTTTCTTTAATTTGCATTGAGGAAATCCTTGGAGAAAAATCTAGAATTATAATATGCTTATAAATACATTGTCTATTGAGCTCTAATAATTTTGTAATCATCTCTTAATGTTAAATCACAGTGACTATAGATAGAATTTTCTCCTACGAGTGGACTGGATTTAGAGTCCAGCTGTATGGCCCCCACTTGAGCCACCTTTGACCGGTGCTGCTCCTTACACACTGTTATCTCTCCACGATTTGGCACCATGCTCGATTTTATGCTCCTCGAACCTTTACTCACGGTTGGATTGAATCTCTACAAAATCTCTAGTTAAAAGACAATTAAACTTTAAGGGTTTTAAATTAAGAGCTAGGATAATTTAATGGGGCTGGTTTTTTGCATACCCCCTGATAGAAATGCATCCAAGTGGGCCTCACGAGCTGGACTGCTTAAGCACAGTGTGCGATCTGCTCATAGGTGAAAATCTTCCCTTACTATATAGATTACAAATTGCATCGATCTTGGCTCTTGAGATATTGCACACTTGGACTGCAACTTGAAGGCAGTTTATTCTTAGCTCTACTCTGATTTCTGAAAGAATTTGTTTAATTTTGGTAACCATTGATCTGATGAATTGATTTGCTGCATTCAGGTTACCATTCGGTGAGTTACTCATTCATTGGAGAAATGAGATCAACTGGAATAAACATGCAAATATAGAAGCCCCTTCTTCCAACTTCATGTTGTTGCAAGTGCTACATCATCTAAATTTGAGGAGCCCTTTAAATCCATCTAAAAGTGGAATGCATTCTGATCTCATGTCAAAATTACTGCATCTTGCACATGTACAGCTACTATATAGCTGTACATAAAATTGATTGTTTAGTGTTCTTTTCCTTAATCATCTCCTATTTTATTTGAATGTATGGTTTAAGTTTAACATCCAAGTAATTATAATAGCAAAACTGCAGACGCATTTTGATATTCAGAAAATCTGTCTTCTCCTGTATCTTCTATTAAGATTCAACATGTGAAATAGTTTTGGATTTTAGGTCGAAAAATTGAGATTGAGTTTAGACTTTCCAATTGCCGATTTGAAAATTAGGAAGGCAGTTACTAATCTTTTCATAAACTCGAGCAGGTTACAAAGTATTTGCTGAATGCTTTAAAAAAATCAGTAACCTTCATCCCACTGTAAAACTGATTCAATTGCATAGCCCTGAGGAAGGTCACTGATAAAGACTACATTTTGGTTGACCCACAAGGTTGGTATTTCATTATTATAGAAATCAGAAATGCCAGAATAAAACCCAAAATTTGTGACTCGGGATAGAGTTCCATTGTTTTGACATTTTTTGTTGTTTGATTTGAAGTTTTTTTTTTTTTTTCTTTCTTTTTAAAAAGTAGACCTTTCCTAGGAATTTAATGTGGCCAATATATTGTTAGTGTCCAACAAAGACCCCTGAAAATAACTATTTGAATTTTAGTTCTGCCATTGGTATTCCTATATTGGTTTCAGTATCGCAGTTACGGGTGTTATCTTGACTTGCATTTGAACGAAAGAAATACCCAATCCATTGGATCATTGGAGTAGTATTACTGTAAGTGCTCTTTTGGTTTTATTGCGTTTGTTGAGAGTTTCATTGGCTTTGTCGGTTTTATTGGACTTGTACTGAAAAATAATTGTGAAGATGAGAGTTGTAGTCCTATGACTTCTCAAAGTATGCTATTGCCTGAAGTGCCTGACTACTTAGTCCAACTGGTTTGTGTACGAAGCTGAAACAATCATGGAAGTGATGGTGAAACTCAATGAAAGATACAGGATTGGGGGATCAGTTTACCGGCCACCATTGGTGGAGAGTGTAGCAGCCCAAGGCAAACTTCACAGAGGAGTTGAAGATTTTACACAAGGTTAACCATGCAAATCTGGTGAAGCTGATGGGTGTTTCTTTTTTTTTTTTCTTGGTTTCTGAATTTTCTGAACATGGGTCATTGGAGAAGTGGTTGTACCTGGAGATTTCAGCATCTTCAAGCTCTGTGTGCTTCTTTTCATGGAGCCAGATTTGTATATAGCATTGGATGTTGCTAAGTGGCTTCAATACATGCATGAACATACTCAACCGAGCCTTGCGCATGGGAACATCCGAACATGTTATGTATGTACTCCTCAACTCTGACTTCAAGGCCAAGATGGCAAAATTTTCTGCGGCCAGACCTACCACCGATGTCATGTTTTTGAAATTAGATGTTTATGCTTTTGGGGTTGTTTTGCTAGAGCTCCTGTTTGGGAGGGAAGTATTGGAAGTTATAGATGATGGTCAAAGAGAGATGTTGTGAAGGAAATGAGGGAGATAGTGGAATGTTTAGAGAACAAAAGAGGAGATATCGAGAAAATGGATGGATCAGAACTTGGTAGCTCTTATCCAATCGATGATGCTCTGGGCTTGGCAGCTACAGCAAGGGCATGCATGCGGGAGGTCCCTTTTGGAAGGCCAGGCATGGGAGGGGTTGTTTTCAGTCTCTCTGTTCTTGCTCAGTCATACGTGGAGCCACTTGGAAGGGGGTAGATCTCAGGTCTTGAAGCAAAAGTAACTCAGTAGCAAACTACGAATCTGATCATATCTAGTTGGATCATTGAAGAGGTACGACTTGCACGTGATTTTTTGTGCTTATACACCTTAACAGAAGCTGATGCATAATTCTAAATTCTGGTTTTCAATTAAGTGATTTGATTTAAACCCAACCCTCAGGGAAGGAGGAAATTCAAAAGAGGTTTGAGTTTCATGAAGTTGTCCCTTGGGCCTTAATTGGATACGGAGTCCTACCTTGGAAACCATGAAAGAATTCCAATTTTTTTTTTTTTTTTTACTTTGATTGTGCCATGGAGTTCTAAATAAAGCTCCTCATGTCCCTGGGAATGGGCACCAATTTGTTCATGGACACGCACAATCATCTAGCAGCTCCCCTGCTGTTGGATACCAAGGATTCCACTTATCCAAATGAGCCCTTAGGGTAGATTGTGTAGATTTCAGTGGTGGCATGTATCTTTCTCTCTTGTGATTAGAGAAAAGTAGAAAACAGTATCTCCTCTTTCTAAGATGCATGTATATTCTATTTGACAACAGAATGTCATGTCAACCACTCAATCCCAGGTTGTGAGAGTTAAAAGGCAAATGGAAATGTAATTTAGTCAAGCAATAATTACTGGAAACTACAAGCTCCTGTCAACCATGAAATCCTTTGGGGAAGGCCAAGCCCACTCCACATATTTAGAGGACCATCTTTTCCAGACTCCACATATCTTGAGGACCATCTTTTCCAGAAAACCTGGTTCCTGGTAACCATTTCATGTTTCTTGCATTTGGCCTTTAATATTGTTTTCACGCATCATTTCCTTCTCTCAACTTATTCCGGCAACAGTGGTTGTAACCTTATAAATTGGTATAGTTAGTTTTACTTCTACATTTGTGTCGCCAATCTGCTGGTAACCTAGCGGTGAAGCATCTCCCTATCTGCAGGTAAAACCAAGGATTACTCTCTGGATCTGTTGGATAGCGACTTGGGTCGCGTTAGACTGTGAGGAGTATGTACATAAAAAAAAAAAACTCTTCATTTGTTACACATGATATACTAATTTACTCAGATATGCACCCTCCAATTCCTTGTAATTTCTTTTATATGCCTGATACACAAATAGTAGAGTTATGCAGCTCCTATCATTTCTTATATTATTAATAATATGAAAAAAAAAAACACCATTTATTAGGTTAACTGGTTAAGCATTGAAACTAATAGCACCTGAGGATTCTTCCATGAATCCATCAGAAATGTCGACAAATTCAACACAACCTTAACCATGCTAGGCCTACTCATAAGATCTTGTCTTTAACGTGTCATACTTTAATTTGTCTGCAACATTTGCCACATCTGTATGATAAGTGCTGTTGACTTAGATGCATCAAGTCACTTGGGTCACATTCTACATTATTCCGTAATCCATATGGAGATCATTTTTATTGGGAAGATTGCCTTTTCCTTCATCATGCTTAATAATAATCCTTCTTCCTTGGTCTCCTCCAACATCATGAACCCAAATGCATAGATATCAAGCATTTGTGTCACCAATTTGGTTTCTAAGTACTAATGTGCCATGTAACCTTTCACCCTGCAATATCATTAGTCAGTATGAACCTGCCTTCCCGCCCATCTGCAGATCCTCCAAGACAAATATTTGCAATCTTAGCCCTTACATGTCCATCAGAACAACACTGCTGGTCTTCGTGAATGTGTGCACTGTGCAGGTTTAAGTTTTTCAGATAGTGGAGCCTGTGGGCGATATCAAGAGCAAACTGAATTCTTCAACTCAGACTTTGAGCATTCAAGCTACTCTTGTCACAGCAAATCCCTTGGAGATTCATTTCTTTTTTCACCACAAAAGAAGGTAGCAGTCTCTTGGTCTACACAGATACCATAAATCCTAATCAAATTGAAATGGTTGTTCTTGTTCATTAAATCAATCTCCTTGGGCACATATATCTTCTTTTTAAATTCACTATATCAATCTCCTTGTGTACATGTGTCTTCTTTTTAAGTGCTATCGCTCTCTCAATGACCTCTCTGCAATGAACAAACCCTTAAATCTTACACTCTAGCTAGAATTTTTCGTCCTGGGTTCCAGGCTGGACCTCACCAATTGGGGCTAAGCTTTGGACCCAGCCCCAGTTTTTGTGGGTAAGCCTATCCTCCATCCGTCACAAAAATGCCACAACAGATGGTACCCAATTACATTGAGTATCTGAAATACTCAAAATCTACTCATTTAAAAGATTGAACACAGGGTTCTCCAAAGAAATAAGAAATTTCTCTTTCTATGGTCTTGATCATATAAGCCATTTCAATTTGGGCACTCCTTGTGGCAAGTATTTCTGTTTCTAACCTGTTTAATTGGGATGGTAATCATGGGCTTTTTTACTTCAGTGAGAGAGACATCAGACTAAGTAGTGTTTAAAATTGGCATGTTTGCTACCCTAGAATTACCTCCATCAATGTCAACTACTGTAAATCTATAAGACAACAGAACAAGCAAGAAATGGAAATCTAAATATGTAGTTCTAACTAATTGATTCCTAGAAATATCTGGCAACTTGCAAGACTAAAATGTAGCCTTTCAGGAAGTATTTATCGCTATTGACCGTCATCATCTAAGCCTAAGATCTTTCTGAATGAAACACTTAGTGCATCAATCTAATTTCAGTTCAAACAACAAATCACAGATAACTTCACCAGAAATGAAATTGCTGAATACAAAGAATCCTCCCATTTGAAGAAATCACATGTAAAGTATGGAATGTGTTTTTTAATATATAGACACCAATATGAATCTTACATGAACATGAAAAACAATCAATATCTCAAACTTCAAACTTTGAAAGTGTTCTTAATTTAAAACAACACGAATGTGTTGAAATATATATACAACAATATGAATTTCACATGAATATGGTTTTTAAAGAAATTCAATATCTCAAACTTCAATCTTGGAATGTGCTTAAATTTGTAGAAGACAAAAACCTCTCTCAACTACTCAATGTGACCTCTTTTATACTCTTGCTGGAACTCCATGGTTCTCTCTCCCAGTTTCACTTGGAATTCCAACAAATAATGCTGGTTTAGCTGGCATTAAAATTTTTCCTCATCACTGAAGCTTTCAAACTCGTACTTCCTATTTGACAATTCCCAAGTCAGCGAAATACCTAAAATTTTTGTAAGAGACTGCACAACTTCATCCATGATTGGCCGATCCATCGCGTCCTTACTCAAGCATCGCTTGATCAATCGGGCCACATTCAACGCGAGATCTAGTGGGTAGTTCCCTTCCAAAGCCGGATCCAAAAGGTCACACAACTTCTCTGTTGCATTCTCTCTAGAGAGTATTGCAATTAAGGCATCAGATAACAGCATGTCTCCCCCACTTGACGCGATAATAGCTTCTTTACCTGTAATAATCTCCAGCATCACAACCCCAAATGCATAAACATCAAGCTTGGGAGAAACTAGACCATTCTCCAGATACTCCGGTGCCATGTAACCTTTTGTCCCTACTATATGCCTTGTAAATGCAAAACCACCCTCCTCCCCTTCTGCTGATTTTGCCATCCGGAAATTACCGATCTTAGCTCTCAAATCACCATCCAAAAGGATATTGCTGCTCTTTATATCCTTGTGGACATGGGCTGGCTCTGTAAAGCTGTGAAGATAGTTAAGACCGTTGGCCACATCCAAAGCAATCTGTACCCTTTGTGTCCAGCTCAAAACCTTGGAGCCCATCGTGTCATTGATCCAGTCGCTCAGAGGCCCGTTTTCAGCATACTCATAAACGAGATACCAATAACCTTGATCGAAACAAATACCCGAAAGCCTGATCAGGTTTGCATGGTTGATCCTTTTGAGTATATCAATTTCATTTGATACATCTCCTTCCATCTGCTTAATGGCGGCATTGTTCCCCTTGATCACCCCACGATAAACAGACCCTTTCATCCTATGCTCAGGGCTGAAATCATTTGTTGCCAATTTCAACTCTTCGAATGTATACACTTTTAATGAGCGATCGATGTCAGACATACCCAACATAAGCCCTTCAGAGTCTGTTAACTTCTTCGCTGGTTTTGCATCCTTTTCCGCATCCTTCGAAGTGATAACTGGATCAGCTCTTCTATTCCTCCTACCAAAGATGCAAAACAGAACGAAAAGCGCAATCAAGACAAAAGTTCCTGCTGCTACTCCAATTGCAACATAAACCCAAGTTTTCTTAGAGCTGTTGTTGTCTGGTGAAGGTGGCGTAGGTGCTGGCGATGATGGTGGGGGTGGTGGTGTAATGGTCTGATTGCTTGTGGGCTGATTCTTCAGTGGAACAAGAAGAGTTGTGAAATCAATAATATAAGTGCTGTCTACAGAAAACCCATTAGCTTGCAAAACGCTATCTTGACTGACACCGAACCTCTGACTGATACTCCAAACACTGTCCCCACTTCTCACCAAATAACTCAACAGATATTTTACACCGTCACTTGTTTGGTTTCTTGTAGGACATGCACACCTAAGCGGAACTGTGATCTCCATTCCAACATCCAAATTCCTAGCTGATACATTGTTCTGATTCTGTAATGCCTGGCAAGTTGAAAGACCTTGATATGTGTTGTTTGCAACAATAAAATAGGTGTCTCCTCCTCTGATTGTATAAGACGTATTTGCCTGAGAATACTGACCTGAGCAAGAGCAGTTGATTGGGACTATCACCTCCTTGTCAGTTTGGAAGGTTGCATTATCAGGAACTGAATTTATTTGAGAAAGCTGAGATGGGTCAGAAGCCAAGAGTCCTGAGATGGAAGAAACTGAATTGTATGGGGCTTGGGATCTGAAAATCAGGTAGGATTGGCAACTTGTGTTTTGGCCGTTGCAGGTGTAGCCAAGAATAGATGTGGAATTGTCTACACTGTCACAGTTTGTGATGCCAACTCCTTCATATAGCTGCTGAGCAAGAAGCAGATGAGGAGAGGAAATAAGGGAGAGAAGGCAGAGAAGGATGAGGGAATGGAAACCCATGTGGAGGAACAGGAATGGGCAGATGGGGTTGTTTGAAATGGAGGGAGAAATGGTGTTATTTGACATTGTGGGTGTTTTATATCTGGTATTTCATTGACATGTGATATATTCCTGGTGTTGAGGGAGTCTGAATGGGAAGGATCAGTTGGTTGATCGTTGACTCTCTTTCCCATAGTTGACTTTCAAAAATGGGAAGGATCAGTTGCTTGATCGTCGACTCTCTTTCCCATAGTTGACTTTCAAAAATGGGATAGAATAAGTAAAAGGGGAAATGGTGTGCGTTTGTAACTATGTATTAATCTGGGGTACCTAGTATTTTCATCTCACAACTCGACTCTTTTAGTTATGTGTGACACAGGGCCAGGTTGGGTTCAGGACAGTGGGGAGCATGTATTGGCTCGACCATAACCAGATCCATTTAGTAATTGGCTAGAAAATGTTAACATGGACCCAACCCATAAGCCGAATCCTTAATTGAAAGGTTGGATCAGGGTTGGGCCAGTGGGTTAAATTGCAATGAGCAGGCTTGAGTTGGTGGGTGTAACAGCTCTATGTTTTACTAGCTGTGAGCCTATTCATTCTGAAGTTTTGAGGTTTTTATTATTTTTTTTTGGAAGATTCGACCTGATTAGGATAACTAAGTTTGTAGGACAGCACCCATTGGGGCCTACATAAATTGAATCTGGATTCAAAATTGGGTCCCGCTGAGTCAGATCTGTGTCCAATTCTCAGGATCGAGTGGGACACCTGATGAAATGGTCTGTCTGGAAAACTAGTTTGGACTCAAGAGAAAGTGGTCCACAGGATCCAATCTGAAATTTCCCTAGATCGATCAAAATCATTCAATTAGTATCATGCGTTATCCATACTACAAACAGGACCGATTCTAGAAGAAAAGCTCAAAAATGGAATTCTAAATCACTGAAAAGTGGAACCCACGAATTAGAAATAGGTTATTCCAATCAGTGATACTTCTGGTATCTGTTCCATCTATCCTGGGCCCATTATTTGTACTGCAACTTTTCAAATATATGCCGAAGGGGTAAAGTTAACCATGAATTGTAATTTTGTATGAATGTATTTGCCTAAAGTGATGCCAAACGCACACAATCTTATATATCGAGTCCAAAATAGCGCGTAAACGGAGGAGGTCGGCACAGGCATGTGCAAGCTGTCTATTGAATCGTGAGTTTTGACCAATCTGAAACTTTTGATTCCCTAAAAAATTATCAGTGTGGCCCACCTCTGAAACATAATTTGTTCAAAAGGATGATCCCCATGCATTAACAAACCTCACTTCAATCAGAATTGGGCTCAATATTGTCCATGTGAAACCCCATGATCCTCCTCCTTTCGTCTATCAGGGTTACTTGTTATATGTATGGCTAAATCTAATACTTTAGTCCAACTCTAATTGAAGTCAAATTGGGATCATTTTTAACAATGGAGGACTATGATCTTGAGAGGTTTAGAATTTTTTTTTTTTTTTTGATAAATTTTCTTGAATGACTGAAATTTTTTTTTTCTAAAAACATGATATGTAGCGTTTCGAACTCTTCTAAAGAGATGGGCGTATACATGCAGAAAAAATAAACAGATTAAAGTGTTTAAAGCCATTAAGTAAGATTTGCTTATCAGGTTCTACCAATAAAAAAAAAGAAAAAGGAACAAGGATCCGTTTACTAGTCCTTTTTATCGGTTTGTGGGTGGAGTTTGGCTTGAAAATCATTCACACGCAACAAATACCGAAACTTCTAAGCATCGGTTGATATGTCGACATGTGACTGATAAAAGTTATATATATATATATATATATATATAATTATGAACCTTCATTTTCAATTGATTTTAGAGAACTTGTTAAAATAAAATAATACAATATAGTGTAAAGATGGCGACACCATGGTATTTTTGTGTGTAGAAGATTCAGTTTAGACAGGAAAGAAAAGGGTGGAAATGAAGAAGAGGTTACCAAGAAAAGGACAGACTGAATTCCTCTACCCATTATTAAGGAGGCAAGGAAGGTGAAGGATAAAATAGTTGACACTATAATTTTAGTAGGATTTAAATTACTATGGAGATGGTTAGGTATTTGATTCTAGTCTTTTTTTTTTTTTTTTAATTTCTTGACTTCTAACTACTTATAAGAATATAAACTATTGGAATTCCAAGAAACTTAGTAATATGAAGCAAAAAGGCCCTTGTAAAAATTTGGGTGAAGAGGAATATATGTTAGAAGTTAGAAGAGATATCTATTCTATGATGTCCAGATACGGAAATAGGTACGAACTTGGCTAAGAGGATCAGGGATACAACCTTAGACTTTTAAAAATCAAGGGCATGGATATGAACATTGGTGTCCTAATTCTAATTTTTACTGTAAATCACTTTTGAATTATAGAAATTACCATTGTTTATGTTCCTTACTAACATTTTCTATGTTGAAAAGAAAATTTAAAGAACTATATAAAATAACGAACTTGCTGAGTAGGATATGGTAAACTTATACCCTAATAGTAAGTACTGATGTAGTATCAAGTATCAATACAAATATTGTATTAGTCCGATATAGATATATATATATATATATATTTAACAGAGGGTGCCCCAGCCCTTTGTGCCAGAATAATCTCTATGGGCCCAGGATAGAAAGCCGGGTAAAATTTCCCTGCTGGCCTGGTACAAGAATCTAGATATCATAGGGACAGGGAGAGGGAGAAAATTTCCCTGTTGGCCTGGTACAAGAATCTAGATATCATAGGGAGAGGGAGAGGGAGAGGGAGAGACGAGGCGAAGTTGTAATGGTCTTTTATAATAAAATTAAACTAGGGTCTCTGGAAAGCTTTAGAGAGTCTTTGCGTCTACCTCCCTAGACCTTGCCTCTATCTGGAAATGAACTGCGAAGATACGACTCATTCCCAGATGTCTTCATGGAAGTGGCCCACTGCATACTAAATCCAATTCTCTAATCCTTTTAAGTTTTACTAAATTTCAAGTCTAATTCCAGTCCAAACGCTTCCACATCTTGTCTAACATCTGGGCAAGATGTCTTCATGGAAGTGGCCCACTGCATACTAAATCCAATTCTCTAATCCTTTAAGTTTCACTAAATTTCAAGTCTAATTCCAGTCCAAACGCTTCCACATCTTGTCTAACATCTGGGCCACCTCAAAGTACTTTTTAAAATCATAATTTTGTTGGATGGAGCATCAAATAAGATCATCATTTGCAAGGTCTTCAATGGTATAATTTGTGCTTTCAACCTCTATACATCAAATAAGATCATCATTTGCAAGGTCTTCAACAGTTCCACATCTTGTCTAACATCTGGGCCACCTCAAAAGTACTTTTTAAAGTCATGTTTTTTGATCCGCATATTCTTTCTTTCTACAAGTTTTTTTGGTATCCCAGCTATAGGGGTTGGGATTAAGGATGAAATGGGTCCCCGATTCTCCGATTACCCGGAGGTTCCGACCTGTTAAAAACCGGGTTTGGTTCCTTATTTAGGCCCTGATAAGTAAATGAGTCCGGGTCCGGTTTCACCTTAGTTCGGACCCATGGAACCGATACCCTACATATTACCTCAACTTTTTAAAATTTCTCCTAAAACTCATATTTTCTAAATATCATTCTCTATCTAGACCCGGACCCAGATCCAAACCCGTCCCATATATGGTTCTGATTCCGTTTTCGAATCCAAGAAACCGATTCAGAAACGGTTATGAGTCCACTATGGACCCGGAATAGACCCGCTTACAACCCTAATTAGGATCCTGTGAGACTTACACATGCAAGGAGACATAAACTTATACATGTGTGGTAAAAACAACTCACATAGACTCATAGGTAGGTCTAGGCTTAATTTCTTTCTACAAGCTAAGTTAGGCACCTACAAATGCTTATTGAATCCTATCCTGTTTCCCAAGAATGATCTGCAAGTTAGGCACCTAGAAATTAGCGATCCTTTTCTTTACTCTCAAAAGATCATCCAATCGAATGGTCCATATCTCTCAAATCAGGTATGACAAATGGACTATGGTCCATCTTCTCAATACACCAAAGGCGACATCACTGATAATTTAAGAACAAAAACTTTTGCAAAGGCAAACATTATTTCCTATATTTTTCACATATGAAACACAACAAACTATTACAATTCAGTTCAATCCAAACTTCATTACAGGCCTTTAATATTCTTTCTCTTTCCTTTTTTTTTTTTTTTCTTAATGCTTGAATTGGCCTTTCCCAATCCAACGTCTGTAAAATAAAATGAACAAAACACAAGATTTAGGATCCTCGAACAGGTCCAACTCTAGAACCTGAGCCCAATGGGCCCAAGTTTAAGAAGAGCAGTTCATCTCCCTGGCATGTATCATTTATGTTTATGTATAAATAGGGCCACACACATACACACACATCAAGTCATCATCTGCTGAAACTCATGGAAATCAAGGACACCATTACCATCAAGATCGAAAACTTGGATCATTGCCTTACACTCCTGATAGGATTTTGGATCACCCAAGCGATTCAACATCTGCTGCAATCCACTCGGTGTGATGAGGCCTGATCCTTTATCAGCCTCGAACATCTCAAAGGCCATCCTTAGATCATCTAGGCCATGGTCACCACTGCGGTCGCACTCCATCAAGCGCAAGAAATCACTATAGTCCATCAAATCATCACCATCAGAATCTAGACCGTTGATCGCCGTCTCAGCCTCCATGAGAGACATGTCCTCACCTATGGACACAAAGAATGCTCTCAACTCCTCACTGGAAATCTTACCATCACCATCGCCATCAAAGTGCTGAAATGCTTCCTGGAGCTTGTGGGTCCTCCCATGATCTTGGTTCGCGGGGGGTGACACCGGTGGGCTTGGTGGGTCGGACTTCCGGCGACGGTGAGGGAGGCTCAACTTGAAGCTCTTGTTAGAGAACCATTTGGATGCCATTAGACTGATAATTGTTATAGAGGGAACTGAAGCTCCACTGGCTTCAAATGGTTGGATATGTGAAACTCATATACAAGGTCAAGGAGAGGAGGCGGTGAGAGTGAGACAGCTTGTGGGACAAAAACTTTGGGAATTGCATGGAAGTTGCTCCGAGGGGGACTACTTGCGTGAGGATTGGATTGAGCGATGGAAAATGCCTGGGAGTTTCCTATGGACCCAGATGGTTGGTTCTTGATAACTACTTTAAATGCGTGCTTCTTGGGGGCAGTACGGAAAGGGAAATGGGCTTTTGAGGCCCAACTTATTTTCTTGATGGGTTGGGCCACACCTGATTGCCAATGACGTAGAGGGTCTGACTAAACTATACACATGTTTCTGATGATCAGTATAGAATTGGCAGCCAGTTTTCTTCCTGCTTTGTACCTTGGTTGTGTGTTTGGGCCTGCCTCATATCCTATAATGGCTGTACTAGTCATGTGATTCACCTGACGCATCTTAACTAGAAACTTCTACTTCACCAAAAAATCAAAGGGAGTTCTAAGGAAAAGGATCCCCTATTTGGTGAGATGAGACGTTTCTCTCTCCTCGGCTCCCTTTGCTGGCGCTCCCTGATTGGTCTAAATCGGGTCTCCCTTTATACCAAACAGGCGATATGTTTTCGAGTTCTAAAGCCAAACATACCTCACTTTAAAAACAGCCAAGAGAAATATCATTCTCTCTTTACTTTACTTTTACTTCTCTCTAAAAAGAAGGGAACAGATACAAATATCATGAGTCCATGTAATCTTATATATAGTCTATTTGGTCAAGCATTTAGTACAGGCCGCTGGGATCCATCATTCATCTCATCTGGTGGGTCCTACAGAAGGCCGTGAGAATTTGTGGCTAGAGAATTTTATTTCCTATTTTAAATGACCACATGGATAGTTTCTTTATTTACATGAGATACAACAACTTCCTCTTCTTTTCTTTTCTTTTCTTTTTTTTTTTTTTGACAGGACTGAAGACACCCTTCAGAAAGTAAGTTTCTTATTTTGGTTGTCATTTTGTCATGAGAATATTATTATTTTTAACAGAATTTTTTATTTTGATTTATAGTATTTGATCAGAATGTAAGTGGATGATGTGTTTCTCGTTTCATTGTCATGTCAATATGTCAGGTATCTTCCATCAACCATATGGGCCCAGGGCCTTGCATCTCAGTTTTAGGCAAAAGTAATATATTTTTCGAGTTTATACAATTTTATTGTACTTCATGGTGTCAAATAGGATTACTTGGATGATTGGATCACCCATGCTTGATAGTATATTTCTCGAGGTGCATATATCTTTCCGTCTTATATTGTCCACATGGTCGGTACTAGTGATTTTCTAACTCGCATTTTTTTTTTTTTTCCTTCGAACTCGTGGATGGTTGATTTTAGTATCATATTAAATTTCTTCAGTTAACTGCTTCTATCAAAACCTCAATACATTAATATATTAGTAGAGACAACATAAATATTTTTAAATATTACCCCTCGAGTGGAGCCCACTCCTCAACAATTAAGCTATGTAGGTGGACTCTGTCGTCTTCACTCGTAAGATAATTATTGGTAGACTAGACCATAAAATTAGATAGTCAGTTTACCCTTTAAAAAGATCGTTAATAATCTAATGTCACCAATGTCAAGATGAAATTGGTTCTTTAATTTTAAAGATTGCTAAGGGGGTGTTTGAATAATTGCATAATATAATATCAAAAAGTTTAAATATTATAAGGTTTCATTATCAAAGAAAAAAATAGTATCATATTATTATTATATTATATCACTCATGGTGTTTAGTAACTTTCATGAATTTCAATATACCTTTGAAGTGTTTGGCAATTAAAAAAAAAACTCACGAAATAATATACAGAACAAAAAATAGAGAGAAAGTAATCAATTGACCCAGTGCAAGACCCACTAATTATTATCGCATGTGTTATTAATCATGTTGTGACATGTCTAGTTTTTCTATATATTTTTTTTTTTTTGTTAAAACCTTATATAATGTCTGACACATTCATGAATCAACCTATGAGAAATCATCGTTCGTGGAACCCATTTGATGTTGATAGTAATTTTAACATTAGGGGAGCTAGCAAATATTGGGACTCATTTAATAATAATAAACTGATAATTGCAATCACACAATTTAAGCTTGGTAATTAGTATGGGATCCAACTAATTTTGGTAGTATAAGACCCACCTAATGATGGTAATCACTATAAAAGCCCCCTAGTGTAACACTTGTAGGACCCACCTAATACTGATAATTAACAAGGATAATTTAATCGTGAAATGGCTGTCAGACCCATATTAAATTTATAAGTATTGTGGGTCCAATTTAATATTGAGAGTTATAGTTGTACTCTTATAAGAATCATTGATGTTTAGACTTACACAGGGTCACTATAATTAATGTTAAACTCTATAATGATTTCTATTAAAACTCTTCATTTGTATTTAGGAAAAATCCTTTTAACAAAAGATTATTTTCTATTGCATGTCATTGAATAGTCTAATATGAGGGTTTTTTGGGAGAAAATGATATATTGTAATACACTTTTCATATTATTTAAAGAGTAAGGCTCTCTTAAGCTCAAACTACGGATAAAATTTTGTAAGCTCAAGCTTGTGGGGCCCACCTTTGGTCCTTCCAAATGGACCAAATACATGACCCTCCCCAAATTGCACATGTCAACCAACTTTCGGTCAGATTCGAATTTACTGGACCGTTGGATCGATTATGTATCGATCCGAATGGACCGTTGACCATTAAACTTTTGGGCCTATATGAAGATAATAAAAATCACGATTGTGACTGATTTTTTTGTATAGAGTAAGATCCCACGGAGTCCTTCAAATCCCCCCATCCCCATCCTCATGTGAGCCCCAAGTGGGCCCCACCACAAGCTTAAGCTTACCTTATCATAAGCTTGAGTTTAGGAGAGCTGATCCCTTCTTTAAATAGCACCTTTTTAGATAAATAAATTATATTTTAACCTAATAAATAACAAGGGCTTTTGGCTGTAGGTCCCTCGTCATTTGCTTTTATATCCTAAGGTCCAAGATATTTTATCGTACCGACGGAAGTCCTTTCGTAAAAATGAGGCAGTGAAGAAGATAAAAAAGCCCATGTACACGTCAGCAAAAGCAAACCTCAAACAAATTTATCTGAGTTTTGCATGTTGGTTTATTTGTGGATAGAACAGCTACAACATTGGACCCACTTTTCAGTAGTCCAGCCTATCCACGCTACTGATTAGATAGATCTTGTTCACAGTGTATGCACTTGCAGTTGCAGACACCATTCTCTGGAAACATTGGGCCCTTTCATTTTCTTTTCTTTTTAACATGAACATGCATTTTTGATGTGATTCATCCTTTGCTCTCCACTTGGGACCTCCATGAGACCTTAACCCATAGCTGAGCTGGATTCATGAAGTTAACGATCATGATCTTCTGACAGTGGGCCCTACGTGTTCTTGTCAATCCCCAATTCCAATTTCTTATCTTGAGTCGTCAGTCAAATTGTGGTGACTTTCCAAATATTGGCAGAGTAGTGGTAGTGGTACCATAAGATTTTGCCCCTCCAATTTGGACCAGCGACCCTTTTTTTCCATCTCCACCCTCTGTTTGACGGTCCTGCTTTGATGGTCATACTCATCAGGGAGTAGGGGTATACAAAAAATCCGTCGATCTGGAAATCCGATCCGATCCGATCTCCGGATTTTTATCCAATTCGAAGGTAAACGGATTGGTGACGGATTGAAAATTTTGTAATCCGTTGGCAACGGGTCGGTGGCGGATTTCACCCTCAATCCGCGGATTCAATCCGATCCGATCCGTTGGCATTAAATATAAATAAAAAATATATAAGATGTCTAAATATAAATTAAGATGTCTAAATTTAAAATAAGAAAAAAAAATTTAAGGGGTTAAAATGTGAGTTTTTATAATATATTTGATATTTTTATTTTAAAATTAGATTGAACGGATTAATCCGATCCGATCCGGTCCTCCACGGATCGGATCGGATTTTAACATCAACGGATTGGTGACGGAATCCAAATCCGTCAATCCGTTGGCAACGGATTGGTGACGGATTTGGCTCAATCTGCACCAATCCGATCCGTGTACACCCCTATCAGGGAGGCACCACAATGTGGAAATCCCTTCCAGTCCAGACTTGTTAGTGGTTGGACAAGCCTTGCATTCATGGCCTACTAAAGTAGTGGTTCTCTTACCAACTCAGATAAATTTGCCAAAACTCATATAAATTTATTTGAGTTTTGCCAAAAGTTAAAGCAAGTTTGTCGAAAACTCAGATAAATTTATCTGAGTTTTGCCAGAAGTTCAGGTAAGTTTGCCGAAAACTCAGATAAATTTATCTAACTTTTGGCAAATTTATCTAACTTTTTATCCAGCTTATCAGAGTTTCTGGAAAATTAATCTGAGCTCGACGACACCAAAAGTCAGAATACAGAAAATCAGATTCTAATAAAATCGAAATCCAAAACAAGAACACTTGATGACCATGATTCAATCGAGAAAAGAAAGAAAGGAAAAACAAGTAAAAAAGCAAACTGTTCTCTTTCCAATCAGTTGTAGAGAGAGAGATTTGGATGGAGATAGAGATTTCAAAACCGTTTCTATTTTTGAAGAAATGAAAGAGAGAGAATCGGAAGTCATGGCATGGTGGCGACGAAAGGTGCTCTGCAATGATACTCCATAACCATGGAAATGAATGGAAAATGGAAAATGAGAGAGAACAAGAATGAATGAGTTCTTTGGGACAACAGAGAATAAGAGAGAACTTGGCCTATGAATGAGGGTTGAAAGTGGCAAATTAGTCATGAGAATATATGACATGACATATTAGGGACCTTTCACCAAAATATCTCTTGCTGTCTGGACTAGAGACATTAGAGAAAAAGTTGTTGTCCTTGATACTTTAGAAGACCGTGCTCAGGGACTAACGGCTAATTTACATTTAGGATGTTAAAATCTATTAAAAGTAAAATATTCAAGTGCATCCATCCCTCACCATTTTTTGTGAGGGACACCCCCTTTGGAAAGTGTAAGTACAAAAAGGAGAGTGTCAAGTACATAGGACTCATCTTTTTTGTACTTGACACCTTCTAAATGGAGTGTCCCTCACCATTGGTGAGGAATGAATGCACATAAATACTTCCCATATAATATCTGATTTCCAAATACCTCCTAATCCATTATAAATTTTTTTGATTCGCAATGGGAGTTTGTTCTCAGAATAGCACCCTCAAATAAACTAATTCCCATAATAGCACCCATTTGAAAATAATACCCAGAATAGCATCCCGAGCCTACGTAGCATATCCAATCCTAATGCATGTTAATGACGTGGACCCCACTTAAATGCATGGTTTGGAATCCTCATGTGGAACATCCCAAGCCGTTGTGATATTATACACGTGGCATGTAGGTGAGGCCCGCTGAGTTCATTTTGACAGCTACTGCATCAAAGATAATGATTCTGTGTGGGCCATCTATTGGAGTTTGGTGCGATGGAAATGGGAGCTGAGAAACTGGATGCAGGCGTATTTTTTTCACTTTTCAAGGAACGGTATGTCTTTTCAAAACTTGATGTACATATAGCTAATATAGCTAATACGGATTTCTCATCATGAATTTGTAGTCCCTGGAAAATGTTTGAAGTTTGGATTGTTTCTTGCCTTCTTGGAATATTATGGCAAAAATGATTGTGAGAACAAATTATTTATAAATAATTAAATATAATGAGTGTATAAAATTATTAATTATTGAAAAATAATTTTTTTTGTATTTCTTCCCATTTTTGCATTTTTATACTATTATTTTTCACTATATTTATAATTTAACGATAGTACATAAATTTGCGATAATATCACTATATTTTCTTTGTGGATATTTGTGAGAGTGTCATGTTAGCTTAGTTGGCCTCTAAGAATACGGTTTGCACCTATAGGTTATGGGTTTAAAACTGCACTAGTGCCGTAAGAAAATTTTATCCGGCTTTCTCTCCTGGGCCCGTAGGGATTATTCTGGTCCAAAAAACTGCGTTATCAAAAAAAAAAGAATTTAAGAAGACTTTAACAAAATTGGATTGTAGACCTGTTTTATTTATGAAGTGTATTTTTAAGATGGCTTGAAATGGACAGAAATTTATATAATAAAAATATGAGATATCTGGGTTCATTAAAACAATTCATTAGGAAATTTTCTAGAAATGTTGAAGTAAGTTTGGTGGCATTCAGTGTACTTTGATAGATATTTCATTGATGTTTTAATTCAAAAGGTAGACTAAAAATTAACCCTGAATGCAACAAATAAAAAACTATCTCACATTAAAGACTTAGTCCTCTTGAATTAAATTATGTAAGGTTTGTCTTTATTTGATCAAAAGCTTGTACATACCTTGCATTACTCTCTTTACAGACAATTACTCAACGCCCTCTAATTGAGGTGAAATTCATGTCAATTTTCTATCTAAAGGCAATATTCAAAAGTACTGACCCTCAGTCAAACATTTAATCAGGTGATAATTGATGTCCATAATTTTACTTCTCCCAACAGGTTGTCCTAACATATATTCCTTCCATCCACCTAAACAAATCAGATGGATGCAATTATGTCTATTTCATACAATATCATCTCAAGAGATTCAACTCTTTAAAATAAAACAGAGAATAATTTTATTTCAAAAATCATATTATTTAGAGAATGTCTTTCCAAAATTACAAATAATAAAAAAAAAACACAAGCATTTTTAAATCCTGAAAAAAAAATATATTTCAATTCAAAGAGTAGCCATGGCCCAGGAGACTCCCTTTTCTCCACAGAAGAGGAAATATTCTGCATTGGCTGCATAGTACAACTGGTAGTTTCCTCAACAAATATAACCTGGTACTCAAGAGATTCAACTCTTTAAAATAAAACAGAGAATAATTTTATTTTAAAAATCATATTATTTAGAGAATGTCTTTCCAAAATTACAAATAATAAAAAAAAAGACAAGCATTTTTAAATCCTGAAAAAAAAAAACGTATTTCAATTCAAAGAGTAGCCATGGCCCAGGAGACTCCCTTTTCTCAATAGAAGAGGAAATATTATGCATTGGCTGCATAGTACAACTGGTAGTTTCCTCAACAAGTATAACCTGGTAACATTTAACCAACTGCATTAGTTACTAATAATAGAAATTTCCAATTACAAAACCGCCCTCACATAGTCACGACTTCAATTTCAAGACCCAACCAGACGATCGATTTTATGATGAGTAAAATAAACAAACACCAGATCTAAGCGGCTAGGCTTGGATATGCCACGTAGGCTCAGGATGTGTAAGACCCCTTCCCGAGTTAATCCTGATTAACTCTAATTAATCGAGCTTAAGAAGGATTAAGCGTAATTAGTTAACTTAAATGTGATTAATGGTTAAATTGGATCAAATTGATCTCAAAATAAGGATTAAAGTCTGATGACATAATTTGGAAGGCATGGAATTCGTTAAGTTGACTTTTAGACTCAACTTAGTATAATGAAGGACTTTTCCGTAAATACAAGTTTATATGTATGTTGTCAAATTTGGTGAAACTTTATACTATCATGTGTATCTCAATGAGTACATTAACTTTCATAATACACATGGTTTCATTTGGATTAAGATGGAACAAATATATCTTCAATTGACTCAAAGTGGAAATTAGTAAACCCATGGGGGTTTAAATGCAAAAATGGCCTTATGACTCAGGTTCAAGTGAACCATGAGCTGTTGAGAGGAGGAGGAGGAGAATAGGCCAGCAGCTGGTTTCCTTCTTTCTTTCTTTCTTCCTTCTTCTTGTTTCATTTCATTGTTTCTTTCTTTCTTTCTTCAATTTCTCATAATCAAGCATCAAGACAAGGAATTGTGAAGTTTTGTTTGGAGAGTTTCATCATCTTCATTTTCTCCCTTGAGATTGCAAAGCTTGGATTGAAGAAGTCTTGATCTCAAGCTCAAACTATACAAAAAGGGTTTTTGTGAATTTAGCATCAAGAGAGGCAAGTACTTACATGTTTTTATGAATTATGATGTATTAGAATGATTAGAGCATAAATGGGTCAAAAGCCAGAAGTTTGGCTTCAGAAAACCTGAAGCTCGAACTGAGCTTCTGTGCGCTATCGGTCGACCGACAGGTTGACCGACGAGTGAATCGACAGGTATAGAACCTGTTTTCATTGAATTTCAGTTCTCTGAAATTCGAACTGATGCATGGTCGGTCAACCGACGACCTGACCGACGTTGTAAATGTAGAAATTCACGTCTCTGGTTTTCGAACCGAGAAACGAACCGATGTGACCGACTCATATCGGTCAACCGACAGAATGTATGTCGGTCAACCGACGTACAAGTACAGGAATTTCGGGTCTCTGGAATTCTGACCGACGAGAGGTCGGTCAGCCGATATGGAGCTATCGGTCAACCGACGGCTGACCGAAGAGCTGACTGACAGTGAAGGAATTTCATATTTGGGAATATGATTTCTCTGATTCGAGGCCTAATTTATACAGGTTGTTTCTTGTTAATGTCTAAACCTACATAGGTGTAAACTAAGTTCTTCGAATGCACAATTTAATATATAAAGTGATGTTCATCAAGGATAACACGTGCATTGGATAACGAAAGTTTCACTCAATTGTTTGGTTTAGAAGTCTTAATAATGTTGAATAGGATTGTATAGACTTAAATTTGATTTCCGCATTAAAATGGTATTATAATTCTTAAGCTCAATGTTGAGCTATGCTATTTAATGTTTCATAAAGCTCATATAGAGCTGAACTACATTGATTACATGAGATGAATGAATAGCCTAATACTAGACCGTAATTCCCTAAGCTCATTCTTGAGCTATACTAACATAATGAATTGAATTGTTGAATGAATAGAATGTAATGAAGAATTAATCATTCCTACTGCAGTAGATGAGCTAGGAGCCTTCCGGAGCTCCGTGGTGATACCAGTGATCTCTGATCAAGACACTGGAAATCCCACACATCATAGGCAAAATTGGATCAGAGCCAGGTGGCGCGAGTCCATGAGCTGGCACATCATAAGCAAAATTGGATCAGAGCCAGGTGGCGCGAGTCCATGAGCTGGCACATCATAGGCAAAATTGGATCAGAGCCAGGTGGCGCGAGTCCATGAGCTAGGGTAACATGTAGGCCAGAGCCAGTTGGCGCGAGCCCATAAACTACAAATAACACAACTTATATAATAACTCCTTGAGGTAACATGTAGGCCAGAGCCAGGTGGCGCGAGCCCATGAGCCAAAGAGGATCATATTATAAATACATATCTGACTGATATTGGTATTAATAGAAATACAGAACAACTTTCATTTGAAAGCATAAAATGAGATGAAATATAAATCTATTATTATAGTCATAAGTAATGATTCTACTGTTTATATCTGGGTACTATAGAATTGTATCGATTCATATAGAACTGTTAAATTGGTAAATTGACAGGTTCTTATATATGTGATTATTGATTAATAATATGATAGCATATACTATCATAGAACTGTATGTACAGTGTTGAACCGCCGTGTTCACGGTGTTATTGATGACATCGCAGGCCCTGTTGTCCGCGCTATCAGCAGAGGATGTTGATCGAAGGGTGTAAATATTCAGAGTGCGAATCGACTAAAACTATTCAGCAAATGTTTGGAAGGTTTTATTTTATAGTTTTGACATAGAAGTAGATGTCCCCTACATTGTATATAAATATGCAGTGATTGACTTTACTATATCAGAAATGTATGTGTATATATGAACTTTACTTGTGGTAAAGGAACTCATATAAGTAATAAGATTTTAGTCAATGTATATTTTTCGCCATTGTATACAGTTGACAGGTATGGTATTTGATATCCCTTGTGGATTTCGTTTTAACTTTATGTTAATTCGGAGTTTACCGGAGTAAGTATACAATCGCGACTCGGGGTTTGTCCGAGCTAATCAGATCTCGGGACCGGGTCGCGACATGATGCTATTCTGGATATTATTTTCAAATGGATGGTATTATGGAAATTAATTTATTTGAGGGTGCTATTATGGAAAAAATCTCTCGCAATGGATTTGCCCATATCAATAAATGTCAAGTGTACCCGGTCCTTGGATCTTCCTTCCTTCTTGGGACGTGTGTAAGGGACTTTAAAAATTAAAATAGAGTAATTGCCAATTCCACATTGCACATGATCCCCACAAAGTCAAACATCTGTCGTCCTCTGATTCCGAATTTTCCAGTTTCCACATTCATTAGCACCCCACCGATCGAGAAATAGATATCTTTCTTCCCTGTAAATAAATGGAAATGGAGAAAGATCAAGAACACTTCACATCCTCCCTCCTTGTCCTAGCCTCCTCTTCCTTTTGGAGTCAAGTCAAAGTCTGCTAAGTCTCATGGCCCATCCCTTCTCTCTTCAGTTCTCTCACAGTGTCATCATCTCTCTACCCCAAAAACTCCTAAACGCCCGGTCAAAATCTACAAGGCTCATCTCCACCGTCAGATGCAGCAACATCAAAATAATCAATGGCGCTGATGACTGCAACCGTCATAGACTCAACACCTACTACAATGAAGCAACGTCCAATTACCAGTGGGACCTCACTAAATCCTGGGATGCTAGCGCAGCAGCTGGTAAGAAACATCAAAGTCCTTTTTTTTACTCACCTAAGGGGGTTGGGATCTACAGAGACCCCCATAATATAGGAAGAGAAGCCCCGGTCATAGGGGAAGAAGACTACTCCCACATTTAGATGAAAAATGGGGTTTGGGGAACTGGCATGAGTAAGGGGATTCAGGGTCAAAATCCCTTGTCTTACTCACTGGGATAAAAAGCCATTCTTTTCACAGAGGTTAAATGATGAGAATTAAATTAGCTGGATGGTGAAAAGTCACTTTTGGCAATAGGATATGGACATTTTTTTATTTTATTTTTTATTATCTTATTGTGCTACTAGACCCTTGATCATTTTAGAATTATGGAGCTCTCTCGGTCCGTCCAGACAAGATATCATCAAATACTTGCAACCATATGTGCCCTTAAAGAGATATAGGTTAAATAGGATAGCTTAGAGGATGGATTAGGTTATAGTTTGGGAGTGATTGCTTGCCCCATAATATTGTATTTCTCAATAATTAGATATGATGGCACATCTTTAATTTCACTATTTTACAAAGAACCACTTCTATCATTGTAAAAGTCTAGGTTAGCCATTTTGACCGGCATTTAAATACCGATATTCAATTGGTTGACAATTACAGATTTTATTCTAAAAAGGATGAAAAGCTTCAGACTTAATAGCTATGTGTTTGGAAGTTGTGGTGATTATATTTTTTTTTTACTCCTTTTGTCCTTTTTAATATAACTATGAAAAAGAAAAAGGTATTTAAGCATAATTTTACTAATAAACAAATCTGAATGGTGTTTGTTTAACCACTTATCTCTTCTATTTTCATAAAATAATCACTTCTATTAGCTTGATTATATGAGTTAGATACTGTGATTTGACAAAATCTGATACATGTTAATGTAACCAAATAAATATCCATTCAGAGATTAACCTATGTGCTTCAAAGCGAAATGAAACTTAAATGAGTTAGGTTTACTCGAGTGGATTTATCTCGATTTTGGATATATATATATATATATATAAACGGTGAGACTTTGACTTTCAATAGTTTGGATTTCAAAGATAGGCCCAATTGAGGGATTTAGAACAATGGACCCATAGACAATCTGTGTCTCTGCTGCTTATTTTTGCTTTGGATTTGGAATGAGTCTTTGAGTCTAAGTTTTCTTGGGTTCCTCTGTTTACATTTGCAGGAGGTTTGGTGAAGACTTTGAAGGAAAACGGAAACGAGTACACCTGGGGTGATGTGACGGTGAAGTTGGCCGAAGCATACCGGTTCTGCTGCAGCGACGAACCAAAGGTCCAGATTGCTAGTTATTTGTTGTTCTTTTAATTACTAAGATTATATTTTTATAGGCAGCCTTCATCCTCTTTCAAAAAATGTAACACTTAAATTATTAGGAGTTAGGACCAACTTATTTGTATGGAATTTAATTCGTCCTCATTCATGGTAAAATGGGTTCAAGGACTATTAAAGAGGGGAAGGTTAAAAATATATGGTGGAGACGTTGTAGATGAGAGACCATGACCTTTTGGGATTTGATATACTTAGGTGATATAGCTACCTATCCTTTTTCATCTTCTCTTATTTTGTTTTTTATCACTAAGAGAATTAATTCCCGACCATTTATGAAAGTTCACTACCTTTCTTTCTTTGATAATAATCATATTTAGGAATGCATTTCTCAAAATTCCAGTCAATTCATTTCCATGCAAACAGCAATGGTCATCTAACAAATATAACATGAGGGATTTTTTCTTATGGACGTCCGCATGCCTTTAATTTGAGGGGGTGTTGGCTTTTTGACAAGCTCCCACCTCTTTATTAGTCAGATGGGAACGTCGACAAGCAAAAATGTTCACGCAAGAGAAAATTTCACAATATTACACACATTAGATATAAAAAGTAAAAAAATAAAAACACCTTGTTTAATAGCATATATGTGCAGCGGCTTTTACGTGAATAGTGGAAAAACTTTTCCACAATATGCGGCTGATGGTCATGTTTTCTATAGTGACCTTCCATGAGGTTAAACGAGAAAATGAACTACCTTTTCCACGATTCCACGAAAGACCTTTGCAATTAGTTGAGAGGTTTGTCTAACTTGATTTTCCGCTGAATGAGGAAAAAGTTGTTTTTGGATCCAATTTTCTGCGAGCTGCATGCACAAAAGTGCCCTAAGAGCTCCAAAATTAAAGACTGACATTCGATGATAAGGACCATTATTGATGTACCCATAATCCCATATGTAGGCTTACCCATTTCCCCATCTCCCACTATTAACATGCATCCACGTGGGCCCCACAAATAAGGAAGTACTCCCTTCAAAAGATCAACATGAATACACATTCTTTATACATTTTTAGTGTCATCATCATCCATTTTAGTTTTCGTCACATCTTATATATTTGTAAAACTTTTGTTTGAAGGTATGGGAAGCTATTAAGAATCACAAGAAGAGGGATTACACATCAATAATTCATGGAGATGCCTCTCATGAAGAAACTACTGCAACTGCATCTATAGCGGGAAAATATATAATTGTGAACAACTTGAGAGAAGTATGATTTTTGTAATCTTTTTTGTTCTTTTCATCTGTTACTCATAATTAATGTCCCAAACACACACACACACAGAGCATCATCTTCTATTAAGGTAAAATATTAGTATCATTAATTTCTTTTATATATATATATATATATTTCAAAAGTAATCTTATATTGACCTCTTAACTTAAACCAGGCAATGAATGTATGTGATTATATTCTAGGAGGTAAGCTTTATGGGTCCACTTCAACAAAAGAGGAGTTTCTTAAGGTAAAAATAGATTTCTTCTCACTTCTCCTTAGAATCCATGTGAATGTAGCTTGAATACTAAGTGGTCTGAATATTTTGTAAAATAAATGACAACACATCTCAAAATTACAATAGACAGGATCTTGTTTTGGGCCTTCCCAATTCATTATCACGCATTGCTGATATTTATCTGTGAAAGAAATTATTTGAAAGATGGCATCCAACTTGATGTGATTTTTAATTTCTGCGTTGAAGAACTTGTCATTTTGACTAAAATCATGACCAAACCATTCTTAAATTCCTTCTCTAACCATTCATACCAAAACCTTGATGCCCGTTTGGTAATTTTATTTTAAAATAAAGTGTAGTGAAGTGAAATAAAGAGAGGGAGTAAAATATAAGTGGGTTATGATGGTATTTTATTTTTAGTTGTTTCGGATGGAATATTTTGACTTTTTGTATAGGGAAATATGGTTTTTTTTTGTCTTTTAGTGAAAAAAGGTAGTTGTTTTTTTTTTTTTTTTACTTTTTTGAAAAAAAGTGCTTTTGATTTGATGCTTAACTTTACTTTACTTGACAAGTAAAATTACCAAACGGGAGGCCTTAGTAGAGCGAGCCCACCCCCAAAAAAAAAAAAAAAATGTAATTTGGCAACAAGCATATGGAATCTTATAAACATTAGCTGATTTTTGGTGCAGCACTTCAAGTTTCAAGTTTCTGATGGGTTTGATCCAGACTTTGATCTAATAAAAGTAGGCATCGCAGGTCAGCCTACAATGTATAGAGGAGAAACCGAGGAGATTGGTGAGCTGCAATTACTTGGTGTTAGATGTTTGCTGTTCACTACCTTCTTCTTGTGATGTTTAGTTTAATCAAAATCAAGAGGATACATTTTTCTTGAATTTTTCCCGTGTTCATTTCACAAACAAGTAACTATAACTCTAATTCGAACTTATTTAAAATCTAATTCAAACTTAGTCATTCAAATCTATTTAGAATTCTAATTTAAACTGTTCAAACAAATCTTATAACCTAACATTGGGTTTTTTTTTTTTTTTTTCCATTCGACGTCACAGGGACAACGTTCATGAAGGCAATGATGTACAAATACGACATGGAAAATCTTGAAAAGCATTTCTTTGAAGCAACTCAGGTAACTCTCTTAACCAGAGACGTGTGTGATTTTGTGATCAGACTATCACCACACATCCTTTTGAAGTTAAAAATCTGAATGCAAACTGCATTCAACGTGACACTTGCTATCCTTCAAAATAGAGAGGGTAGAGAGAGAGAAATTTGTCGTGCCTGTAACAGTAAAAGTCAATTTCAAAACAGTTGGGAAAGTCCCACATCCCATGTTGCCCAAGTAATGGATTTGTCTGGGCTTTCACCTATCAGTTTAAGCTTTTTTTGTTGGTATATGGTATCTAACATGGCATCAAAGCCGGTTGGTTGGTACTTGGTGGAGAGTGTTGGAAAAGTCTGTCCCATATCACCAAAGTAATGGATTTGACAGGGCTTTGTGTATCTATTTGGGACTTACACCTATCAGTTAAAGCTTTTGGGCTGGGACATAGTATCTTTCAAAAACTAATGCATCAGCACATTATTAACCCACAAATTTTATAGGAGTGCTCAAGATTTTTTTCCCCTTAGAATCCGATTGATGCACTTTTTGCGGCACTCATTTTTTTTGCACCGAGTCATTTCTCCTAGAATTCGAACTCGTAACCCGTTGGCTCTAATACCATCTAAAATTTCTTTAGCTAACCATTCGTACAAGAACTTCGAGGCTTTAGAAGAAGAAGCATAAATACTTTTCAATACTCCTTGTCAGGTGGAGCCCACTCCTTAACATTGTGAACCACCTTATTCATCGAGAGCATACCTTTTGTTAAGTTGTTTGCATAAATTTTAAATTTGTAAGTCCTGTACTTTCAAGCTGGTTTATTATGTTTATTCTTTCATTTCCGCTCCAATTCATTGCCAGTGCTAATAAATGTAGGATTTGGATGAATACGTTAAATATCCACCTATGTAATTTCCATGTTCCATACGCCACACAACCAACACAACATCTTCCCATTCTACTCAAAACTAATTGAAAACTTGGGGTTGCTTGTCAAGCTCACTAGAGTCCCAACAGCATTCAAACTTTAACTGTTGCCTAGTGGTTTGAGGACTATTCTCATAGCCAGATTTAGGATACATGTATAAGCAGTCTGTATATAAATAGAATGTTGCTTCAGCTGTTAGTTTTATGGACTCAATTCAGTAGATGATATAATAAATTGATTAATTTCTTTATTTATTAATATATTCATGTTTTCCTTTCATGAGATGAATGGTGTTTTATTATATACTTGCACATGACCAATACGAATGACATAATGGTTCATGGGATGAACCAGAGTCCACAAGTATATTAGATATAACACGTGTGTATGGATGAAATCCACATACGGGAGACATGTGTGGCAAATCTTATACTTAAATATTTTCACAACTAGTGATAAGACTGGACATCTCATCTGACAAGGTTGCAGTACTTTGATCACTATCAGATAGTGTGATTTGTCTTGATCATCAGAATTAATGTAAGATTCTGGATCACAGTACTGGTACATTAGATTATTGAAGGACCATAAGAAGCACCATATAAACACTGTCTTTACTTTAAGGTCTGCTCTCATAATTCTCTAGCAATAGACTCTTAATCCTGAGACATTAATGAACTCAAGTTTCTATCTATTCATTTGCTTTGAGTCACCAATGAGTGAGGCCAACTGTAGGTCAACACCTCGGTGATTTGGGTACGTGGTAGTAGAGCTGTGGGAACATTCAATGGTCAAGATGGAATCTATCTCTAATATCCCCTTATGTCAATTAATAAATTTATCATTGGTAAGTGCGCACTCATTCCGATTAAGAGTTAATTGGAAAGGTACATATGATCATTATAATTAATTGGGGCTCAAGGATAATAAGATATGGATCTAAGTTTGGAAGACAGGTCCAATTGATCCATGGATATTGATGGAGGGGCCTGCTTGTGGTAACGTGGAAGTTTAGGGTCTTCTATGTAATATTCCTAAGATTGGAGTTCAATTGCATTTATATAGTAGAGTTATTTACAATTAACTGTGGACACGGAATTACACATGAGATGTGGGGTCGCTAGTCCCAGTTGGAGCCAGCTTTCTAAGGAATCCCTAGTGGTCCCCACACTGGCACAATTATTAGAAAGATACTAAACTAGTTGAACTCTAAAAAGAAAGTTATTATTTCTATTAGAAGTGAGACTTCTAATAGTGGTAACAGTAAACTTACTAATTTAAGTAGAAGTGAGACCTATATTTTAGTTAGAAGAAAATTAGAAAGTTACTAATCATATTTGAAGTAAGACTTCTAATTATGATATAGTAAGTTACTAATTATTGTGGAAGTAAGACTTATATTTTAATTAGTAAAAGACTTCTATTTTAATTAGTAAAAGAAGAGAAACTTACTAATTCTTTTGGAAGTGAAACTTCGAATAGAAATTTGTAAGTGGTGCTTGCAAAAGCTATAAATAGAGAAGATATAGGGCTGGACTTGTTAATGCCATTATTCCTCATTAGAATCCAGAGTTGGACGTGCACCACCCCTTTGTGCAAGAGTTGCACATGCACATTCTCTTCTCCCTCTTCTAGTTCCTCCTTTGAGCTTCCTAATAGTTTTCTATTGGAGATCCCACCATCTTCTTGAGAAAAAGAAAATCTAATACGGGTCATAGCGTGGAAGATCAAGAGGTCTTGGAGATTGCTAATTGATTAGTGAAAGTGTTTCATCATCAAAGAAAGACGCAACTTCTCCATTAGAGCACAACCGAGCTCCAAAGGCATAATTTACTTCCTTGCATATTATAGATTTATTTGATGATTGTTTGTTGCTGTACTATCTTCATGATAGGTTTATTTACTGATCATGATGGCGGAGATTGAGGGTGTGTATCCTGGATTGGGTTTTATAGCCTTATGGATAGTTGATCACTGCATTAAGTTAGTTAAAAGTTTTTGAAACCTATCCTAAAGGCCCACGTATTCCAACACGTATTTCCAACATTAGCAACTGGATGGTTATCAATAGAAGACTTGTTTACTGAACTGTATGACAAACATTGCCTTCTTTCAGAACCTACGAGTAGCAACGTGCAAACTGGTGGAGAAGAAGCTTGATTTCATCGTAGTTATTGGTAAAATTGACTCCAATAGTTCCTCATATGTACAAGAGATTGCAAAGCTCAATGGAATCCCATGTTATTGGATCAACGATGAGCAGGAAATAGGATCTGGAAACAAGATACGTTATAAGAGTGTAAGTTTATGTGTGGAATCATGAACTCTCATATTTAGATTTGAGCTTTGATGTTTGCTTCATTTGAATTATTCCAGTATTGAATTCATTTTTCATTTATTGAAAAAGGGTGGAGAGCTTGTTAAGAAAGAGAAGTGCATACCAGCAGGTCCTATTACAGTTGGTGTAATACCAGGTGCCACTACAGCTAAGGTAATTCTCTTAAAACATGTAAAATATCTACAGGCATGTCACATTTCACAATCTGTACATCACATTTCAAAGGATTGGATTCTACTCACAACCACAGTTACAATATGAATTAATTCAGTGAATCCTCTAGAGGGCAGTCTTGTTGGAGAGATCATGTCTTTTCTCTCTTATTTCTCCTCCTCTTCTCTATGTATAGTTTTGGGTAGCCCCCTGTTTTGTGTTTTTTTATTAATGAGATAAAGGTAACCAGAAAGATAATTAACATGCAAGCTCATGAGCAGATCAAAGATTAAGGGTTACTCTCTTTGTAGAACAGATAGTCCAAGGCTTCACTTTTGAGGAATCTCTCAAGACCACTGAAAGATAGGAATTCTGATTTTTCTTATTCCAGAAGTGAGCTCATAGTTTTCATCCTTTACATCTTTTAAGATGAAACAATCAACTGAAATCCTAATAGATTGAGATCTCTAATCCAAAGAAAACCAGTAGTTTTCCTAATCAACACTAGTTTTGGCTATGCAAGTTTTACTGCTAATATATTAATATTTCTCCTCTTTAAACTTAAGAAATAATAGAAGATTTTTAGGACAGACTTCCTTATTTTGAACTTTAAGTAATTTATGTTTGGATCATTATTATTCTTTTTTTTTTTTTTTTGTCCATGAATTTGTGCTAATTATTTGAGAACAGTAATTTATAACTTGCGTGTTTGGATGGAGCAGACGGTGGAGAGTGTCCTAATGAAGGTGTTTGAAATCAATCATAAAGAAACAATGTGGTTTGAATGACTTGGCTTCTCACACTCAAACATCAGAGTTCTTATTGCATTCAATTGACAATCAGCTTGATATTCAAAAATCAATGCACATTCTACGGATGGTTTTATATAAATAGTCAGTGTTAAAAAGTGTTGAATATCTGTAAATGAGTGATGAATTTCTTTTATTGTTAAAGTGAGAGGTATAGTTAGAAGTTATTTGTGTTTCAGTTCTTCTTAAAATATCTCTATTGCTGGGAGTGCAATATAGAGAAAAAAAAAACTGATTGTGCATGCTTACTTGTATGGTTGTTTATGGGCTGAACCCAGGTGATGAATTTGGGCTTTGTTGTTAGTTCTGTGGGCCGGACTCAGCCTACACTTGATTGGGCTTAGGACTTTTGTCCTTGAAGGACTATCCCGGTCAATCACAGCGGTGCCTTTTTTTTTTTGCTAATGGGTTGGACCCATGACTAACTCTCAGGTCCTGAAATCTGAATCTAGGCCTGCATATTATGCCCAATAAGAAAATGGGCTGGTCTTGGACAAGCTTTGGCCTGGACCAGCCCAGCCACCCCGATTTAATTGCGATAAAACTGTTGAAGAGGTGGAAACCATTAGAAATATGCCCATGAACAGAGGGATTTTACTAACGAATAAGGGTGTTCTCCGACCTCCCACAATAAGGGGTGGCAAGCAAAATGGGTCGGATAAAAGCAGGTCCAGTTGACTGGAGAGTCTGCTGACTGAAGCCCAGCCCATCTGACCCATTTTAAAAACAGGTGAAACAATAATGACCCATACCCAATCCGTATACGACTCATTTAACTGGAGGTCAAGATTTCTAGTCCGGTGACCTATCTAAAAATAGAGTGACTCAAGTTAATGTAAAGTCAACTGTTCAAATCACTTATAATATTAGAGGGTTTCCAATTCAGATTTTCTCCATTTCTAACTTTGTAATGTAAATATCCATGACTAATTGAGATATGTTTGGATCTCATGCTTAGCATGGGTTACATTGTGATAGTTTAATATTATATCTAACTATGTTTACTATTATATCTTACTATGTGACTGATTATTCATCTATGTTAGTGACAAAATGCCAAGTGCCATCACCTAATTGTCCACAGAACCTCCAAGATCCTACCTGCTAAAGCAAGAGAAATAGTGGAGCTAATTACATCTAAGTATTGAGATTTTATGGGTTGCATGCAAATCATTTCTCTTCTTCCCTATTCAATTTGACATAAGAGTGAATTCTGAGATTTTGATCAGTGGGTTTTTAAGACTAATTACATATTTGACGCGACACAGGAAGGGAACAACATAAAATTGAAGGGACTATTAAAAAGGAATCTGAAAAGACTAAAGGAGGTAGTTACAAAGAAAAACTAGGGGGATTGCCTGTGCCAACTCAGGCCCAGCCCGCTATAGCCCGGGTTCTGGTTTTAGACTTTTTAGTACTCAGGCCGAGCCTGAATTTAAATTTAGTCCTATTTTATTTGTGGGGGCTTGGATTAAGTGATAGAAATCCGAATCTCGGCATTTAGTTTAGCAACTGATTTACCCGACAAGTGAATGAAAGCATAGCCCAAAGAGCCTGATTGACTACATGGGTGCGCAGGGCTTGATATTTTTTAGGTGGGCCAATCTTGGGCCAGTGTTTCTCAAGTTTGCCTTGCCAATGAACCCTCCTGAAAAAATTACATTGCTCGGAAGGAGCATCAAAGGGACACATCATTTATTCATTCATACATGCCACTAATTAGGTGATGAGGCACATCAAATATCACAAATGACTAATTATATATATTAAAGCAATAGGGAGGGAAGATGTACAGCGCGTTACGTCAGCACCCATAATTTCTCCTTTCAAAAAAATACTTATAAAAACACACAAAGCTTTGAGTTTAATGTGGGTCACTATACCTCTCAAAATCTCCTCTTCAAATCTCTCAATTTCAAGTAAAATATCCTAAAATTCCTCCATAAAAATCCATCCATTCTATATGCCTCTAATCCATATACTAAATATCTACAGTACATATATGCCCCTCAACTCTTCTACCTAATTTTGTCTCAATGAAGCTTCCATCCGATCCTCTCTCTTCCCAAAGTCATCATATCTTTCTTTAATCTCCTATTCTTTCTCCATCATCTCCTAATTTCCATCCGTCCACCTTAATAATTGCTGAGCAACCACAAAATTCTCTCAAAATAAAAATTTGATTCAATCCTATCCAATCTAATCCAATTGTAAGACCCATAAAATCTCTAAGTCATTCGAGTCATCCATCATTTGTTCAAAGACCCATAAATAAGACATGAAAAAGTCTAAAACTAAATCAATCAGTGGGCACGGAAGGGTTGAAATCTCAAGCCATCCCTCATTCCCTCCAAAATGATTAACCCTCTCTCTCTCTCTCTCTCTCTCTCTCTCTCTCTCTCTCTCTCAGAATAGTAGTATGATAAAAGCCATCCATCTCAACTCTCAAGCCTAGCACTCTTTGCCACGAGCATTTTCTTTTCTTTTTTTTTTTTCGTTGAAGATGATTTTAATATTTATATTTTATTTTCTTTTGTATTTTTTAAATGTATGATTAAGTTTCATGATTAATTCTTTTCTTTTTGTTCTGGATGTATGGGAGTTTAAATGTTCTATTTCTTTTATTCTTTCTTTTATATATGATAGTTACACCATTTCATAAATGGTTTATATTTTTGTTGAATGTTAAGAAGATGGTTATGTTGTGTTTTTTTACCACTTAATTTCTCTCTTTCTCTCCTAGCCATGATCATTACAATTTTTTTTTCTTGGCATCATTTTTAATATGTTATTACATGTTTGTTGAGTGTGTCTTTCATGTTTAAATTTATATGGATTGCAAATGGTATTTTAGGCTTAGTCTAGGACTCATACAATGTCTTTTTTGTTTATGCATGGATTAAAAGTGTAACCCATATTCCCATTCCACTACTTAAATCGGAATTATCCTAGCTTTTGTTACACTTAGCCCAAATTTCTCTTTTTATTATTTTTTTTTTCTATTTTTAGTTATGCATAAAACAGCCTAAGCCTAGCTCCTAGATGGGCAGATGAGAAGCCCAAATTTTGTGATAATTTTTATTATTAGTTTCTTTCGCTAAACTTAAATGGTAAGATTTTTTTCTACACCATATTTTTACTTTTGATTTAATGAAACCTGAGGTTCTTTTTTTTTTTTTTTTTTCTCAGCATTACTATTACTACAGAATAAACCAATCTAGATTTGTCCACATAAGGGCTTTTTTATAAATAATTTTTGCACCTTTTGTGATGATAGTTGTCAAATTTTAATGCATCTTTACTCGCTAATCTTTTTTTATTTGGATTCCAATTAGTTTTCTGAGTTTTGGGCTGAGATATGTCAATCACATGTCCTTAAAAAAAGGATCCATAACCTACACATCATATCAATAATTACATTCCAAAAACTTTGAATTGATATGTAGATTTAAGTTGGTATTTTTTTTTTAATAATATTTGATAACGATACAAGTTAATTCTTGGGGTTAAAGAAAGGAAAAGAAGGGGCTTGATCTTTTGGCGGCCAAAGCTACATTGAGTGGGGCGCATCTTCAATAGTGAAGAGCCTCCAGGGTATATCATATCTATTTACGAATTTATTTCAATGCAATCATGTTTAATACCAAAGATCCTGTAAATCGATATGTTGGCTCATGGATTTATCAATTTAATCTAGAGGGTCTCCATGTGTTTTAGTTGAAACATTATGAAAATCGTCACATTTTGTGTTCCAATGGTCTTCTTTAGTAGTCTCGGCAAACTTCCTTTTGTGGCGGGTTCATATCATAATTACATTCCAAAAACCTTGAATTGATATCTAGATTTTTGACATTTAAGTGTAAGTTGGTATTTTTTTATTTTTTTCTAATAACATTTGATAACAGTACAAGTTAATTCTTGGAGTTAAGCAAAGGAAAAGAAGGGGCTTGATCTTTTGGCGGCCAAAGCAACATTGAGTGGGGCTTATCGTCAATAGTCAAGAGCATTCAGGGTATATCTTATCTAATTACGAATTTATTTCAATGCAATCGTGTTTAATACCATAGATCCTGTAGGTCCATATATATGTTGGTTTATGGATTTATCAATTTAATCTAGAGAAATGAGGCCCATTATATGAACATAATCGATGTGAAATTCTTACTCAACATGTGCGTTTACAACAGAGAATCTACGTGGGATCCAATATAATGAAAGATTATTAACACAAATCACCTACCCATTAACAATATACATTTCACGAGTTTTGGAATATTACAATAAAATTCAAAAATTAATATAAAATTAAATTTAAAATACTTTCTATTGAAACATACATTATCATATTCATATAAGTTCTTAAAAAATACATAAAATCAAATAGTGAGGATTTATAAACTCAAATTTGATTTATAAAATTAAAAATGAAAATAATATATTTATTTATTTTTCTCATTTATTGTCTCCAAAAGATGTCCTCAAATTAAATATATCTTTATTTTTGGGCCCGGGACAAGCACCGGCCTCTCTTGCTAGTTATATAACATTATATAACTATCATACTAATGAACGTACCCGTTATCCTGGAATCACAACTTCCCATGGAGGATCAAAAACCCCCTAAAAGTTCGAAACTTAGACCATGTTTTGCAGGGTCCACATACCTCCCGTGTAAACTGGTCTATGGGAACCTCAATTCATACAAGGATATATACAGTTCTTATAAAAAAAAATGACCTTATACCAGAATGGGGAAGACGGGTCTCTTTTAGCTAAAGATATGTACTTATGTGATTGTCAGAAGCATATTGCTTAATGGTTGGGAAAGATGGCTACCACACATGCTTGGTAAAGGAAGCATTAATGAAAAAAAAAATATGAAAGGCAATTCTTTGTTGAGATAAAGCAGTCACATAGATGTAGGTTGAATTGATAAGAGATAAGGAATGTGGAATTCCTCTCTCCCATTAGAATCGGTTGAATTTATAAAAGAGTAGGAATGCGGAATTCCTCTCTCCCATGAGAATCGAAAATCTACAGACAATAGAAACCTCTCGTTGCACAGACACGCCCATATGATGTGGGGACTTCTTTGATTGCTAATCTCCAAAGATAATTTTTGGCGTTAAGAGGATTTTGTCTCAACATAGGGAAAGCACTGTAAAAAAATTCATTTCCTTTTTGAAATTCTCCCCATAAACAAAGGTTTAAATACCTGGAAAAAAAAAAAAAGGTTGTAATCAAATGTATCCTTGCCAGAAGTAGTTGGTGCAGTGGTACAGCTTGAGAACATATGATAGGAATCCTTATCATGGGTATTATAACATTTCGTTGAATCATAAATGTAATAAACTCTCAAGAGAAAGCAATGCAATTTATTCTGATATCACATGCCATCTAATTCTAAATGGGCCATATGTTTCATGTGAGTAATGAAACCTATCACATGGCACATGATTCATGTAGTAGAGAGAAGATAAGGATGGAACCGGTTCTCAGCATCGTGAACAACAATAACAACAGAAGGTTCATGAATATGATGAATGTAGGACACCTCCAATGGGCGATTGATTTTTTATGAAGAGAGAGAAAACTTAACTGTTTAGGGCCTGTTTGCCCAGCTCATACTGATCGAATTTGGCTAGCAGAATGGCCAAGAGTGAATAATTTGGGTGGATCGAGATCAATGTCGGACAATTTAAAGTCCTACAATTTAGTTTTATGAGGTGATGGGTGGCCCATGATTTCCAATTAAAAGAGGCCGGTGTGTGGATGGGTTTGGGAATGGAAGCATGGACGGAGAGTTAAGATTTTTGTGGTCACTTGTAGATGTCAGCCATGATCCTTCACTCTTATTAGCCCCATTTCTTACAAATTGTTAGGAGTTCAATGGGAGTCTAGTAATCACCATCTTATCATCAAAGGCTATATACCCAGACCACTAGTCCAACTTAGCCAATAATAATAATAATAATAATAATATATTCCATGTCCATTTGGGCACAGTTTAATTGGTTCTAATCGAAATTGGGACTTTTTGGTTCTAATCGAAATTGGGACTTTCACACATAAAATATGTTTTTCAAAAATTAAAAATGTAAAAATATCTTTTTACGAGTTTTTTTTTTTCAAGCTGCCACTTCCATAGATTTAACAGTCTTGGTCAACCACTTGACCAAAAGTTAAGAGGCCATTTTGACCAATTGTATTAATTGGGCATATTTTGTCCTAAAAGAATGAAAGTTCATTAGATCTAGGTTGGTTTAGGGCCTATTTGTTGGCGTTATAATACATAGGATGTGAATACATAGCAATCAGACGATAAGTGGTTAAGATGGAATGTGAATTTTCAAAAATGAGGATAAAATAATCTTTCCATTTCGAAAAATAGAATCAAAAGAAGATTGAAAGTGAATAAACCAGCCATCAGCCTAGAAATTCATTTTCCATCTTCTTTCGATGAAAAGAAGGTTATTTTTTGCTCATTTTTGAAAATTCGCCTAAGACCGATATTTTTAACCAGTTATGGTATGAATCCTATGTTAGAATGTATTACCTCAATCCAGCGGAGAATACGGATAAATTGATTTATTTCATTAATTTATATTTTCATACTTTATTTATGAGATGAATGGTATTTTATTCTATGTTTGCATATGACCAATATAAATGACATGATGATTCATGAGATGAACCAGAGTTCATAAGTATATTAGATGCGATTCATTTGTTTGGATGAGATCCGCATACAGGAGACATAGATCACAAATCTTATACTTAAATTGATTCACAGCTAGTGATGAGATTGGGCATCTCATCTGATAAGGTTGCAGCACTATGATCACTATGAGATAGTGTGATATGCTTCGTTCATCAGAATGTAAGACTCTGTGCTGGTACATTGGATATATTGAAGGACCATGAGCAGCACCTCGTACAAATCTGTCTTTTGATCAAAGGGTTGCTCTCATAATTCCCAAGCAATAGGCTCTTAATCCTAAGAGATTAATGGACTCAAGTTTCTACTATACATTTACTCTGAGTCATCAATGAGTGAGGCCAATTATATGCACTTCTCGATGTCTTGGGTACGTGGTAATGGGGCTATGGGAACATATAATTCTCAAGATATAATCTATTCTCACAAATATCCCCTTATGCCAATTAATGGATTTTATCATTAGCGAATGCGTACCCATCTCAGTTAAGAGTTAATTGGATGGTACTGATAATTACTATGATTAATTGGATCACAAGGATAATAAGAGATGGACCCAATTTGGTTGGACAAACTTATTCCAATAGATCCATTGATATATTTGATGGAGGGGCCTACTTGTAGTAATTGAAAAGTTTAGGGTCTTACTGTAATTATTCTTAAGACTGGAGTGTAATTGCATTTAATTAGTGGACTTATTTGTAATTAATTGTGGGTTTGAAGTTCACATGAGATGTGCGATCCATATTCCTAGTTGGAATCAAATTCTAAGGAATCCCTACTGGTCCCCATGCTAGCCTTCATAAGAGAATGTTACTAGTCTCATTAGAACTCTTAAGGAATGAGAAGTATGATACTTACTAAGAATAGAAGTAAGACTTATAATCTTGGCCTAAGAGGAGGTATGCCAAAAACTATAAATAATAAATAAGAGGTGAGGGTTAGAGATCTCTACATACACAATAATATCTCAAGTTCCCCTCTCAATTCCTCCTCCTCTCTCTCATCTGGTTTCATACTAGAGATCTAGGGTTTACTTCTACTTGGAGATCCCACCATTCTTCTTTACAAGTTCTCTAAGAGGGTCATAGCGTGGAAGAATACAAAGGCAAGGAAAATCAAAAGTTTGCAAAAATAGTTTTTGTAAAGATCAAGTTCTCGATTAAAGCACATCCGAGCTCCAAATGTATAGATCTATTATCTATTTGAATTAGTATATCTAGTTATGCTTGTTTGTTTATTTATCTATCTTCTTGATGGATGTTTGATCTTAATGCATAAGATTAGGGTTTGAGATCTTGGGTTTGGGTCTTCGCCTTATTGATATTTGATCCATGCATCAAGTGTGTCAAAAGTTTTGAATATCTATCCGCGAGGCCCGCCTACTTCCAACATCCTATATATTTTAATGCAAGCAAAAGGTAGGGCTTCTTTGTTTGCATTAAAATACATTAAATTTTTCTTTAAACGGTTAAAAACTAATATCAAAGGTGAATTTGAGAAATGTATCAAATAACTTTTCCTTCTATAAAAGTAGAATCAAAAGAGGATGGAAATGAATATCTAGCCCTCGCTCTTCCTCTTAATCACTTCAAAAGATCCATTGTATTGAATTTTTGTGTAATTTAATGCAAACAAATATGCCAATGGAGTAAATTTAGGGCGTTCGCTTGAAAGTTTCATAAACCCACGTAATTTGACCAATGATAATCTAGACCAAGTTAGATGCGACGACTTTATGTTCTTTTAGAAAAAGCTACACTATAGTTAGCCAACCTAGCAAAATTTTGCGTGGCCCAAAGGACGAATATCCTAGGTCCAACCTCAGCCCTAGGTACGACTCAAAGTGGCTTGATTCGAGAACGAGGGATTGCTCAATTTGTTGGCAACCTCACTTCTCACTCGGCTTCTTAAGGATTGATCCTCAGGTATGTTGCTATTCCTCCATGTGTGGGTTCTCTTTCTCAAACCTCTTCACACATGTGTGGGCTCTCTCTCCCCCTATATGCAAGTGCTCTCTTGGGTCCCAACCCCCTTTGCTATGGCAAAAGAAAATAAAAATAAAAATGAAACTAAAGACTTTAATTTTTTTTTATCTATTGTCCTTTGAATCTTCTTTTCAAAAAAGTTGCACAAATTGCTTTTGCATAAGAAAAAAAAAGCAATGAAAGTTATAAATACATAACAATGAAATGCAATCCGCCCTCGGTTCGCTCTATACATGTGGAGCTAAGTACAATATCTTGAATCCAATTTGTACATGTCAAATCTCCATTCTATGGGGTAGGAAAGAATGAGGTTGTATCTTTCCTAATCATGACTTGCTCGCCTTGACTCACCTGAATCTGCTAGCTATTCACCCAACTCGCTCGAGTTACTAAGCCAATTGAGTAAAAAAAAAAAAAAAAAACTGTTTTAAGGGCCTTTTTAATTTTGTTTTAAGGACCATTCTTCCATTTTAAGGCCATTTTGACAGTCTTTACAAATGGTAAGATCCTCTCTTTGGCATATGATACACTGGGTTTCTAGGTCCAATGACTTGCTAAGGCGGGATCCTTGCCTCTCCTATTCATGGCTGTTTGTAGTACTCAAGACTACCACTGGACCCAACTGCACTCCCCTTTTCATTTGATTTCTAATCAAAAAAGTTTTTTTAATTCCTTAGGATTTCAACTCCTAGGGGTAGCACAACTTATGAGCAGGAAGTTGTAGTATTGAATTCCTGCATGAGAACTTTGAATCCCTTGTCTCCACAAAATTCTTTATTTCATAGCTAGAAGAATTTCTAACTGGAATTCTTGTCACATATGTATTCTTTATATGCATATTCAACTTTAAATTGCCCTCCAAAGTCTAATATGATACATACATGGGCCCACTTAATTATAAAATATAACATCGAGACACCACTAGGAATAAACTCTTCCATTTAATACAAATCGAGAGAGAGAGAGAAATAAGCTTTTTGGGACTTGTATGATCATTCAGAAAAGAAAAAATGATAATAGAAACCCTAAGCTGGCACTCCTATGTTCATCTTTCCCCAATAGTTCATATGGCACATATACAAGTATCAATCCATATCGTCCAAATAGAGGGGGGCGAATAGTGCCTATTATAATGTTGTTTAACAAAAAAGGAAAAAAAGTGACTTTTTTTTATTTTACTAAAGAAGATCAATGCTGCTACAATTGCTTGTGAATGGACGATCCTAGTCATCTTCCAACCAAATCAGCCAGTCAAATGGGTGCACGTAGAGGGTCAAAGCCCTAAACTGAGATTGTGAATACAACTGGGGTTGGGTCCATAGTGCACCCTAACCTGTCTCAGGCCCAAATAGTGGTAAAGAGATCCTGACCCAACTTCAATGCGTCCTAGGTAGAGGTGGCAATTGGGTCGGGTTGTACTAAACGGGTCGGACCCGTTTATTAAACGGGTTATACAAGTCTAACTGGCATCCAACCCATTTATTAAACGGGTCAAAAACCCCTAACACGCACCCACCACAGGTCAACCCGACCCGTATAACCATTGCGGGTTATACGGATCAGGTCGACCAGCATAACCCACACCCATCTAGTAAATAAATCGACTCAACTATGGTTCCATGCTTGACCAAAACTGACTTTTAAGATCAAATTTGTTCTAATCTCATTTCAACAATCATTTGATGCGCATTACCTTGCTTTCCATTAATAAAAAAGCGTGAGGTTAAATTGGTTAAGGTCCATTTACTCTTTTTTAGCCTATGCATTAAAACAATCAAATTCAATTTTAGCTTAAATAAGAGGGTTATGCGGGTCAAGCGGTTCAACTAATCCGACCCGCTTAATGGCGGGTCATGAATACTTGACCCGTGACCGACCTACCTATTAAACGGGTCGGGTTAAGCGGGTAATACGCGGGTCGGGTCGTGTTGGCAGGTCGGGTCATATTTTGTCACCTCCTAGGAATTCTGAATCTCTTTGTTAAGTGGTTTTTCAAAGCCTCTTTGTTAAAAGTGGTTTTTCAAATGCTGAGTTTTTTGGGATTTTTAATGTCTGAAATTTCAAATGCCCTTAAATTTTAGTAATGAAATACAAAATTTCTGATAGAAATTCTAAATTTCCGGACGGCCAAAATTCCTGTTGGGAAATCTAGTAAAAGAAAGGGCCTTATTCACTTCCTCATAAAGGTTTGAACACCTTGGTTATCAATAAACGAATTTCTTAAAATTTCAATACAATCTATGGAAGAAAAAAAAAGGAGGAATTTACCTTATAGAGCCCTCTAGGATCCTATACCACTTCAAAGGTGTTGTATTTACCATGGACACGGATAAGGCTCTACATGTCCGTTTTTTTTTTTTTTGTCGTTTAGCGAATGGTTGATATCGACCATTCTGCGAGAATACAAAAAAAAAAATTGGGTTTCTTAGGATGAAGAAGAGGGGAGGAGGAGGAGGAGGAAGAGGGAGGAGAGGGGAAGGAGGAGGGAGCATACAGTTCCCCACAAGGCTCAAGCACCTGTACAAATCCAAATTCCCATTCCTCCAACAAGCATATTGAAAACAACATACAAGAAGAGGGCCGAGACCGTCACCCAACCCAAGATGATGCCGAAATGGAGTCTTGCGCCAGATCTGGCGCGTGTTGATGCCTAGCTCTTCGAGGAGAGGAAGCTCGTCGTCGAAGCAGCCACCTCCGCCGCCGCCGATGGTGCCGCTAGCGAAGACGAGGGCGGAGAAGGAGGTGGAGGCGGCGGCGGAACTGATTTCATCATCCAAGATTCAAAGAGAAAAACAGGATCGGAGTCACCGATCGTGGATGATAAAAGCCTAATCCCCAATCCGAAAGGACTTTTACCTCCCACTCTCCTCCCTCCTCCTCCTCCTCCTCCTCCTCCCCTCTTCTCCATCCTGAAAAATCCAATTTTTTTGGGTTCCCGCAGAATGGTCGATATCGACCATAAAACTCCCCTCTTCTCCATCCTGAAAAACTCAATTTTTATTTGGGCTCCCGCAAAATGGTCGATATCGACCACTTTTATTGTCGATATCGACAACATAACTGAAACAAAACAAAAAAATACAGTCATTGTCAGTATCGACCACTTTTATTGTCGATATCGACAACATAACTGAAACAAAAAAAAATACAGTCATTGTCAGTATCGACCACTTTTATTGTCGATATCGACCACTGTAAAACAAATGGAAAAAAAAAAAGGATGATGGCAGAGATCAGTGCTTCGTTCAGGGATACAAAACCTGTTTTTGTCTTCTATTTAGTTTTGATTTAGAGAGTAAATTTAAATGGGAAACAGCAGCAGCAATCAAGAGAGAAAAATCCCATCTCCTCCCTCCTCCTCCCGTCTTCTTTATTCTGAAAAACCCAGTTTTTTTTTTTTTTTGTTGATTCCCGCAGAATGGTCGATATCGACCATAAAAGTGGTCAATATCGACCATTCGCTAAACGACAAAAAAAAAAAAAAAATAAATAAATAAATAAAAATAAAAATAAAAATGTATCATTTAAGACAGGCAAAGACAGGATCATGTTCCAGTTTCTGGTGGACTGCTGTGACACTGTAACAGGACAAAGGCTTTCTGCACGTGCATGACATGTGCCGACTTCCATTCCCTATTTTAATGGTTTATGGGTGGGTCCCAGCATGATGTAGTGACCCTCGACATGAATCGACAGTGAGACGACTTGAATGGATAGATCAGTGGTCCGAACTCCCTATCATGTTCAATCACATGGTAGGCCCCACCAAGGATTAAAACGATATTTATCAGTCATACTCATATCAGTCCCAGTGTATTTTGTTTTGGGTTCAAATGGTGAAAAGTGGCACAAATCAATCTGAATGCATTGTCACTCACATCATACATAAACTGTACTCGTCTAGCCAAAAAAAATATAAGCTATACTTAAAAGGGTGGCAGTTTAGGTAGGGCCAAGTAATAACAATGATATTTGGGTTGGGTTCGCTTGAATTTGGGCTCAAGCTCAACTGTGAGATTTACAGTAACTTAATTCAAAGTGACCACCCTACTTGCATTGTATATATGGCATTTGATGTGTGCTGGAGTGCAAATACTTGCATTTGACAAATAAGCCAAATATGAGGAGATTTGCTTAGTTGGGTGATGTGCCTATGTCTCCAGTGAAAAGAAAATACAATGTTTCTTTGTTCTAATCATGGTCGTATATATAACTTTCTATTTCCTAGGCTCTAAGAAAGTCCAACAAAATTACCAAAATACACTTGGTCGCAGTCTAATCTAATGAATCAATCCGGTAAACTCGGAATATGATATATGAACCCAAACACATAATAGTAGATAAGAAAATCAGTTGGACCTAAGTTTCGAGTATGAACTTAGTTCAGGCTTAGCGTCTCTAATTTAAATTTTTATCTTTCTCACAAGAATTTTAGACTGGACTTGGACCAGGTTGATACCCAACTCTGCCAGCCCAAGTAGTGTGAACAGACTTTGGACTCTGGAGACAAATAGAAATCTTCAAAGCTAAAATACTAATGGTATGGGGCCACACAATAGACAATGGTCCCATACTAGAATTTGAGAGCAGCCACACCAATAAAAGATTTTTTTATAACTTCTAAAGGCTTTTCCAAGAACCGTACGGACACTGCTCATGAAGACCCACACACACATCACATGCCACATGACATGATGAAGTGACCCTGTTTTGTACTCGATGTTTTATTGAAACTTCAATGCCTGGGGTGGCCCACTGCTTAAATGCCAGTTTTACACTCTTCATCTTCCTCTGCCTATCTACCGACACTTTCTCATTCGGCATTTAAAAGGATCCTGTCTTCATGCTGTCACATAGAAAGTCCCTTGATGACCGGAAGACTAGAAAGGCTTTAATTATTTTTAATTTAGTCGATCCCCACGTTTTGTATTTTCAATTTTCAAATTCTAATAGTCTGATAGGGGGTGGCCCACTGACATGATCTTAGTTAGCCACATCTTGTGTGTGGACATGGTATACAAGAAAGAATAAGATGACTGAGAGATCTCATGATTTGTAATGTAAAAAATCAAAAATTGGAAGTCTCATTAATAACAACATTTTTTACTTATATAGTTACAATTGAGCTCGACAGTTCCAATTTATAATTACAATTGGAGATGTTCCATATCAAGTCTCCTCCCTCACATGAAGTGCTTTGATTGGTTATTCTCTCAGCAGACTTAGAAATAAACTCGATCTTAATTTGAATCCAAGATTTTAAATAAGAATCCAAATTTGATTAACTTAAATGAGCATATCTATAATGTGTTGATCATGAACATAAAGGCCTAATGCAGTCCCTATGGACCAACCAAACCCAATAGGCATATGGTTCACACCAGCGAACATTTACATATTGATCTTTTCACAAGGGAACACCAGTAGCCATAGAAGTTTGTTAGCACCAAGATTCTAAATAAGAACACAAGGCAATTCCTGATTCGACCGCCACCCCAATTATACTTAATATGTTTTTTAAAAGGACTAGCTTGCATAAATGAATAAGATAAATGGAGTTTTCTTTTTTAGATTACCCCCCTTAGAATGCTTGTTTCTTGTAGAAGTTCCGTGACATTCGAAAACAGGGTGAGATGTGGGGCTGCCAACGGAACAAGCCCTTACTCTTGATCTTACAATTTTAGAGATATACTTTTTAGTACAAACCAAGCTGGCTAAACCTGACTGGGGTGGTGGTAAATCCTAACACATGCAATGCAGATGGCCACCTACACAAATAAGAGTAAACACATAAGGAAGAGGAGTAAGGATTCTCGGAGACCTCCTTTTTTAAGGAACCCACACAAACAACCACTCATTTGAGAGTTGGTGAAGTGGCATAATTAATAACAAACATTTGAAAAATTCTTCTATGAATAATTTATTTGTGGAGTGACATAATTGATAGCAAACATTTTAAAAATTCTTCTATGAAAAATTTAAAATACTCTCGACTTTGGTAAGAAATTTTTTTTTCTTTTTTGGTAGAGGAGAAATTCTAATATCGAAAATTCCTTTTTATATGTTACTGCAAAGCTCGTCTCCTCCTCTTCTCTATCATCATCTTTACGTACTTTATAAGAGATATGAGAGTTGAAATCCAAGCATGTAACTTACCAACTGAGCAATAGTATAAGTATGCAATAATTGAGCTTTTTGAATCGTACATTTAGTATGGGCCTTCTGACAAGTCTTATGGATCCATACTATGCACTGTATTCCAGTTCAATTTCTGATTTATTTTCTAAGACTTTTCATAGTGTTTGATGCAAGTGAGTGATCTCTATTCTTCAACCAATTTTTTTCCAACTTCACTTTGTCATCTTGTATTTATTGAAGGGACCTGGGTCTGGGTTCGCCTTTTTTTATTACCCATTAAAGAGGCTGCACATCAATGAAGGAAACTGCCCAAAACCATCACGCAACACATCGGTTTCGGAGGTGACCCGCATCATTTTCTTGATGTTACATTAGAACTGTAGCTTGTAAACTGTTATATTCTATAATAAGGGTTATCTACATCCATAATGCCCTTAAAGACTAAATATTAACTCACTTACCATTGTTACCTTAGCAATCTCTAGGTTGACGACTTGGTGGTGTCAGAATTTCGGATGATAAAAGCTTTGAGTGTAAAAATTTGGTGTCCATTTTAAAATATTAAGTGGTGGTCAAAGGTTTGGAAGCTACCAAAACTCCGCAAAGTACGGCTGTAGTTGTGGATTTTCCCCTTTAGCGATCAACTCCTAATAGAGACTTAACTTGTAAAAAAAAAAAAAAAAAAAATTCAACAGATTTAACAATCGGGTTTTGTCCTTAAGGACTTATTATAAATATTAACTCACTTACCATTGTTACCCTAGCAATGTCCAACAGGTTGACAATTGGGTTTGGTCCAGCCTGGATGTGTGGGTTGAGATGGGGATTGTAGGTTAAATATCTAAATAGTTATTAAATGGGTCAGGTTCTTCAGATCCCAAATATATTATGTGTTATCCATGTACTGGATTTTTTTAACACATGGTGATAGGATAAATTGTATTACATTATTTACATCCCCCTTATCACGGCTGAAACTAATGTTTAAACCAATAAAATCTGCACCCTTAATTAGAAAGGCACGGGTGGTTAGATACCAAGAGAAGATGTCTATGTTCGCCTATTCTAAGGCTGTGTGGGCCCACACAAATGGAGAAGAACAATATTGAAAGGCAGGGTACTACTGATGAAGCTACCTACTTTAGCTGAAACATTGTTGTCACCGCCACCACCAACATTGCTGATACCACACCTAGGTTTAATTCTAAGGAAGGTGTGGTTTTGGACTTCTCCTCTACCACCGGGCTACCTCATCTTGCGTTTAAAAAAATGAGAAAAACATGTGCTTTGGTCTTCTTCTCATTCTGCTCATTCTGTGATCTTGGATCCTGGAGCCATCTTATTTTAAATTTATACATATATTCAATATCTTGCACAATAATTTATTCTCAGTCAAAATAAAAACAAAACCCACAACTCCCTGCAAGAGTCTAGATCCTCTCAGATAAAAGTGACCCACCATTTTGGGCCACATGGGGTGTGTGTGCCTGTGTGGGAACCATTAAATACGGTGCAGTAAAGTTTTACCATGATACACCATTCTCTTCTAAGTTAGTCGGGTTCTACCCATACTATTTGAAGATGTCATACAATATATTACACTTTGAATAATAATATAAATGAGGATTTTGTTCGAAAAAAGATAGATCGGAGAAACAGAATTTATGTAATAGACTCTAACATAATGCAATAATGCTTTGATGATGATTACATAAAATGAGAGATTTTGAATAAAAACTTTGATGTTAATATTTTAAAACATTAAAATTAAATATTAAATAGTTCCTCAATTGTGGCTCAGCTAGTTAGCGTTGTGTGCGTGTAAGCGGAAGCTTGAACCACCACAATGGAATGACACAGAAATTTATGTGGTTTGACAAACTCGCTCACGCCAATGGAAAAAAAAAAACTTGACTTTCCTTTTGAGTTATACTCTTTGTGATCTCTACACATGGGTCACACATTTTATCATATATATATAATGTTCTTTTTTTTTTTTAAAAAATTCTATTTTAATTAATAAAAAAATCTTGATATAATTATCAAAATACGATAACCCTCAACCAACTTGATTTGACCCCACCTGTCCAACAGTTAGAACCATGGGTTTGTGAGTAGGGGTGAGCAAAAACCGAACCGACCGATTTACCAAACCGAACCATAGCCGAAATTTAATTTCGGTTCGGTTATTTCGGGTAATTCGGTTTGGTTCGGGTAAATTTCCTAGCAAATTCGGTTATATAATTTCGGTTCGGTTAATGATCTTATTTAACCAATTAACCGATTAACCGAAATATATGCAATTTTATTTTGAATATTTTTATTACCCATTATCCAGCCCACTAAATATTTTTAGACTTGTTAGTTGGAGTGTTGTTTATGGTTATTGTCTATTTGTGTAATTGTGTTTAATGTATTTTCAAGCACTTCTATGATATATCATTTATGGATAATGGATTTATGGGCCAATTATTAAGCCCAATTTCACAAATGAAATGTATATAACATAGCAATCTAGCTCTAAATTTTTAAAAACTTGGACAATTATTAAGTCCAACAAAATGCATCACATTAACCGAACCGACCGAAAACCGAACCTAAATAATTCGGTTCGGCTCGGTTCGGTTAAAAGTTTTACAAAATAAAAAATCGATTCAATTCGGTTAATACATTAAAGTGGTCAAAAAATCAGTTTGGTCAAAAATTCTTAAAATAACCGACCGACTAACCGATTACTCACCCCTATTTGTGAGTAGAATGGCCAGAGTTCAAAATCCAGTAAGAACACGCAGGTCATTTGATATCGTGACAACTGCTGTGAGGGGAGATTGTGACTAGACTTTGGATTGCGTGGTAGTATGACAATCTTGATAACTCTGTGCCCACATGTTGTGTTGGTAGAAAGCACATATACATAACCTCAGACGCTACTAATCTTGCTATTAAATATCCTTGTAATATATTATTTGTTAGAACTTGATTTAGTTATTTTAAATAGTGATTTGGACATTTCGCTCTTCAATGTAACAAAGTAGATCTGAATACATTGAGGTCATTTTGCACACCCTTGAACTCAAGGACCTCCTTTGTTCTAGATAAAGTTTATAATTCTTGAAATAAGTCAAATTTGAGTTTAACCAAGACTCTGAAAGTATTTTATTTTAGTCAAACTTAGACTCAGCATGCTTAGCCTAAATCTAGCTCAACTTGTAAAGCTTGGAACAAGGTCGATGACATGGCGTCGTTCAATATTTGGCCGGCAACCCCGTGTGTGAGTGGCTGCCCAAAGGATGGATCTACGACTATGAGCATATTCTACTCTTTCCACTCTTCCCATGTGCATCTGGGAGCTATTCTTTCCAATTGCGTTGGCTATCTTTTAGATGCTAGCTTAGTGGTAACGACAATTAAATATTCAGATCGATAATTCATGTGTGTGAGCTTTTCTTTCCAAGTGTGTTGGCTATCTCTTGGGTGCCGGCCAGGATAATAACAATTAAATGTTCAGCTCGATAATTCCATATGTGTGAGCTTTTCTTTCCAATTGTGTTGGCTATCTCTTGGGTGCCGGCTCACTAGGCTAGCTGGGTAACAACAATTAAATATTCAGATTGATAATCACATGCGTGTGAGCTTTTCTTTCCAATTGTATTGGCTATCTCTTGGGTGTCGGCCTAGGTAACAACAATTAAATATTCAGCTCTATAATTTCATATGTGCGAGCTTTTCTTTTCAATTGTGTTAGCTTAGGCTATCTCTTGGGTGCCAGCCCACTAGGCTGGCTGGGTAACAACAATTAAATGTTCAGCTCGATAATTCTATATGTGTGAGCCTTTCTTTCCAATTGTGTTGGCTATCTCTTAGATGTCAGCCCACTAAGCTAGTGGGGTAACAACAATCAATTAAATGATCAGCTTAATAATCCCATGTGTATGAGCTTTTTTTTTTTAATTGTGTTGGCTATCTCCTGTTGCCAGCCTAGCCTACTTAGACTAGCTGGTAACAACAATTAAATGTTCAGCTCAATAAATTTACCAATTGCTTCTTGCACCGGCATGATAACATCCTTTCATTAATAATTAATTGAGATCGACTCAAACATCACAAATCAAAAATGACAATTAGGTGTTGGATTACCATCATTTGCCTACCACCTATGACCCATCTAACATCACTACAATTCCTGCTTTCAAGAGTAAAAGAAGTTCGGCTGTAGATTGCATTGTCTAAATCCTTGATGGCCCAACATCACTATCATCTTACTACAGTCTCTGCAAGAATAGAGTAAAATATTTGTTCCAAGAGGGTGATGGTTGCTGCAGTTGAACTTGAGCCATTTTCACCAACCATGACACCAACACATCAAAGGAACGAAAGCGCCTTTCCTTCTGCTTTAACATTTCAGAAATTGAATTCTCAAAATCATCCAACCAAACACAATCTAAAATTAGAAGCAAACCGCGTTCTCTCCACACCCATCTTTCATAAATTTATTCCAAAAAAAACACCACCACCTTTTACCTTTAATAAAGAACCCATTAACAGAATCCAAGAAGAATCCAACTGTATTTTCAAATTTTATTACCCCTTATTACATACCAGCTCATACACAATATAACAAATTGCATCACAAAATTCTTTTTTTCATATAAAAAAAAAAAAGAAGCAAAAACAGTGACATAAACCGTAAATTTCCTATACTTTACCCTGTAATTTACACCCCTGTTTAATCCCATCCATTCATCTATCCATCCATCAATCCCTCTCTGCTAATTTATGCAGAGATCTTTGTGATGTGGCCACCCACAATAATGATGATGATGATGATAATTAGGAGTCGAGTGAGAATGGGGTTTGATATAGATCGTACGGTGCCCAGAGAGCATCCAATGGGCATGGACGGTTGGCATCGAGGCGGACCCACGGCTTGCCCTTACCACTCCAATGCAGGAGGCTGACTGGGCCAGGGTGAAGATCCCGACAAAGCCCACGAAAGTTGTCCCCACCAAGCCCGTGCTGGTTCCATCTGTGATCAACGGCTGCGATGTTGCCAGCAAACACAAGCAAAAATGGAGGCAGCGAACCCAGCTCATAGATCCGGATGCGCTTCTGCAGCTCCATCCACTCCTCGATCCTGGCCGTGTAGTGGCCCACCCTCCAACGATCCAGATCGATCACCATCACGCCCGTGTTAAAGTAGCAAGCTTTTCGGGCCGCGAAGGTGAGGGAGAGAGTGGGGTTGGACCAGAAGGTCCGGGTGAAGTAGGAGGTGAAGTTGGCGTTGCAGTACTCGGGGGCGGCGAGGACGGAGGAGGGGCCGAGATCGGTGGCGGCGAGCTTCGCGATGTCGTCGACGAGGACGAGGTCGGAGTCTAGGTAGACGACGCGGCGGGCGCAGGCGGGGAGGAGGGTGGCGAGGTAGGAGCGGGCGTAGTTGAGGGGGCGGTCGAGGGCGGCGCGGATGGAGGTGGAGATGAGGTGGGAGACGGAGGACTCGTCGAAGTGGTAGACACGGAAGCGGAGGTATGGGAATGAGGCGGAGATGAGGCGGCGGAGGTCTGTGTCGGAGCCGGAGGCGACGAAGTGGAAGCCGACGTTCTGCGGACACGACGAATGCTGGAGCACGGAAAGGATGGCGGCCATGGAGCCGCGGAGGTAGTTGGCGTCGAGGGTCATGGCCACGTGGACGGTGGAGGGGGAGCAGATGGAATCGGACGGTGGGATGGGAGGGCAGTCTGGGGAATTGTAGAATTGAGGAGCTTCTCGAAATTGTGAAGCTGCAGCTGCATTGGCATCATGAAAGCAGAAGAACACAAACACAGACAGGAAGACGAAGGAGAAGGAGTGCTTGTGTTTAGGCATAGATGCAGAGGGTAAGACCCTGAGAGAGAGATATGATGTGGGGTTTTAAAAGAGGAGATACATACTTTGAAACGACGTTCTAAAAACCTAGATCTCTCTCTTTCTCTCTCTCTCTCTCTCTCCCTTCTACTTTTTTTGTGTGTGTGGTGAGGTGAAGTAAGGATTTTATTTTCCATGGAAAAGTCGTAGGCTTCACACTAGTCATGGGTTTTAATTGTTTTGGGGGGGATTGAAAGGATGGCCCACACTTTCTTGATGTGGATTTTAGTGGGCTGTAAGTTGCAAGACTGGCTTGTGTTTTTTACATTATGTCAAATGGACTTAAATGCACCAAATGGAGGGAGGACTGAGGAGTGATGGAGTTAAGGCTTTGGGTGCATCTCGTATTGGATAGGAAATGTCCCAAATGTCAGTTGTGTCTAAATGGGAGTTGATCAACTCTTGTTTGTCTGGTTTTCTTGCTGATCAATGTTTAATGTTTAGAGAAATAAGATCACTAATCCAATGTGTTATTGGGTCAATTTGATCAAAATTTGTGGATGTTATCCTCATATAGTTCTTTAGAAAACGTGTGCTTAAATCTTATAAAGCAATTTAGATTTTGGTTTTGTTTTAAATATATGGAGTTTTAATCAAAGGGTTTGATTCTTTGCATATATATATATATATAGGATATGTAGTAATTCATGTCATAAGTGATTTAAAATGAAAAATTAAAAGAGAATATTTAAAAATTATCAACAAATAACTTTTTCTTTGAAAACTCAAAATATCGATGATAGATAAATAGTGCGTGTGGCAAATGAGAAACCGATCAAAAGTGGGCCAAACATAATTTTCACCCACAGTCTTTCTCATAGGAAAAAAAGGTCCACTGTTTATTTGTGTTATCTACCTCTAACCTTATGCTATCAAAGAAGAATAAGAAATCTCAAAGATAGAAAAACAGCTGTTCCTATATATTTTTGGTTTCGTGACTTTGGGATTCCAATCTATGAAATATTGTTCCAAAATTTATAACGTTGTGACACTAATTTATAATTTTCAACAACTCACCTTTCATCTTTTCAAATCTCTTAAGTTTCAATCTTTACATTTTTCTCTAATTAATAATTCTCAACAAATCTGATTTGCAATCTTTCTCCAAAATCACAGCTTATCATTTTTATTCATTTATGTTTGAGTAATCAAAGACTCTGCCTTACATATATGTTGATGGATTGCTGATTTAGTATATTTTATTTAGAGATATTCTCCTATGAAAGATGCTCTCACCTTACTATATGAGATATAAGGTGGGGCCCTCACATCCATATTCAATGCCAACAACTTAAATGTGAGAGTCCCCACCTTATCTCTCACAGTAAGGTGAGAGATGCTCTCCCAAAAGCATATTCCTTTTATATAAATGCTATTATTTATATGTGCTTTTACATGTGGTCGGTTTCATTAAGTTGAGAATCAAGACCATTGGTAACAAATGAAAGAAACCTTCCATGAATGAACACCAAATCAGTAGGAAACAATATGGCCTGCAGATCTTTTGCATTCATTGAGTGTGGATTATTCCTAAGCTTCCATTATGACTAGCAATACTCAATCAACGGTTTATAAATTTCGTACAAATGATTTTTTTTTTTAAGGATCACTCCTCTCATCATATATATCATATGATAGATCTTCAATGATCTCAATCATAAATGCTGGCCCCATTACTTTCAAATCCAAGAGCCAAATTTATTGCTCTGAACCTTGGGTCCATCATAATTTCAGTCTGTGATGTGTTTTTTTTCTATGGACTTGATTTAATGGAGTCTGCCCAACATTGCAAGTGACTAAAGTGGGCCACACATTGAAGGGCAAGTCACAATGGTAATTGGTAATACTTTGATGTTCCTGTTGATGTATACTCTCCGTCTATCTCTGGTGAGGTATCTTTGTCTGGAAAGTGCCAACTCATCTCCTCCCATAAACCACATATCATGGACTGAAGATGACAATAATACCCTTCAATATAAGGCGGAATAAATCTCGGGGCTAGGGGTGATCGACCGGATTTCCGGTCCGGTTTTCGGACCGGAATCCGGTCGGACCGGATTTCCGGTCCGGCCCAAAATGAAGGACCGGACCGGACCACTTATAAGCGGTCCGGTCCGGTCCGGTCCGGTCCAAACCGGTCCGGTTGGACCACTTAAAGTGGTCCGGACCGGTTTCCATTTTTTTTTTTTTTCATTTTTTTTTCATTTTTTTTTTGTTTTTTTTTTTTTTTTCATTTTCACCTCACATCTAAAAAGTAGGCAAATGTCAAATGAATGAATGATGGGTTTTACAAATAGGTGATGGGCTCATGCCTCATGGGCTCAAAAATTATGAAAAAAAATTAAAAAAATATATATTTTAATAAATGCGGTCCGGTCTCCGGACCGGACCACAAAAGGCCCGGACCGGACCGGACCGGAATAACCGGTCCGGTCTGGACCGGACCGGATTTGGACCACCAAGACCACAAATCCGGTCCGGTCCGGTCCGGTTTTGTGGTCCGGTCCGGTCTGCGGTCCGGTTCTGTGCAGCCCTACTCGGGGCTGCTGTCCGATGAGGGTACTACGGTAATTGATATGCCCCCGTGAATCGGACGGTACTGCTATGTGGTATCTGCAATGGGCCCCACAACACGGTTACCTTCAACTTGATACTGCCACGTACCTTTCGAGGTGGGGCCACGTAGGTTGCCACGTGAGAATGGTTGGTGATTCGCAAATTTTAGCAACCAACGTGCTTCTCGCAAAAATCGTGGCAACTCGATCTATTTTTTTACACGTTGAATGATCCATGCAAATCCTAACCGTCTATTGTTGAGATTGACGGTGGGCCCACATCATTTGCACTTATTTTCATTTAAATGGGGGCGAACCCAAACAAGTAATGGGGTTTTGGAAAGAACTCAGAATTTTCACATAGGTTTTGGAGAAGTCCCACAGCGGAACCAACCAAAACTTTGCTCCCCCCAGCTTGTAATTGAGTCCACCCATGGCCCACATGCTGCAGGATCTGGTGATGATGGCAACCACAGGCTCAAGGAGCCCAATGTTGAATGATTTCATAATCACTGATGGGCCAGACGTGCAACACAAGGTGGAATGGAGAAAAAGGGATATTAAGAGTGAGGTGAGGCAGTTCTAGCGTCAGTTTCGTCCATGTGACCCACCACCACTGCTTTAATTCATCATCAAGCAAAAAGGTTAGGGTGATTTCATTTACTTTTGGATAGAAACTGAAGCAGGAAGCCATGGGGTAGTTGGTATTCTTCTATCCTTCTCTTTTTCATTATTGTACTCTTTTGTCTAGTCTGGTGCCTGTGTTACTCCATTTTAAGCCTTTCATGAATCTCATCCCACAAACCCAAGAATTTTTTTTACTAAATCCGGATCCGCTGAGGTCACCCAAAAGGTCTCAAGAAGGGTCCACCTTAATATTAATGCAAGGAATTGGAATTAATTTTCCCTTTTGTCTATTTACTTAGATTTACGTACTAAACTTCAATTGAAATATGGCTTTTCTTATAATAAAAAAACCCGTGATTAAATATGGAAATGAAAAAAAAAAAGACTTTGAATCACTTGTTGTTGCACATCACCTTTATTATAAGTAATCAATCTAATAATAAGTTTTGTTCTGATTAAAGTATTATTTGGTATTAAATTAGAGAAAAAAATATTTTTAGCAGTTTGAGTTATTGTAGGAAATCGTGTGGCCCGCATGCCACGGGTCCCACGTCAGATCAAGCAAGGCTGATGCCAACAAAGAATAGAATCTCATTTAATGTAAGACTTGATTTGGTCCCACTAATAAGACTCCCACTAGGATTAGTGGATGTTGGTTTCTTGGTGAAGAAGTCTCTAGTAAGTGTGACTCTTTGGGACTTGTCTATATAAGATAAGGGAGCCTTAGGGATCTGCGGAGCTTCCCAATCGCCGGAATGCACATAGATCTCCGGCCGAGTGTCGGAGTCTCCGCATCCAAATCCATCAGTTATATGGTAGATTATATTTGATAATAGCTTTGAAACCCGTGACTCGTATAAATTCTAAATTTCTTTTTTCATGAATATTTATGCTATAAGTTTAATACCAAGGAATTCATGATCTTTTTGAATTGGTAATGGAGAGAAGGAAAGAGCGCACATTTTCTCCAAGACTACCCGGTGACTTGTTTGGCAACTCTACTAATCGAGTCAAGTAAAGTAAAGTCCTCATTTCTATTAAAAAAAAGTCACATCAGAAGCACGTTAATTCAAATTTATCGCTATATTTTTGAAAAAAAAAAGTAAAAAAGCTATTCCCTTTCTCCACTTAAAGAAAAAAAATCTCCTTCCTATTCAGAATGTCAAAAAAAATTCATAAGACATAATTAAAAATAAAATATCATCATAACTCACTTATATTTTATTATTTTTTTAAAATAATCTTTACTTCACTCAACTCCATTAGGAAAGCCCCCAAATAACCCCACTTTTTTGCTAAAAAAGGGTTGAAGAAAGTGAAAATGTATTTTTCGCAAAGAAAAATGTTACATATTTTAGATGGTTTATTTTCTATAAGAAAAGGTGGAAGTAATGAATTAAGTCTTTTACGATTCCATGAAAAAACATAAACACCTCCTTTTCTTTTGTTTTTCAAAGTGACCCTTCAAATTACTTTACAAGTGAAATTACCCTCACATTTATTTGCATGTGAGGATGTTATTTGCATATGAATTAATTTATACACTCTCACATTTATAAACTAACGTGTGCTCCACGCTGGAGGGCTCTCCATGCCGTGAGCTAAAGATGGTACACTCCAAAAGATGGTAAAGTGGATAGCAAGTTTGCATTCCCCCCATTAAAAGATGGAGGCCACAGATATAGTCATTATCAATTTTAATTTTGAATGGAATCAACTGGATTTTTCACAATTAATGTTCTTGGCAACATCAACACCGATAAGATCAAAATACATCTTATTGATGTTGATGTTTCCAAGAACATTAATTGTGAGAAATTCAGTTGAGTCCATTAAAAGTAAAATTGATAATGACCATATCTGTGGCCTCCAGTTTTTAACGGGGGAATGCAAACTTGCTGTAGCGATAATAAATACATCAATAAGATCAAGTAAATAAATACACCTTTCTACCCAAAAAACCGAAAAGAAAAAGTAAATACATCTGCTTCTCAAAGTTATTTTTCATTGTTGCAATGTACTCCTTTATCTAAATCATCTAATTCTAACTTTTTTATTAGGGGCAAACCTAGGTATAAGGAGCGAGGGGCCATACCTGAAAAGAGCTTAAAATCTTTAAAACCCTCCTACAAATTCTAAAAACCATAATATTTTTTTATTTTTGCACAATCTCTCAATAGTTTTTTTTTTCCATAGAGCCTCCTCAGGTTCAATTTCCTAGGTCCGCCCCCGCTCTTTATGATAGTGAAATGTGCTCATGCACCGAACCAACAACACCAATTCTCATTTGTCACTATGCACCTTCTCTCCATTTTTGTCAAAATTGGTATTACAAATCAGGCCTAATGATATAGATAAATTATCTAATCTCCAGCCTTATACTAATAAAACTTGCATGTTATTTGGGCAATAGTCATTCTGTCTGCCAATTTATCATGTGGAAGTACTCAGTAAATTAACCCGAAAAGTTTCAAATATCTTCCGGCAATGAATGATGGAGCATGTGCTTATGTTCAAATTGCAGAATCTTGTCTTTCCTCCTTAACTTTCTATTCGCACTTGAATTCCAAGACTTTTTTTTTTTTTTTTTTTTTAGCATGGCTTTATATTGAGCTGAAATAGGAGCCATGGCTCTAGCCTCTAGGTTGTCACAAGCTGTCGGCACACCCCACACATGTCTAGTGTGAAGGGCCCCAGCTATGCAGAGGATAGCGAAGGCCCATGAACCTCATCATCTTTAGACTCCGATTGATTGAGACAAAGCCTTTTGCTCTGTCTTCCACAACTCTCATATATTCCAACCAGGAGATCGAGATCAATCCGGGTGAAAAACATAACATGAGGGTGAGGGTCAGAGCATCCGCATCAGCATCCGGGTGAGGGTCAGTTATAGATCAGTATGAAAGCTAACACGAACGGTCTGTTTTTTACCATCGTCGGCATCTGATGGACCCTGCCATCTATGGGGCCCACCTTATCCCCACGTGGCCGCCTATATCTAATATAATATCTAATAATCTTGACTAGGACTGCACTAATTGAGAAAGTGGGCGAGTAGGAGTACATAAAATTATTGTTATGGTACGACAGCGCGTACGCACAAAGTCAAAACAACTCATTCCCATGCCTTTCCGTGTTTCATGTCGGTGTAGAACACTTTCGAGATTTCCCCCACATTGATGTGCGTCTTGCACCCGTTCAAAGTTTTCTCTTCCTTTCTTTTCTTCTATCTCCACCGGGTTCGTTACAATTTGGGCACAAGAAATTTCGAACCCTTACCCACATGACCCAATCATGATCAGGAGTGAAATATATTTGCTGATGCATGTTTGTATTATATCTTGTTGAGTCTGATCATACATGTGAACTCTGAAAATGAATAGACATCCAGATGAAGGCTCCATACATACAACTATTATTTTATTTTTGTGGGTTATGTCTAATCAATCTAAGTCATTCACTTAAAATGCCTCCCACAAGGCAGTGGTCAGGATTTTACATCACTTTGAGTAACTTACAATAGTCTATTCAACAATAATCAAAATAATAAATAATAAATAATAAATTAACTTTCTTCTTTTAGACAATTATTTGAATAATATTGGCCGAGGAGTGGACCCATCTCGATGTATGTCGATCATGAGTACATGTGAAGTTAAATTGATAGCTTTTAATATTTATGCGCTTTTAATATTTATGCGCAAAATTGACATTCAGCAAATGATCATTACTATCTACATTAGGGGTTCAGATTTTAGCAATTATATATACAACCTACTATTAATCCTTGCAACCCTCAATCAGTTTGTCATAATGATCAAGCCCTTCTGATTCTTGCTCCACTTTTACCCATATTTAAGAAATCAAGTCCTATCATAATTTAATTTTGCTTCATCCAACCTATTCATATATCGGTATAGAGTGACCTAGGTGCATTTTAATGACAGTGACATGCATTATTAGGATCACATTATTTTCAATGCATGATCAATTGCGATGTTGTGTGTCACATAGGCTGTTAAGAGTGGAATTCAAACCAATTCCCACATAGATAGTGGGCCTGTGACATGTGCTGCAAAGGTCGGATAATGTAGCTCCCATGCATGATTAATAAGATGACTAATCCCATTGGTATGGTAATGAGATAGCATCGGATTCTTTCTCAATTGATCTGCTCCACATGGCAAACGGCAAACAGCATGAGGTTACACAGAACCTACTTGCAAGTTGCAATTGGGATTAGATTTGTGAAAGACGCACATGGACTATCATTTCCATATGACTTATGGCGCCTAACAAAACAGAGAGAGGAGCGGAGAGGAGACTCTAGGAAATACTATCGTAGAAGTTTCCTAGCTACCACTTTTCTATCATCGACCATTGTTTTCTATGGTTTGACTTAAGTCAAGATCTAAGTGCGTTTTGAATGTGGTGAACTTAACAAAAAGATTTCGACTGTGTGTAGTTGGTGAAAAAATAGGGTATCCTTAAATATGATGCACGGTATGCAGGAGAAAGGTACGTAATATATATATATATATATATATATATATATTAAAAAGGGAGATTGCTTGACAAGTTGATGAAGACTGAAGAGGTCTTTGCCAACCAATTATTACCAAGGCCTTATAAAATTAGCATATCAAAAATGAGTGTTTCGTGGAAGATCAGGATCAGCCTTTTTATATGTAGTAGCAAATGGATTTTGACTCAGTTGACTCAATGGGCTCACCCAGTGTGCTCTCTAGCTCCTTTCTATAGGTCACTCTCAGTTCTTCAGACATTTTATAGGAGGAATTAAAATATTGTCGAAACTTATAAATCCTGTCGAAATGAAATAATGTGATTATACTGTTTTTGCGATATTTTTCAAAGATTAGTATTCTGCTAAAAGGTATCTCTTATTGACTTGCATGATTGGTAACCATCTTACCAATGTGTGTGATGCCCCATGACAAGTCTCACTAACCCCTTATAAATTAACACTCACATTAAATTCTAATGATTTCTTAGATTACAATTTTCATGAATTCAATTCAACAGTTATTATTATTCGGATTGGTCCGAAATTAGGGTGAGTGCTAATTCATTGGGATGTAGTGAGTGTAAAGTGGTTGGATTTGCCATTGGGTGTCTCACACTGGTGGTAAATAGGTTGTCTCTCACATAAGTCCGAGAGAGGTACTTCTTAGCAGAATATAGCCAATTTTTTTTTTAAAACCTCCGTTTTTTTTTATAAAAACGATAAAAGTCTAGCAATTATTTTTTTCACCCTACTTTACTCACCCACCCAAGTCCTTGGTCGGCCGAGCTACAATCGAGGGACATATGTCCAGCATTTAACATATATAATTTTCATTTTATATACAAATTATTTATTTTTTCCTAGTATCTTTCCAAACCACCGCTTACATGTGGAATCCCATAAAAAGAACGAATATTCTGGAAATGGATCATAAACAACTCAATCTTTTCTTTTTTTATTTTGTCATTTTCATTATAAAGACTTAACTCATAAATACATAACACGTCTCTAACCAGTTGAGCAACAGGTGGGAGACGATAACAACTCTACCGCATTACTTATCACTTTATGTTATTTGTGGCAAATCCTTGATCTCTCTTTATGCGGATGTAGGGTTTAGCATGGAATAAGCCAATACCACAAGTGAGCACACACAAACAGTGGCGGAACCAGAGAGGGGCTGGCAGGCAGTGGCGGACCCAAGATTTTCATTTGAGGGGTGCGAATAGGTAGTTTGATTTTGGGGGTAAACTGACGATTTTCAAGTGGATTTTGAGGGTGGACCCTTTTTTTTTCTTGGATTTTTTGAAGCGCACCGTGGTTTAACGGGTGCTACCGCACCCGCGTGGTTGTACCTTGGATTTTCACATAGCACTAAATAGATTTTCTAATTTAATTAGTAATAATAATAATTATTTTGGAAGAAGAAAATATGAACAAAAGGACTGGTAGTAGTAAGGATAAGCCAGCAGATCTGGAAGACTGGATGTTTCCATTTTCTAAGTCATTGGTTTTTTTTATAAAGAATTATACTCGAATAAGTCAATGGCCTGGGTATTATGGGTTTCCCAATCAGTGTTAGATCTAGAATTTGGCATGAAACCACCCCACATTTTCCTGTTTGGAGGCCGGTTTCTACTCTGCTGGTTGACTTGTATAATCAGAGTGTAGATCTTAAAGATTGAGAGTGCAGTGGGTCAAGCATTAAACCCATCAAATAATCGTATCCATTGTTTGACTTGTTTGATGGTATTATAAATTCAACATTCTCATGTTGAACATCCAATGGCGTAGAAACATTTAAGTCAGTGTAAAATAGGGTGACTGGACTGTGACTGGGTTACATTGAGCATTAGCGGGATCCAACGATCCAATAGAGGAGAGGCTCCAAAATACCCCTTCTTTTTAGGGTTTGCCATCCTATTAAGGCATTTACATGTACAGTATTCTTCATTTCTTCTCCATGGAAATATTGACACTAAGCAGCCAGAAAGGGAGCACATTTTTGCATCTCTCATAAGATTTGAGGAGTAAAAATTTTCATTTTAAGGAAATCCTTCTTATTTAAGTAGTAATGAGATTAGCTGTTTTCAAATTAAGATGCTTTTGGATCACAATTCAACACTAATGTGATTTAATCGGAATCTAATTTCATACACCTAATGCACTAAGTATAGAGGTGGCATTTGGGTCGGGTTGTGCTAAATGGGCCGGACCCATTTATTAAACAGGAAGCATTACCCGTATCCGACCCATTTATTAAACGGGTTGGAAACCCCGAACCAGCACCTACCACGGGTCAACCCGACCTGACCCACTTAAACCTACATAACCATTGCGGGTTATACAGGTGAGGTCGACCCGCATAACCCATATCCATCTAGTGAATCAATCGACTCAACCATGATTCCCTGCCGACCAAAACTGACTTTTAAGCTCAAATTTGGTTTAATCTCATTTCAACAATCATTTGATGCGCATTACCTTACTTTCCATTAATAAAAATGGTGGAGTTGAATTGGTTAAGGTTCATTTATTCTTTTTTAGCATATGCATTAAACACAATCAAATTCAATTTTAACTTAAATAAGCGGGTCAACCTTAACCCGACCCACTTAATTGCGGGTCATAAATACTTGACCCATGACCGACCCGCCTATCAAACGGGTCGGGTTAAGCGGGTAATACACGGGTCGGGTCATGTTTTGCCACCTCTAAGTAAGTGTGGACGTTAATGTATTAGGACAAGAGTCCAGATCCACTATTACAGCTATTACATGATTCCCATGTAATAGGTCTCCAAAACTCGAGGAAGAAGGCTGGGTTCGAACCCAAGATCTCCCAATGAGAACTAGGACTCCTTACCACTAAGGTAAGGAGTTGTTCTCCACCATTGGCCCACATAATGATAATCTAGACCGTCCACAAGTGAATGTCATCCCCTCTTATGATATAATCACAAGTTTCAATTCAATAGGAGTGGGTCCTACAATCCGATTGAGCACATGATCGAAAAGTGTTAATACCACATCATCAATGATGTCGCGTTAACGCACGGTCAGGTTTTCAATCATGTCTAATTATCCTACTTGAAACCCTAGATCGACATGTAAAGCCATCACAAAATAGAGAGTTGAAGACTCACCAAGCAAGAAAAGTAAAATGGCTGAAACATTATATTTTACGTGAATAATTTAGATCCTCTATTGCATTTTATGCACGCTCACTATGAGTAAAACAATCACGGTGCACCGCGTCAACACAAAACCCACGTGATTTTGAGTTTAAATCGGAAGGGGAGCAGCTACATGTAGGTTTGCATTGACGTGGCCCACTATGAATGGTCCGCTCACGATGAGCGTCTATCAAGAGTGATAAAAAGGATTCGGACTCTTTAGGTGAAAGACAACAAGAATCAAGGAAGACTTGTGTAGACAAAGCAAAACAAAAGTCGTACTTTTGGTTGACAATGTTCTTATTGAGAGTTTATACTATAATTGTCTTAACAAAAAAGGAAAAGTAACTTCCTTCTAACTAAAATACCTATTTCTATAAAAGAAAGGTTCGTACTTAGGGATGGCAACGGGTCGGATCGGAGGCGGATATGTCATATCCGCCTCCATATCCAAATCCAATTCTCCATCTCCATATCCGCTCCGATTTCCATCTCCATATCCGCTCCGATTTCCAAACGGATATCCATTCTATCCTCTATCCCCGCTTCCAAACGGATATCGGATATCCAAACGGAGAATCGGATATCCAAATCATTGAAAAAATATTAAAAAGACAATACAATTCAAAATATAATTTAAGCATTAAAAACATTAAAAAGACGATACAATTCAAAATATATCCAAAAATAAACTTCCAAAATGAAGTCATTCAAGTTTCAACATACTTACATAAGTCATACAAATTCCAATTATTGAAGTGTTCTTTGTAATATATTGATATATATATATATGGTGTAATATATATAGGGGCCAGCTCTCCTAAGCTGAAGCTTAAGATAAGGAAAGCTGAAGTAAGCTCAATTACGTAGTGGGGCCCACTTGGGGACCCATATGGGGATGGGGGTGGGGGGATCTCAAGGACTCCCTGGGACCCTCCTTCCTACAAAAAATCAGCCCAAATCGTGGTTTCTATCATCTCCATCTGGGCACCAAAAGTTTAATGGTCAACGGTCTATTTGGATTGGTACATAGTCGATCCAACGGTCTAGTAAATTCGGATTTGACCAAAAGTTGGTGGGCTTGTGCAATTTAAGGGGGTCGTGTGTTTGGTCCATTTGGATGGATCAATGATGGGCCCTAGAAGCGTTAGCTTACGGAATCACATCATAAGCTTAAGCTTAGGAGAGCCTTGCTCATATATATAATATTATATAAGATAAGGAGGAAAACTGCAATTAAGGGTTAAACGGATATCCAAACGGGTCGGATACGGTTCGGATATCAAAACGGATATTCGGATCGGATATCTCCATATCCGCCTCCGATCCGATATCCGAATTTTTTTCAGAATCCATATTCGAATCCGACCCGATCTCCGAAAAAATCTCCGAAATCCATATCCAAACGGAGCGGGTATTGGATCGGATCGGACCGGACGGAATTGCCATCCCTGGACTACTTGTATTAATAAATAAAATATAAAGAATCCTAATCAAACAATGATCTTAACAATTGTTGGCACTCCAAAATACATGTGCATTAGTGTTGCTCAAGAAAGAATAAGATACCAAGGTATCATATTTTCATGCCAACGAAGCTGTAGTATGGTTAGAAGCATAATTATCCGACCATGCATGTTCTAATACTTCCTTCTTTATACAAGATACCTTTTGCAAAGGAAGGACAGTTTTAGGGCTGCTTTTCTGTCATTTAACAGCCCGTCTATATGGCCTGACAGGGAGTCCGGATGAGAGCCCGGATTCTCAGCTGGAGGGGATGTTTTGAAAAAAAAAAATTTATGTGAATTCTTTCAGGCCCTCTTTCAAGCCATTTAGACTTTTTCGTCATTTAATTATTGACTTATTGTTCATTTCTTCTTATTCTTCTTTCTTTTCATTTTTCTTTTTAACATGAAATAGAACAATTGGCCTCCTTATTTGGTTCTGTAACTTGAATCTGTACTGCTATTGAGTAATACTTTAAATAATCCAGTTCATTATTTCTCAACATTAAAGGATCTTTTAACCTTTTGTGTTATGGGTAAGTTTGTAATTTTCTTATTTTTGCCTTACTCACTTTTTACTACAGCAACTTAATAGAATTCCTAAAATGCATAGGAGCAAAAATAATGTGATTTGATCATAATATAATTTCATATGCATAATACAGTAAGTGTGGACTTTTCTATATTAGGACATGAGTCCGGATCCTCTTTCACGTCCAAGATGAATGTCATCCCCTACCATTATATAATCTTATATTTCAGCTCAATAGGAGTGGGTCCCATCATCCAATGGAACAAATGACTGAAACGTGTTAAACGATGTATCATTAGCGGCGCTATGTCATGCACAGCCAACTTTACAATCACGTTTAATCATTATACTTGAAACTCCTACTTGAAACCCTAGATAAATGTATGAGGTGAAAAAACACATTTTAAGGGGGAAAATTTATCGTACGAGCAACTAAGTGTGTAGTCTAGTTCTAAGGTGCCCACATTTAATCAATGTGGCCCGTTTGGTAATCTTATCATCCCATGATTTAGCATCAAGCCTAATTTTATATTCGTTTTAACTATCACTAACCAATGGATTGAAAATTAAAATGATTCTCTTGGCTTCCCCATGTCCAAGGGGCAAGGAGACCTTTCCATTTATGCTCCTCTCATATACTGAGTGGGCCATACGAACTGGACACTTGGACAGCATATACGCAATATGTAGTGTGCTCGTGGGAGAACATTCTCCCATTTTCCCATTTTAAAAGTGTATGGCACAAAACGTGACATGCTAATAATGCCCTTGAAAGGTTATTGAAAAAAAAAAAGCCCTTGAAAGACAACTCCAAGCCATGCCAGGAAAATGGAGCCCGGTCAAGCTTTACATGCCAGTTATATCCAGCTAAGTATGACCAAGCCCTTCTAGGATGGCCCAACCAACTTGGGGGCCCAGCCGGCCAAATTATTTAGTCCTGGGCCAAATTATATACAGGCCTGGAAACAATATGAAACTCTCATGGGTGTGGGTGGGTACCCTCCTGGGCCCAAGCTGCCTTAGCTGGGCTACCAAAAAAAGAGTGGCAATGCAGGAAGACTGCTCCTAGAATCAACATCAAACATTCAAATAGAGGAAACGTCTTATGAGGATCATATAAGGTCTCTCTTTTTCAAAAGGATCAAATAATTAAATAGTTTTTCAAGAAAAGAACTTTATAAACAGGCCCATTGCTGGGATGTAAGGCTGGGCTCGGTCATTGGGCCTTTAAGCTAGGCCCACTTTAGGATAAGAATGGATAGGTCCGTAAGGCCTGCAGGACAGGTCCCGACATAAATATGAGTCCATAAATTATAAAGGCCGGGCTCGGGTGCACAAATGAACATTTTCTGCAAGGGACAAATTGAGCCCGGCATGAAGGCCCATGGGCCAGTCCGGGATTAATCTTAACCCAGATATAAATAGGCCAAGGGATGTTCATGGGCTTGGTCAGACGGGGATAAGGCATATCCAGGCCTGACTTAAGAAATGCAGCCCCATATCTGGTCCAAGCCTGAAAAGGTCTACAGTGCCTGGTCTGAGCTGAAACATTTCAGGCCCAAGCCCACCCATTTAGTCAATTGGAGTGGGCTAGGGCAGGCTTTCTATCACTTATTGGCACAAATCAGTCACTTAAACTACAAGGACTACTTCTAGCGGCTTAGTTTCGGGCTTTCTTTCGCTTAATCAAAGCCCGGCAAAAAATATTAAATGGGCCCTATTTTAAATTCAGGCCGGGCCAGTTTATTAAAACTGGACTGGCCCACTCTATGAGACCTCGCCGAGTATAGTGACACCCTTGTTGCAAAGCCATGTGCAAGAGCAAGCTAAGCCTACTCCAAAGGGCATGTGTGTAAACCCGGGCCTGAAATGAGCCCACATGAAACTTGAATTGCTAAATCTGAGGCATTTCTGATTGGAGAGTAATGCATATCTTAGCATCGATGATCAATGGTTCTAATCACCCAAAAAAGGGTCACACGCAAGTGGATGCCATCGTTTAGAACCTAAAGTGGATATTGGTTAGATGGTGTGTAAAACTTCATATGTACAAGGAAGAAGAGCCAAGCCCAAGCCCAAGCTCAGGGTTTTGTAATCGAGCTGTGTCCACGAAATATTCGAGGATGGAATTGAGCTTGGCCAGACTCGGCCCAACTCGGCTAGTTTGCACCCTTATGTCCTACCCATTTATGTCACTTGTGCAGAAAATCTTCCCAACTCATATTAAGCAGCATCTCGTTCTATTTCAATGGGCCATTTGGAGCACTCCTATATCTAATAAGCCTTAAATATTTTGATAGAAGAATTTCCTATTAAGGCTTTTCTCCAAAAGTTCAAGAAGATTTTAAGATATTAATTCAATCTGAGAGAGAACTCTTGTAAATCGCACAGTAAATCTAACTATATATGTCACTAAGAACAACTTGTAGAGAACTCAAGTCAACAAGACCCATTTTGATTCGTCCTGAGGATCTGGGAATGTGAATTGAGGATTTTCATGTCCGACCACCTCCCTATATAGGTCTTGGAAATTTTTAGTTTTGCAAGTTTATGCACCAACACCAATTTTTCTCATTGATACCCACCAATATGCACGGCTATCAATGTGAAAACCTCGGTGAAGAATCATGTATTCTGCGGCAGTGAGTAATTCTCAAATTTGTAGATTCTTCACTTGTTATCCAACGTGCCATAGGATTTTTTTACCATAAATGGGGCCCATGTTAGGGTTTTAGGAGATCTTTTTTATATAACCATGGACAAAATTCTTGTGTGGTAACTTTTGATTTTAATTAGTCCCTTGATTAAGAGAAACTTATTATAGAATTAAGCTTCTATGACTTGTCTAGAATTGAGATTAAATGTAGATTTATCCATTTCTTGTTGTACTATTTGTAATAAGGTAAGACTAAGAGGTTGGCAAGTTTAAATTATTAAAGACTGCTTGATCTTATTATTGTACACACCTAGAAGTGTCAATGGACCAAAGTACGCAGGATTGAGTGTGTCCAAGCCCGAACCGTTTATATCAGGCCTAAAAATTAGGCAAGCCAGGGCCTATGGGCCTATGTGTCAAGTCCCAAGTTCAGGCCCAGTAGTTTTAATTAGCAAATGATCGGTTGCTTTACTAAACTTAGAAAATTAAATGGGTCAGTCCTTTTCTGAAGGCTAATCAAAGTCATTTTTAGCCATCTTTAAATCGGATGGAAAGAATAGTTAAGGTTTAGAACATCATAGATAGTGTTAAAGCCTAAAGGTAAATATTCAGAGTCGTTTCATCAAAGAATTAATGATACAACATATTATTTTATGTTGTAATTTATTAGTTATATACGTATATGAGGAAATAAATGGGCCTGGGCTTCCCAAGGCTTAGACGTAGAAGCCGAAGCCCATCCGTTCTATTAAAGGGGTTTATTATAGATCTGCCCCTCTCAATGGGCCTCAAAAACCAGTCTAAGCCCAAACTTAATCGGGTTTGGCTTAAAGGCCTGATGGGCTGGCCAACCCGTTGCTAGCCGTTTGTGCACTGGAATTTATTGATGTGGGCTTGTTCAAGAATGGTCAGGCCATTCCCATGTCAAAAAATGCCTTTCTTGCAGGGCCCACTTTGGGCATTCCAATCATGGGGCTTTAGGGATGGAAAGGTTTGTTTCTAACCTAAATATGAGCAACAAATAGAGACCATGTGATGATTCTAACCTTTGATTCATGGTCTCAAAGTTGTATAATTTCAAAGTTCAAACTATTTGGCAAAACCTAAGGTGTGCCCTAATACATGTTGTGCTGTGTGTGACGGGATAGGATTTTTATTTTTTGGCAACCTGGTCAAGCGGACTGGGACCCAATTAAGAGTCCTAACACACGGAAAAACATCCTACTCAAATGAAAAAGGAGCCCAAAGGCTAGGATTAATAGTAAGCTTCAGCCGGGTTTCAAAGGCTATCCGGTTAGCAAATTCATGTTATTTCTTGGGTGAGGGATGTGATGTGATACATACCTGTGCAATTCTAATTCCAACGTACATGTTGAAAGTGAATACATTGGTCTTCTATTCATCTTCTAGAAAAGAAATTTGACCCATTTGATTTCCTGATCTTCTAGACCTTGGATTATTATTCATGAAGTCGAAGTAGGCATCCAGAAAGCCTCTATTTCAATGTTGATGAGTATAATTAGCAAATACAAAAACAAACAAACAATTAAGAGTATTCTAGAAGTTAGTCTCATAACCTCATCAAAGTGGGCCCACATGTCCTTTTGTCATCGAATTTTCACAACTTCATGGCATAAAACATGTGAAACAAGTCATTTTCTGAGTTTACTTGGCAAACCGACAATTGGCTTGTGGTGAGTTTTGACAATCGCCAATCAAGAAACATGTGGAGATAGGTCAATTTGTGAGGTTAGATTTAGTTCCCTGTAATTAGTGATCTCATAAGGATGAGAGACTTAAAGCCAAGTTTATGGTAAATGTCTGTGCATGTGAATTACACTTTTCGTGTAGTATTAATCGATGTAATCTACATTTTCATGGAAGGTTTTGCAACAGATCAATGCAAGATAAACAAAATATTAAAGTAGCATAGTAGTTGGGAACAAATAAATTTAGGACAAGGTTGGATTTGTACGATAAATGACCCTTATATCTACGAAAGATCTTTAATAGCAAGCTCTGACTGCATGGATACATCAAAATGGGCACTGTATTATGTCATATCGTGTCCGATACTTCACTCTTATTAATAAGATCTATATCTTTATCATGTCTACGATGTGTGCTTGCCCATCCATGCGGCATCTAAGGCGTCATGGATAGTGAGAGAGTGGGGCACACTTTTCTTTAAGACATATTGTTGGATAAAGTCTCCCTCCATGAGGATAGACAGTGGGGCACACTTCTATTTGTGACTTCACCATTGTTATGATCAACTCATTCATTCAATCATATATATCACCTGAATTTTTAAATACACTTAGATTGAAGTAAGCATTCCGAAATGTCTCTAATTACTGAGAATAAAAGAATAGAAGTCGGAGATTAAGAAAAGTTAATCATACGATCATGGAGATTTCTCCTTTCGTGAGCAGTTCTTTCTTCCTCTAAGAGGTGGCACTGTCTCCTTATATGAACAAGATTCTCTATGCGAGCGGATATTATCTCTCCATGACTAGGGTCTCTCATGGGTCCTGGCCTTTTTGCCCGCGTTAAAAAAATTGAAACATGATATTCGGTTGGAACAAATGGATTATTGGTGCTCCACTCTCTCCATACAAAGTCCCCTTTAGCCATCTGATCTTATCCAATTAGGTTTATGGTCAAGATTTTGACCACAGACTCTTTTTTCTTAGATGGCAGCTAGAAACGGAGCGGGTGTTTGACTCACTCCTAATCATCAACGCATATACATGATACCAAGAATTAACAACTTTGTGGTGGCTCATGAGGAAAGACTAGAATAATGTTCAAAAGTTTAAAAAAAAAAAAAAAGGACTTTGAACTTTTGACTTGGGGTTGAATTTGAGAATTAGTTTTTTTTTTTAGTCTTTTCTGCATTGTCACAACTAGACAATTGAAAATAATACACAGAACGTTTAAAAACATACACAGTCAAGGTGCACAATATTTACCCACCATGGGACTGGAGAATCATGAGATTGAGCTCTTGCCCAGTTGGTTGAGTACCCCGGTTTTCATCTAACTACCCACAGTTTAATTTCTTTGGAGCAAGCTTCTTTATGTATAGGTGCAGTCTCTCAAAGGTCCCACCTCCTTCGCTGGATACCAAAAAAAAAAAATCCACCATGATTTCCAGAGCTTAAATGGAAGTGCACACCATAAAAATAGTAAAATTGCTCTAGAGCTGTGTTTCCAATCTTCTTTTTTTATTAGAGAATAACTCTGGCAGAATATGTGTCAAGTCATACTGGTGCGCCCAATATTCACCATCACATGGGAGAACACTAGTCAATTCTAACCTTCCAAGGCCGGGACCACATGCAGATTTGGTTTTCATACCCCCCATTCATTAGGTGGGGCTCACCACATGGCATTTTGATCTTATAGGAACAGTTAGAACCTTGTTTTACCATTCATTTATATTGTACAATCGGGCCCCAGCTTATGGAATTACAGACATGCACGATTTTGTTCCAATCCATCTACTGAGTGCTTTCCACCTTGAAGATGCCCGTTATTTCATCATGTAAAGTGTAAAGGGTTATCATGTATTGTGAGGCCAACTTGTACATAATTACTCAGTTTTATCAAAAAAAAAAGGAAAGAAAAAAACCCATTCATTAGATTATGGCACAAACAAATCTAAAATGTCCAACTCATAAAGCCAACTAAGGTCCTAGGGTTGTTTTCATTCTCTTGATTCAACCATCAAACCAAACTGAAATTCAGGCAAATGTATGCTTAACATGGTGTTGTTTTTTTTCTTTTCTGAATAGTCCATCACATATAAATTATTGTCGTTGAGAACAACAGGTTGCATGGTTGGGCACTACATTTCTCGCCTAACTATCTAGTGTTTGACCTAGAATTCATCTTCCTTTGGGAGCAGTCATGGTTGGAGCTTCTCTTTTTACAAGAGGAAGCTTCTTTCCCATGGCTAGGGGGTGGGAACCCAAAAAAATCACTGCAGTTGGGCCCCATCAAGTGGGTTGGACAACCATGGTAGCTATAACAGTCTGGATTGATCATTTCTCTGCAGAGAAAAAATTAGTCATGTCAACATCCAAATTCATTAAAAGGATCAAAGTGGTAATCAGACCCTAATTAATATTGGATTATAGGCCATTCAAATTGGTACACATGAAATGCCTCGTGGACCATGCCCACCATAATATATAACATTAAAATCCCATACTTGGATCCATGACCATGACCCCCTTATATAAATCTTCACATTAGTGTTCTGTTTCGAACCAACGAACCACGAAGCTCCACGTGTCAACCCTCATATATTTTTACCTTCTCCCTGACCATATATGAATCACTAACCTTATTTTTTTTGTCTGCCTGATCTCCTAGGTTCCAAAGAGATTTTTCCCTCTCTTGCTTCTCTTGGTTCTTCTTCTTTGACTTTCCATCCCAACAATTACACAAAAAACAAGAAGAAACATACAATAGAAAGAAGAGAAAAGTATTAAGATAGAAAGAATATTGGTCATTAGATTAGACCTCATTGTGTATATGTTTAGAGTCTTCTCTTTTATAAATTATTTGAATCTTCCATTGTTTCCTGAAATTTGCTTCCTCTCTTTCTCCCTCTTCGCGCTTTATTTCACAGAAAGAATATTGTAATTAGAAATAGATCTAGAGCGAGAAATGGTGAGGAATGTCCTTGGGACCCTGACATATTGGCTTTCTGAGCACCCATCAATTGTAGGATTCAGATGGAATGACAAGCAATTATGGGGTTCAACATGGTCCTTCCTCTTCACCTCAATTGCATTCTATCTTCTTCTCTCTCTCTTTCTCAATCTTGTTTTGGTGGTCTTTAGGAGGCAGCGGCCGCTCCCTTTGGGATCAGTTCCGGCTGTCCACAGCCTCTTGATGGCCTTGATCTCCATAGGAATTTTCATGGGGACTCTCTTCTCTGCTGTGGCTGAAATTCGCGACACCCGTTGGTTTTGGCGTCGGTCCAAGACCCCCCTCCAGTGGCTACTTTGCTTCCCATTAGGGACCCGACCAACTGGCCGGGTTTTCTTCTGGTCCTACACTTTCTATCTCTTTCAATTTCTCCTCCTCTTTCGCACATTCTTCTCCATCCTCCGCCGTCGAAAATTGACCTTAACCCGCCTCTTCCACCACCCTATGCTCATTTTCATGTCATTCCTTTGGATCGAGTATTCCCAGTCATTTCAGGTCGTCGCCATACTCTCGACCACATTGGCCTACTTTGTTGTTTTTGGATACCGGTTTTGGGTTGCAATGGGGCTGCCAAGATCGCGCTTTCGGGTCGTCCTGAATTGCCAGTTATTGTTGCTTGGGTGCAACCTGGTTTGCCATGTTGGGGTCGTGGTGTTGCATTTTAGGAAGGGTGGGTGCAATGGTATTGGAGCTTTGGTCATAAACTCAGTGCTTAATGGAGCACTCCTACTACTGTTCTTGAATTACTATGTTAAGGTGCATCTCAGAAGAAGCAGGACAACTGATGATGATTCTTCAACTCATTCAAGTTCTGTTTTAGAAGGGAAGAAAGATTCATAGAGAGCTAGAGATAGAGAGAGAGAGAGAGTTGATCTTCACTTATATATATATTTTTTTTAATTTTTTTAATTTTTTTTTTCTGTTCTTCTTTGGTTAATGTAGACTTGTAGTTGCACTTAAGTCATGATTTTGGGGCACACAAATGAAAAGGCCCTTTTGTATAGAATGATACTGATGAGTCTTGTGAATTTTTTTTGTTACATCAATTTATTGGGTTTCTTTCGTTAGTTGGAGTGCTCTGCTGGGCTACCGTCAACCCAAAGGAGCCATGTCTAAAGTCAATGGGATCAATTGGCTACCCCAGGATAAAAAGGGCTGCAGATGCAAGTATAGGAATGATCTAACGAGGCTAACTTTTGACAGATGAGTCATATAAAATCCCTCAGACTGTCTAATACGGCTGCAGGTGCCGCCCCAATTGACATGGCTCAAAAACTCCAGGTATGGACGCAATTTCAGGGCTGGTCAAACAGGTTAACTGCTTGGCCCAAGTTTTAAGCCGCAATTGGTGATTGTTTCTACTCAGGTACAAATCTTCATTTCCATGTTTCCTACTAAATATGATGAGTGTGAAGTGTATGTTATGATGTGTGCAAAAGTTAATATCATCATCATAGTTAAAATCGAAGCTTTATTGTATCAATTTGGCATATGACCCAGTGACAATACACAAGTTATTTCTAATCCTTATGATTCTCAATAAAGACACCCCCCTCCCCCTTCTTAATTTGTCATGCAACTTTTACTCACCATTGAATTGAATTTCAAAAGTTATATTGTTGAAATACTCTTAAATTTTAAGAATTTTTTTATTTTTTGGTAAAAAAATTTAAGACCATTTTATCAAGGATTAGGATAATTTAATGGTGCCAATATTTTTGTATAACCCTTATCCATGATAAGACCTTACACGGGCATGCATATAAGTAGGACCCACGAGCCGGACCACAGGTCTACAATCTGCAGATGAACTATATGTGGTCTACTTGGTAGAGAAAATCCCATGCATAGAAGGAATGATTAATACAATAGGAATGACAACTTTGAGCAGCACTTATTTAATTTGCTAGCAGTTTAAACCATTGATTCATAGTCATGGTCCAGCTTGGCCCAATTCCTAGGCCAATTCTTTGACGATCAAAATCCAATAATCTCACTAAATGCGAGTTCCTTCTTCCAAAGCATCCATTTTCAAACTTTTTTTTTTTTTTACAACTATCACACACTTACAAAGCCATTGGAATTTGAGTATTCCTAGAATCTTGGGTGTTGATCATATGGTTGGACTGAATATGTGCCCATGTGTTATCCACATCATCAAACCCTTTCAATCCTTCTCCCCCATCATCAGAAATCAGAATTCATCTAGATGGGTGGGTCCCGCAGAGAGGAAAGTGAGAAATTGGGTCAAAATGGGTTGGTGCTGGGTGGGTGGTCTCTTCTTTTCATCACATGGATGAGACAGATGGAAAAGGCTGGTTGGAAACTCTCCTATCTGTGCTTCTTCATCTACCGTTCAACTTCTCTCCATGTCCCGTGCCTGTTTTAATTAGGTTTTCTATCACCAGACAAGATGCAATTCCTGCCATCTCATGTATGATATAGATACCTCACCAAAGTAGTATGTACTTAATGGGGTACGCTACTGGGAGTTTTGCAAAGAAAAACTCTTTTTTTTTAGCCTATCTCTATATATACATGACATTGCATAATCTAATTGGATAACTCCAAGGGGCAAAAAAACGCCGCCTTTAAAATGGGGCAGTTTAGAGAATATCCCGTACTTAATTTACGTAAGTTTTTTTTTTTTTTTCTTGAATTGGTTAGATGTGTCATTACATTAATATGGTCATTGCCGTCGGTACTGTGATTGCATTTTAATTTAATTACTATCATGTAGATTTTATTATTTTTTTCTTTTTTATGTTTAGTTTTTGACCATTTTGAAAGTTTTTCAATAGAAAGAATTTAATTCAAGCTTTTTAAAACTTGCACTCGAGAGTAGGTCACATTCAAGTTGATGCGAGTGATGCCCTAGAGTCCCCTAATTAAATCTCAAAAATTATGGAAAAAAAATGATGTCCTATAAAATTAAGCCACCACGTGTGTTTTAATTATATATAGAATAAATTTAAATAATAAATGGTGTGGGTATGTTTAGTTTTCATATATAGTTGGATGAAAATGACCTCTAATCTTTGAATTCTGAAAACTTTTAGGAAATGTAGTTATAGACTTTCAATATCCTTTTGCAAAATGAATTTAAAAGCCTCAAATATTCAAAATATCCTCTCATTACAAGGAAAGAGGAGAAAGTACTGGTTTAGCAGATGAACACAGCTCGAGGGTAACTTGACTCAGCTGCGACTCGCTGATTTTTGGAACCATGATCTTATCATGATTTGCAGACTTCTACCGTTTTAATTAATGAAACAGCCCTTTTACATGGCCTGATGGGGGTGGCCTGACCCCATCTGCACCCTAGGATCTCATTTTGAAATGAGATCCTAGGGTGCAGATGGGGTCAGGCTACTTTTCAGGCCACCCCCATAAGGCCATTTAGACTTTTTCTTAATGAAAGTATGGCCAATGGTACTCCATTATCTTCACAACCAAGTGCAAGCAACACCATTCACATGTAAATGTGGATTCCCACATTTGGACAGTCCATTTTATATGTAAAATCACGGTTGCATTAAGGGGGGTTAATGGGCCGGGTAAAACTTGGCTTAGTTGGGCATATTTCCAACTAATCTGATTTTAGAAACACAAGCATGTGTCCAGCCCAAGCCAGATACTAGCCAACCTCAAATAGTTAGACCTGAGCCCGCCTGTTTAGTCAATTGGCCTAAAGTCCAGCCCCACCCAGCCCATAAACACCTTTATGTATAACTTAGCTACCCTCTCTACTCTAAAAAAATATAAATAAATAAAAACCTTAGCTACCCATCTACGATTAGGAATGCATTTGTATCTTAATTTAGAAGCCCTAAAATCTTATATGGCTCGCTATATTTCTTGTTTGGGCTGGGGTGAGCTTTAGGCCTGTCCAAGACTAGCCCAAATTTTCATTAGGACCGACCCAAGTACTGAAACCTAAGGCCCAAAGCTGGCCAAAACATCCCAGGCCCAGTTCTGGCCCATGTTGGCCAGGCCCATGAGCACCCCTAGTTGCATTTTTCTTGATATAACAACTACAGGCAAAGAAATTCCAATCTGACCCAAATTTACCTGAAAAACCAGACCTGCAATATACGCTGGTCAGTCATGGGTTCATAAAACTTGTCCCTCATTTAAACGGATCGGGTAATGGTCGACTCATAAAACCCTCATACGATTGTCTCTTATTATTTGAGATTTTGGCCCATTAGCTAATGGGCTTGACTAAATGCCGCAGTTGATGGACTGGGAAGTTCGCTTGTCCTGGATGGTGGGCCGGTGGCCTTGGAATCAGTTAAGACTTAAGAGACCCCAGTTCGGGCTCAGTAGTAAATGGGCTAGGCCTGGGAAAGTTTCACTTGGTCCTACCTGCAATTAATGAGCTTGGTGTTCTATACAAAGTTTCAGCAGCCACATGCTCTAGTAGATGGCTTGCACGATTATGTGATGGTCCATGTAGAACGGAAGAGAAGCCATCCAGTTTATGCGGGTCAGGTCAGGTTAACCTTATCAGATGCAAGTTGGGATTACCTATACCTTTTAAAACAAATCAAATACGGTTTGGGCTTCAACCTATAAAAGCCCTCGATCAGCCCAATACATGATTCAACCCATTTGACACCCCTATGGCCTTTCCTCCCTCGGACTTTAACCTTATGAAGTTGGGCCTAAATATTCTCAGCCGAGTGGTTTGGTGGTTTTCTCAACTATTTGTGTGGCAATAATATGAGTGTATGGACATCAATTTTTTCTCTCAGAGCGCCCACAATAATATATAGGCTATCAGGTATTGGAACAAAAATCTTTATTGCTAAATGGGTTGTGTGGGTCTGATTGGGTTGACCTGAATCAAGTGCATGTTTGGGCTATCCAACCTGTTTAAGAAATGGATCATCTGTAGGTTGAGCTTTAACCTGCAAAATTTCTATCTCAAGCCAATCAAAACCTGTTTGCATGAGCTTGCACGTGTGCGTCCCTCGTGTGCTTGTGAAGTTCCTAGGTACTGGTGTCCTCATGGACACAACAGTTTACACGACAGATTGTACAGAATCCTTAATGAAACAAGATGCAGCTTAAACTCAACCAATTTGTGCTGGATGCCTAGAACAAAGCCCAGGAAATTTGGACCCAAAACTAGATAGGCTGGATGTAGGAATGGCTTTCAGGTCTGTGGGATGGAAGTGGGAATGAATATTAGGCCCATTAAGTAAACGAGCTTGCTACCTGGCCTGGCTCATGAACACTTCTAGCTAAAATTTATCGTCCCTACTCATAATCAGTGGCGGATGCATGTATAACAATGGGTAGGCTCAAGCCCACCCATTATTTATTTTTAATTACCATATACTAATATATATGTGACCAAGCCCACCCAAAATAAATATACAAAGCCCACCCAAAATCCAAATGTTAGAGCCCAATTGCCCAAAGCCAAAGCCCATATAAAAATGTCAGTATATTGCTCCTTCATGATCAACTTGATACTTATATCGCCGACATGCATTCTAGTGATGAATTTGGAAGCTTAGATGGGATTGGTGATCTTGCAAGAGCAATGGTGAAGACAAAAAGAAATAAAGTATATTTATTGGTTTACTTGCTTCTGACTTTGGCATTAGTATTTCGCCATTGTATCTATTGAGAGAGCATTTTCAGCCATGAATATATTAAAGACTCGGTTACGCAATCGAATGGGTGATGAATGGTTGAGTGATATCTTAGTTACATACATAGAGAGAAATTTTTGAAAAGATCGACAGTGATAATATCATGAAAGGTTTTCACGATATGAAAACTCGAAGATGTCAATTATGAAAGTTTGAATGAAATCTCAAGTTTGAATTTTTATAAATTTTCATTGAAATTTTTAATTATATTATATTGGATATGTTGTATATAATCAAGCCAATAGTTGGATTTCAAAATTTTAAGCACGATAATCTCAAGCCCCCCAAAATATATTTTCTGAATTCGCCACTGCTCATAATAATGCAGTTAGGGCCTTTCCTAACCTCAATAGGAACTTGCCTCATAGTGTTAAAATAAGGCCTAAGTATTTCATTGTTAGGTTGAAACTAAACAGGCCAACAGTTTAGAAGCTCTCTTCCTCACCCCTGTCCTGTTGCCACTAGAGCATTTAATATGTCCATGGATGTCGATAGGCCTGTATGGGGCAGCCCAAGCCAAAGGATATTCCCAAGCCCAAATGATAATCCAATATCTAGGGCCAAGCTTGACGCTTGTTCTCGACCCGATTAAGAGTTTGTTAGTTCGTAGTTGAATCTAGGACTGCATTTCTCACAGGTTATATTGGTCATGGCAGAGTCCAGACTTGGCCCAATGTAGTCCAAGCAACTAACGAGTCACGGACTTCGTTTAATACTGGCGTGATTTGGGATTTGATATCTCGAATTAACCTTTAGCACCGTAGTTAACTAGCTTTAACTACCCCAGATTTGCAGCAATACTCAGCTCAGTCACCGAGTCAGGTGTGCTTCTGAGTAATTATAATTTGGTTGGGACTATGAAAAGTGGGCCTAGGCCCAATACGATTAACCTGGAGGCTAAAAAGGATGGCCTTTTGTTTTAACATTTGACAATTGGTGTTGGCATTTTAAGTTTGGTCTCAGGGAGATCTTGCATGTTGTCTACTTGTGCATTTGTTGGAGTACACAATTGGACTTCATTCGATGGTTTCAGACTTTGATTTTTTGACTCTGGTTGTTGTTTCAAGATGTGAGTGATGGGTGGTGGTGGGATTCAATGTTTCAATCCCATTTCTACAGGTTTGGGATTTGTTTTAAGATTGAAACCTTAACCTGTACAAATGAGAATCAATTTACGATTAGGTTTGATGCGGATCTTTGTTAAATCATGCCTAACCTAGCATGACAACCCCAAAAATAATATTCCAAGTCATGGTGCTCACAAGGAAAAAAGAGGCCTGAAACGTATTAGGTGTGGATGAAAAGAAAACCAAACCCCTGACATTCTAATACAGGTTTTTTTTTGCTAAAATAGGTAGGTTTGTAGGTTCCAATGAATGCATATATGACCAAATCACCCCAAATATAAGCCTCCAACTGTAGTGGTTGTGTTTTGGAATAAAGAGTGCAGAATGCTAGACAACCAAAAAGGTTGTTTGAACTTTGTAGTGGTTGGGCCGGGCACCTGTGTCAACCAAGTTGGCTGTGTATGTAATTGCCGTCTCCTGAGGTGGGCCCCACCTTATCATGGTTGGCCGGCCCATTCTAAGCACCAAATCAACCCTAGATGGTGTCTCAAGATACATGACTCATTGTGTGTGGAAATTAAGAAATTGGAAAGGGAAAGAGTGAAACATTGTCTTGGAACTTGGATGCCACTGTATAAGAAAATGTGAGATCTCCAACAAAAGCTGTCTTGTTATCCCAAGTTTCTTATCAATGAGCATTTGTCATTGTCTGTTTGTAGTTTCTAATACTTGCACACAAATCTAACTAAAGTGGACCCCTCATCCTTAGGTACTGATCATCACGACTTGTCCAACAAAGAAATTTAAAAAAATGTCAATATAATTTCTTCCTTATCTACCAAACAATGAGAATTAGCTATGGGAGTTCTCTTGACCTTTCCTGCCAACCCAATTCAGTAATTCAGGGTTGGAATATTTTACATTGGGGTTTAGTTCAGGTCGACATTTTTAACTTAATTAATAAGATGGTCAGATTCATGATGAATACGTGGGGTTGACACTCTGACCTATAGACCAAATCCACTCTGATCCAGCCTGATTGAACTAGCCTGCTAATCCTACCTTGCAATTCAAGGTCTTAACTAGGGTTGCAAGTTAGAAGTTGGGTCCAAGTTAGAAGCCATCATGCTACCTATAACATTCATGATTCAAGTGATGAGAACCAAAATCCAACCCAATACCACCACCACCCTACCATAAAAAAAAACTGAAGAAAAAATGCCTTGCAAGTATATATGTGCCAGTGGCATTGCCTAAATGGTTCCTGAGTTGGGTGAACTGCACCCTAACTAACCTCTTCATTCCTCAAAAAGTATTAGGCATTCCATATCAAAATCAAACCTGTAATCTTCAGAATTCTAGATAGGATTCTGAAAAAAAAAAATGAGGTCATTTTCTCGCAATATCAATTAATCGATAAATTGGCGAGATAGAGGGGTTTTTTTTGGTGTTTTCTCACCTCTTTTTGGAGATATTAAAAAATCATGTGCGCTCAACTGTCTCCGACGTGCGAGAGTACGTGGTTGGTGATTTAGATATGGGTGGTGACGTCAGCATGCACGACTAACTGACTCTGCTCTGTGACTCGTCTATGAGTCAGGAATCAGGAGCATCTCTCCCCATGAAGGCCTTTAGAAGTTCGTGTCTACTTGAGTGGGCCCCACTAAAGGAAAAATCACCATATTATAAATAAATTTTTTTCATAATTTTTTATCATAATCATACGTTTTATATATGATTAATTTATATTTAAAATATAAAAAATTATTACGATATTATTTTATAGCGTGAGTCCTTCGGTGGAAATAAACAAAGGATAAAATTTACATTTTTATATAAAAAGAGAAAAAAATTTCTTAGAAGGAAAAAAAAAAATTCTGAATTTTAGTTCGAACTAGATTCTGCATATCATATTTTCTTCATAGGGATGAGTTAAAAGATTCTAAATAAGAGAAGAAATCTGAAAAAAATAATTTTTCAGCACTTATTTTATAATGCTTAGATTTGTAGAGAGTGGGCCCACTACTTAAAAAATTGTCTCCTCTTGTCTCAGAGAATCCCGTCTGTGGAACTGGTCGCTGGCACGTGATGCCAATAATGCTGGTCACGTGGCTTTCAAATTTGAGAGCCGTTAAACGCCTGTAGACTGTAGTCCCAGTCATGGCCCGACCTGGCCCATGATCAATCCTAAATATTTGAAATCCATGACAGCCACAGGCTATCTATTTATTTACTTATTTCTTTTTGATGAAAGTAGTTTGTAATGTAGGACTGACTTACTTCAACCACTGGCTTGACCCTAAACCCAGAAACTAGCACTTAATCATATATATATTCATGGGTGGCTAATGGCTATTGACCTAAATTCTAATTTTCAACCGTTACATTTACAACAAAATGAAAGCACTTTCTATTATGGCCTATTGGACAGCTGGTCTTATGATGTCGGTCATTAATTAGAAGGTGACCCACCTAAAATTCTGAAAATTTTGAAAACGTTGGTGCCGGCATTTTGAATTTTCCCTTCCAAACTAACTGGCCCTGGCCGTGTAGGTAGCTGCATAGATGAAGTCTTACCAAACCTGATTGATAATTATGTGATTGCAATGCAATCATATTTTGCCTACAGATGTTTCAAATCAGATTCAACCCCGCCTATTCAATATTCATCATTCCCAATTCTATGACAATCATTCAACCAAGTGACCACCATAAGATTCGCGGATCTGGGTCAGACCCACCTAAGCGGCTTGAAACTATACACAGAGAACACTGAATCACTGATCTATATATATGGTTATAGATGTAGAAAGTATCATCAAATAAACTATATAAGTGATTATAGTAAAAAGACCCACAAAGGTCAATTTTAAGTCCTACTGAGTACTGATCAGGTGGGTAGTTGATCCATCAAGACCATAGGCCAGATGCCACGTGTCCAGTCCACAGCCATATTATATAGATATTATATGTATGAGAGAGAGAGAGAGAGAGAGAGTATAGATTATGTGCCGACATTTCTTGAGAAAATGAAAGTGGAAAACATCGAGAGCCAATTTCTCTAATAATAATAACTTACTAATAATTTTATAAGAAGCGCGTTCTATATATATACACGCAAAAAGCTCCTTGGATCCATAACTGCTCTCTTGCTCTTTCTCACTCAAAAGGCTTCTCTTCTTCTTGTGGTGGTGGTGGTGATCATCTTCTTCATCTTCTTCTTCAATGGCGATTGTTGAGAGGGTCTTTCTTCTTCTAATGGTGCTCTTATTCGGTCAGTATGATCATACCATCTTTCTTCTTCTTTTTTCATCTCTCCCTTTGATGGAACCCAAACCTTATTTTACAGGCATATCTGATCTGACCCACATGAGTCTTTATTTGAATCATTACTATTTACCATTTCCATACCAAAGCACAGTTGTTTTCTTCATTTTCCACATTGCAAAGGTTAATTTCTCTGGCCCACCTGACACACATCTACTTTGAAATGGCTATTTTCCGGCATATCTGCCCTCCCAATCTTCAATCTTTTTTTTATTTTTACCCTCTACACATTGGGGTCTGCACGAAGCTGGATTCTGTAGTTCTCTGTTAAGAGAATATGTGACCTGGTTATTAGGTAAAATAGCTACTAGTGGCAAAAATGAGATTCGATGATCCCTGTAGGCATCAACACCAAAGCAATTTATAGACAGTTGAAAAGTTGGGGAGCCCTACCTTCATTCACTAATTGTTTTAAGTGATGATTTTAGATTAAATGGGAAACAACGTCCAATCCATTTGATTTATTCTATTGATGGTTAATCTGAAAAATCTTTTTGTGTATTTGATAAGAATCTTAAACGCAACCTCTGCAACAAAGGCATCATCGTGGGTTCTCCTTGTTTAGCAAAAAACCAGCTCATTTGATTACCCCAAACTTTGGTTTAATATCCTCAAAACTTAATGACCTTCTTTTTTTTTTTTCTCTTTTTTTCTACTTCTTTTTTATTTTAAGATCCAAACAATTATTGGATATAAGGTATTGAAGGTCAGTGCCCATTCACAGTAGGTTAGGATTGATCGAAACTATGGGCCTTATTTTATTTTATTAGGATAAGAATCCAGGCCCAACAATATGAGCCCAAAAACAAGAAGATGGGTCCTATCATATCTGTAAGATAACACACAAAATATCTCAAGATAAACTTTATGTATATGGTAAAGATAAGCCTCGTCAATAGATCTCCTTCCTGTAAATGTATTATATGTACAATTATTAATTAATGAGAATCAACTCACTGTGTATTTATACATTTCTATTACACAAGAAGTTAAATCAACCCTCAAGAACCAAAATCATGATTCATGCTGGGTTGGACCATTGGCTGCTCATCGGATCAACTTGAGAGTGCTGCAGATTAGATGGGCAGGCCTTTTTTTGTTCAATGCGTGGATGCTGCGGATCAGAATATGGTTCGTCCATTAAAGGAAATTAGGTCTACTATATAAAGGTCTAACGTTGATGTCTTAAAATATACAAGTTTTTAGCCTTGATCAATACTGATTCTCAAATGAATTGGAACTTACTTATCATGACCATATTTTAGGGTAGGTTCTTTTACTAGAATTTCGTATAGGGATTTGGTTTATTGGGAAAACATGAACATGATGTTATTTGCATGTTTCTTTAATATAATTTCAAAATCCCAAACTAATTAAATGCATTTTATTGGGATTTTTGGATGTTAACATATAAGTAAGGATTCAAGAATTTCACATGTTGATGAAATTCTCCATTACAAGAATTTTTTGAATTCTAAATTACCCTACATGTGTGCGTTGTGAGTCGTTATTACCTCGCATGTGTGAGTTGTGAGTCTCATAGGATCCCAACCCCTTAGCTGAGAATAAGAAAAAATGAAAAAAAAAAAAAACAGAGAGAGATGACAACTCCACTGTTCATTTAATTTAGGGGCGACAAAACATGATCCAACCTGCTAACCCGACCCATTTGGGGTGGAACTAGGCTCGGCTTCAAATTCTTCAATAGTTGGATGATTAATGGTCTGTAGAAATGCTTCCCAGCAATGATTTATAGGGCTGCCCTGGGAGAATTCTCTAGGGTGCTGATTCAAATAGATCTGGGTTTGAATCCCAAGTGGACCCAACATGGATTAATTGGACCTTGATACATAGGGTACTTTCGTCAATACTTAAAATGTGGCAGTTATTTTTCCCGCCAAAAGGAAATTGTAATTCAGTCAACGTTATGCTAACTGCAACTGCAGGAACCAGCGTCTCCGCCACTGTCTTCACTCTCCAAAATCTATGCAGTAACACCATCTGGCCCGGAACCCTCACCGGCAACGGTGAGCCCCTCGCAGGCGGCGGCTTCCCTCTGCAACCCGGCACATCGACCTCCTTCTCAGCCCCATCCGGCTGGTCCGGCCGCTTCTGGGCACGCACCGGCTGCAACTTCGATGCCTCTGGCAATGGCACATGCACCACCGGCGGCTGTGGCAGCTCTCTAAAGTGCACCGGAGGTGGTGCGCCTCCTGTCAGCCTTGCCGAATTCACCCTCAACGGCAGCGACGGAAAGGACTTCTACGATGTCAGCCTTGTCGACGGCTACAATGTGGGTGTCGGGATCAAACCGTCGGGTGGGACCGGCAACTGCCAGTATGCCGGCTGTGTGGCGGACCTCATCGGCAGCTGCCCGGCGGAGCTTCAGGTGGTGTCGGCTGGGGCGGTGGTGGCCTGCAAGAGCGCATGCGCAGCATTCAACTCGCCGGAGTACTGTTGCACCGGGGAGCACTCGTCACCGGCAACATGCACGCCGACACATTACTCGGAGATGTTCAAGAACGCTTGCCCAAGCGCATATAGCTACGCATACGATGATGCATCGAGTACATGTACATGTACAGGATCAGACTATGTTATCACATTCTGTCCCTTTGGATGATGAAACTGCTCTGATACCATATGCTGTTATAATTTTTTTTATTAAATAGTGTTAGCGATTTTTCAAGTGCTAATCAGTGTCTTATTTGTTAATTTAGAGTGCGTGTGTGTATAAATTGGCTATTTATATGGTTATTATCATTATTATATGGGTATGGGATGGTTTTGTTTATTAATTTAATTAATGATGCTTTTGGTTTCATTGACAATCCATTGGCTGATACTCCACATGTTGATGGTTCTGTTTATTAATAATTCTCAGTGTATTCTATGAGTTAGAAGGGTGAAGTTGTGATTTTGGAGATTAATCAACTAATTTGAACAATTTCATCGCTCTGACTTGTCGCCTATAAGACCCCACTACACCTATCAAGTAGGAACTAACTTCCCACATGAAACCCCAATGCAGACTAGGCTTGTTTTTGCTTGGGCTTGGATTTTGAAGCTTGAGAAAGCTTGGGTCAAGCTAGGGCTAGAGCCTTGGCACTCTGATGACCGTTCCAGGGTGTTTGGCAGTCCCTTTCAAGCTGAACCACAGCCAATCTCAGATTATTTGCATGAAAATTGATCCTTAGAAGATGACCTTTTTTCGTTTTGCTTTTAGCAACGGTCTCGTATTTATGGAATGCTCGGAGAATCTAACACGGCAACATTTCATTGATTCATTTTGGTTTTTTATAACGATTAATGCATGTTCAGTTTTTCTCAGTTATGCAGATCAATCCGCATAGAAGATTGTGGTGTTAGGACACGCTTTTATGTGGAAATGATGATCCGTTACGTTGAGCTCTAAAACCAGTGGTGGTGTGCGGATTTTCTTCAGAAGGGGACAAGCAATAGTCAATCAATATTTATATATATAGGGAGATATTCAAGTGAGGGATTTCTTGATACTTCCCCAAAATGAAAGTGTCCCTCACCATTTTGGTGAGGGAATCCCTCACTTGAATATCACTCTTTATATATAAATATATATATATATATATATATATAGATAGATTTATTACTATTCATTTAAAGTCTTTTTCTTTTTAAATAACATCTGACGAAAAATTCTGAATTTGAAAATGCCTTAATATTGTCCAAGACATAATTTCTCACAACCTTTTGAGTGCTGTTAAGATCCAGAAATAACGGGCATTCTATAATAAATCTAAACTACTCAAAATAATCATTTTTCGTAAGACCTATGCTGGATTGATCGTGTGTAAATCAATCCACCCATTATTTATTAATGAAAAACCATTATTGATTGGTTTTGTTGGACCACAATGCTCGCAGTAAATATTAATGGTCTAGAGGATAGCATTTAAAGGCATTCAACAAGACACGAAAAGATAGATCCAACGGTGTAATTGTCTCCCTGGTGCCTCACCTATTTAGTATCTCAACCGTGCTATATGGACCGATTTCCATGGCCCGGAAATCGGCATGAATGGCTCTCTGTCCTAGGATCTCATTTTTCCATGGCCCGAAAATCGGCCTGAATGGCTATCTACCCTAGGATCTCATTTTGAAAACCAGGCCATGGAAATCGGTCCATTCAGACTTTTTATTAGTATCTGGAGCGCTAAAAAAGAGTCAGTCCCACCATAAGATTGAGCATGTATGATTAAGAACGTCATGCTCAATCTTATAGCTAGTCCAACCCCTATTAGCATAAAATTTGGACTCACCAAATAAAAGAGAAAGGACATTTAATTTTAGCGGATTGAGTTTTTAATTAATAGGTGCGCCACATGATAGTGTTCCACACCTCTCAACTTTTCTGTGATTGCAGGGGTGGGTTTGAGAAACAGGGGCTCAGAAGGGGGTCTTCTGTAAAATTACAGAAGAATCTACGGAAACAAAAACAAGAAAGAAAAAAAAAAAGAGCAAACCTGGCCTTAGAAGAAACTACATTCCCTTACCCTTGGTCGCCCAAGGGTCTAATAAATTCTGTTAGGGTCGACTTCCTCAAACAGTGGCCACCCGGGCCCATAGTCTAAAACGTAAGATAAGTTTTGACGTCACAGCCAGCTTGTTCTTTAAACTGTTTAAAATATTTAAAAAGTTGTTCTGATTTGTGATCTGAGATATGGTTGTTATAGGATTTTTAGGGTTTTTGAACACTTTTGTATATATATATATATAAATGTATGGATGGTCGTAGCATGAACAGTAAATTATACATCTCATTAGTCATTATTTTCATACATCTCAATGCAATGAAGTGGGTTTCCTTTATATTTGTTTTCTCTCCGGGGATCGAATTCTTCTGTGTGTTGGATGGAGGAGGATTATTCAGCAAGCATTAATCCTGTAATTAAAGGTCAGTGTTGAAAATTTATTTGCAGTTCCTTTCTTATAAATTTCTGAAATATATGTAGTTCTTACCGGTTTTAGAAATATTTATTTCCCAAACCAAAGAAGAAGCAAAGAAGCACAACCCCTCACAGCCCAAGAAAAAAAAAAAACAGGTAATAACACAGCCAACCTTTATTAGATCAAAGACTATGATGCTGATGGTTAAACTATAAGACATTGGTTTTTTCTCCAAACAGAAGAAGAAGAATGCAAGCGCAAAGAATAGATTCAAAGTGTAAGTGTTTCCCTCTCAAGCCAAAAAATAGCTTTAGGTAAATTTTAAGACTCTAATCAGCCTAAAACATATTTGCACAAAATGGGCAAAATATGTTTCTAACACATCGGATGCCACATTTCAATCTCTCCCCAACCACAGCATCACAGAAAGCATACAATTCAATAGTAGAGAACAAAGCACTAGCCCACAAATAAAAAAGGATAAGATTTCTTAAGGCACGATCCAATTACACAATGTTATGGGCCTTGGCCATCCATCCTCTCTTTTTCTTTTTCTTTTTTTTTTCAACCTCCTCTCAAAAAACCTCCTTTCATTCACATTTTTTTTTCCCTTTTTTTAACTTTTCTATTTGGACCTTAACTTGAAAAGCCCAACTCAGTAAATCCAACACCCAAATCCTTCTTTAAGGAATATGGGCATGGTAGGAAGAGAACCTCATTGGGTTGCACGTGCCACACGTGCCACCTTGCCTACAATAAAAATTTAATTAAAAAAAAAAGCCTATAAAAAAATTACAACAACAGAAAAGAATTACACAACATATTTTACAGAAATTTCCTTCCTTTTGAAGGGATCCAACGACTAGGAGGAAGATGAGTAAAGACTCTTGATGCCTCGTAGCCACCACGGCCTTGTTTCACCATAGCCGGTGCACTGCCCCTCGCCCTCCTCCTTGCTGCTAAAGAGGGTCTGGTCTGAGCAATCAAGAAATGCCCCGCATGCTGCATTGTATAATTGGCATGCTGAATGACACACCCGAAGCCTATTGTCGCCATCCTTGTCACACCTTTGTATCGATATCTGCACAAGTGTTCATTTGCTCAGTGAAATGGTTTAGAAGAGGTTCTGTTATGGAGTTCTATAAAGATCCTGCTCTAAAGTTTTTGGCAATTGCTATGAAGTTGAAATGGATAAGGGCCCAATCAGGTCCCTTCATAGGTTTCTTTCAACTGGTTTCAAATGTGGTTTTCCTTCAAATGCAGATCTAAAAGTGGAATAGACATGAAAACTTCGGATGAAGCACCACTTGCATGGAGAAGTCCCACCACAAATCATGATCTTCAAACCTAATAACTTGTATGGCCCTCTCATGTGTGAGTTGTGTCATGAGTCTCAGGTCCCAGGCCTACAAAAAAAAACAAAAATTTGTATGGCAGGAAAAGGTCCATCTACATTCAATTCATGGTCTGCAAATCAGTCCCATGTACTGGGTACTGAAACTGTTCAGGAAGCAGTCTCCCCAAAACAGATTATAGCAGTGTCTCAAAACTCTGACTCAGCCCCTGGCTCACCGTGATTGGGTCAAGTCGAGTCTAAATTTCTTGAGACACAGCAATGAGAATTGTAACATCTCATTTTTCCACTCCCACCCTTCTCTCTCCTATAAACAGGCAGCTGCATGTCTTCTTCCAACCTCTCTGCTATCCATTCATATAAAACCTCACTCTCCACTACTACCCTTCTCTCTCTCTCTCTCTCTCTCTCTCTCTCTCTCTCTCCACATGAAAAGAGACTTCGGAATTTTGAGTGATTGACATTACCCCCACTGTTTGCTACATCTTTTGTGTGGTTCTTGCTCCCTAAAAAGAATAGCAGACTAGCAGTAGTTACAGGAAAGTAGGGTCCTTAGAATTATTTTTCAGTCATGTTTATCATAAAAGAGGACATTGGTTTTCTTCTCCCATGTCTCAAGGCTCTCACCCAATGAACTCGATTCAATTCGTCTTCCAGGTGTGTACTTCACCTGCCCAAGCCTTTATGACCCTGCAGGCTGCAGTAGTCACATTACAGCAAGGCCCAGTTAGACACAGATGTACTATGTGCTTTCTAAGCTTTTGATTTGGTATATGGCAGGTTGGACCAATAAAGAAAATACATTTGTTAGGTAACTATCTTTGATTTCCATTTTACACTGCCAATCAAATTTGGGTAGAAAGTGCAGAAGGACTTGGACTTGACTTGATGAGCCAAGTCCCTTTATGAAGCATCTCGGCCATAAGAGTCCTAGTTGACTTGGACTTGATGAGTTCTTAAACACGATATAATAGTTGGTCATCTTCCCTAATGGATCAAATTACTTGAAACCATAGAACACTTAATTATCAATATTGACGTCTACTTCTAAATGGTCGAAATAAGGATCATCTTGGGGAAAAGGATGATTGATCATTTATCAGTAGTGGAGCCAAGCATCTTGATGATTCTGAACAGTGAACAGCACCACTCTGCAGTAACAATTGGGTAGAGAGATAGGAGTACTAACCCAACAAGCCAGCCGCTTTGCAGCTGATGCACAGTAGCCGCTGTCTAGTATACTGAACAAGGTTCGGCTGCCAGGTATCAACCTGTTGTAGTTGGGCATGACTACAGCTGCTTCAAGTTGTTGCAATATGCTAGGTTCACTAGGAGCACAGTGCTGCCCAGCCGCATTTCTGTCCAGCACATCTCGACAAACTGAAAGACTAGGGAAGAGCAAGGAACTGTTCTGGCACATGTAGCCTGCATAATCCGAGCAGCGGAACTCACACAGACCATTGTCGCAGACTCCACCGTGCAAACTACACTGCTCATCACAAACAGCTGCACATTGGAGAAAGTGTAAGTAATTCTACATATTCCTGTTAAGCTAACTACAAGTGATAGGGAGGGACCATCTGGTTGATGGTCAATGAACTATCAACTACGCACCCTTAGAACAAAACCCCTACTATGGATGTGACAGACTCACTGCCAGGGAATTATACAATCATATGCCTCGTAAAAGTGTATGATTTGCTGAAACCTATGATGCCCAGATACCGCAGGAATATAGCACAAGTACGAAATTAATGCCTAAAATGAAGTTCCTGACACAACCTGAGGGTAATCTAATTTATTTTCATCAACCTGCATTTAAAAAACCGAGATGTTTGTTAATTCACATGGCCTGTGGTTATTTAATCCATACCATTGACCAGGGAGCCCCAGGTGAATGGGGGTTGCAGGATCCTAGAAAATCTGGAGAATTATCACGCTGTGAATATAGATTCAAGTCCCTGTCATAGGTTAAGGGTTATCCCAACTTAAAAGAGTTTTAGCCCAGCCCTATGCTATGAGGCCCAAATTACAATCTATTCATTTAGCCATTGGCAGCACATGTACAACAATGAGCACCATAGAAAACTGTACACTTTATGAGGCTTGGGAGCTGAGAATTCCCATATGGAAAAATATATGGAAGAACAGTAAACAATATGAGCAAAATATCCTTTAGCAGTTGTGTGTGTGTGAGAGAGAGAGAGGGGTGTGTGTGTGTCTGTGACGACCACAAAAGAAGCTCATGTAGATCATTTAAGCAGATATTGCTTCTTACCCAACAAAAAAAATAGATACTGCTTACCCAGATCAAAGACATTCAATGCTTTTCACAAGGAGAAACGTTTCCATACCTGTAGAGCAATCAATTCCCGCACGTCCGTTTTCACACTCACAGATCCCATTTGCGTTGCACTTGCCATGTCCACTGCAATTGTTAGGACAGGAGCCTGCACAAGAAATGGAATGGGGTTAGAGTCTTGAAAGCAAAAAAAAAAAAAAGAGGGTTGGGTGGGTGGAGAGGGTTGGATACACTGGAAACTCTCCCTCTGAAAGAGAGAAATTATCATTGAAAATTGGTTCCCCAGTTTTCAGAAGAGAAACAGGATTTACCAAACCTGCTGTTTGATTCTAGTTTAGTCATATGTGAGTGTCTAACTAGAGATCCAAACCCTAATTAATTTACTCAATTGGTTCCTCCATTACCTAATAAAGTTTGATCAGGATGTTGGAATGGACAATCACAAATTCACAATATAATCACTTTTTTTTCCGTATGTGCTCTGTTAACAGCCAGTATCCCTTGTAGTCGATCAAAGTTATTTTGATGAGTCAAGATAGTGATTTGGATAGATTTGAAACCTTTCTCCTATGTAGTTAATGGTGTGGAAGCCAAGTGGCATGATAATGAAATGCAGAGCCCAACTCCATACCATCCCACCTATTGCCATTACCACCACAAGATGTAACCTATGAAAGAGAGTCTATAAGGGTCTACTCTCCAAGAAATTCAAGGGGAGAAGCCTCCAAACTAGAGAACCATGAAGATGTAATCTATGAAAGAGAGTCTGTAAGGGTCTACTCTGAAGAAATCCGAGGGGAGAAGTCTCCAAACTAGAGAACCATGAAGATGTAATGTGTGAAAGAGTCTGTAAGGGTCTACTCTCGAAGAAATCCAAGGGGAGAAGTCTCCAAACTAGAGAACCATGAAGGGATTCACTCAGCAACTGCCATGGAACCCCGTGCAGGATCTACTTCCATGGTGTTTGATGTAAAATTTATGCCAATTAAGAAGAATTCCCGGGAGTGAAGGATCTAAGGGAATTCATAAATTCATCTCATTCAGTGCCCACTCCAGTTCAGAGATGCAAACTGATGGGATTCAGAGCAGAACCACACTCCAGACCCAGTTCCACTTTTATAGATTGAACCATGCTGGATAGAACCATCACTCAGCTCAAAGTGTGTCAGAGAAATTTGCAGGCCACTGGTGAGTGTGAGCAACTTGCATGGCCACTGCATAAGGCAGTCTGAGCTTCTATGCTTCATTCATGGGCGTCTTCAATTCCTCTAAAATATTAAGTTTCTCCCAAATTAAACTTCGAATATGACCCTGAGTGGGACTGCAACTGGCCATGCCAGTTCCTTAACCTGGCTGACAAGGACCTGGAGTAGGGTTGCAAATGGGTAGCTGATTATCTGAGTGTCCAAAGTCTCGGATTCCGAATAGAGCAGGAGAAATTCGGATCCAGATTCATGCATACTTTTGGAACATTCGGATCCGAAACCAGATCCTTATATGTTTCCTAGAATCCGGATTTAGGATACTTATGCATTCACATTTTACATCAGATCCAGATTTGGAACTGGTCCTTTTTTTTTTTTCTATATTGATGGTTCTGTGTTGGATCCAGAACTGCGGCCGCATTATCGGCCGGGTCTAAAACCTAGTGAAGCCAAGCAATTCTAATTTAAAACCATGTTTTTTCTATTTCTTCTCCTCAATAGCCTTTCCTAAAGTTGTCTCTACCCTCATATGGTTCCAAATCACTGAATTTTTTTTACCACTTACGAAATTCGCTACATATCACCGCAACTGCTACATAGCATTTTGGTCACTAGTCGCTATGCCCACCGCAACCGCTATTTTAATCCTTGCTATCCACCCAAAATCAACTAGGCTTCATTCGGCTCAGCTCAGCTTTGTTTAAACCATCGTCCATATACTTGCTCATCGCCCATCACCTTGATTAGTGGTGGCATGAGGTGCACCATTTGCACAAAACAGTGTCCCTCAAGTGATCGATTATATATATATATATAAATAAATATATATATAAAGGCACCATGCAAACTTCAAGAAATCTTTTGGAAGTAATCCTTACTAAAGTATGCATTTGGAATTAGATGTAACCAAATACTAAAAAAAAAAAAGAATTGATATCATAGCTGAATAGATGTCTAAGTGTTCCTAAATCCTATATCCATTTAGAGTGGTAGAAAACAGGAACAACATTATGTGGTATGCTGTTTGAATGTATTTTCTGCCCAAAATCGTTAGCTGAACAGTGTTGATCACTGATATTAAATTGAGGAGCAACTGACTCCACTTGGCCAAATAAGAGAATTGGGGTACACCCACATGCAAATTAAGCTAAAAAATAGAGGTTTAACTTCATTTTCACTTACGTTGAGTGCAATCGTTCCCGTTATACCCAAGAAAGCAGTGACACTTGCCATCAATACAATCACCATTGAAATTACAGGAGCTAGGACACTGGCCGTGTACAGGAACTTGCACACTACCACACAATTCATGATCAGCAGGGCAGATCAGTTCACCTACAACACACAGACATGGAAACCTTTCAATATCAGAGAAAGAAAATAGCCGTTTATTGTGAAAGCAGATGGTAATGCATCCTTACCATTAAAACCCGGGAATTGAATAGGTCCCCCAGCTTCAGGACAAGCTTTCCAGATCCCATCAACAGCAACCTAAATGTAGTCAAATACAAACACAGAGTGGAGCTTCCAGGTTTATTGTAGTTGTCAGAAGTGCAAAGACAGCCATAAATATCAGTAGTGCCGCTAATGTTTCCAAAACTCTACAAGGCACTAATTTATGTAATCCTTTAAAAGGCAAGCACGTATGCAAAGATGCCAAATACAAATGCAGTCAAAGAAGAATGCAGATTGGAGCTTACAGGTTTATTGTAGTTGTCAGATGTACAAAGAGAGTCATAAATATTAATAGTGCCTCTAATGTTTCCAAAGTTCTGTAAGGCACTAATTTGCATCATCCTTTAAAAGGAAGCTACATGCAAAGATGCTGACCCAACAACTTTTATCCTTCAATAATCAATTAACCATGCACACAGCACCAAATGCTTCAACCCACAAATTCTCAGCTCTATTACTAAGGTATGGTTAAAGATTTAAAAGTAAAATAATTTCCAAAAAGATAATAATAATATTAATGAGCCCTTTACAAAAATCTCAAATATGACCTCCCAACCAGTGGTGGCAAGAATTCATCCAAGGCAAGGAAAAGGGTGGACTGGTGGGCTCTCATCCGAGAGGACTGGCGTGTGAGTCTTTTGTACATAGCCTGGCACAGACTGGCATTGCTTTCAAGACTGGATAATGTTTTTATTGGATTTTCTATTAAAGCCCAACTCCAGGAACATTTATAGTTGCAGACCATCAATACCAGATCTGAATTTGATGACTACACCAAAACTGATCAGGACAAGGGCCTGTTACGGGGATGCAGATAAACAAGTAGGGTTCAGTGTAACCAGGCTAGACCTGAACCTGGACAGGATATACCCTAGTGGCTAAAAGTTAAAACAACTGCTCAACGATAAGGGGCCTGAAAAAAAAAAAAAAAAAGAAGAAGAAAAAAAAAAACACTAAATATTGAGAAATAAAACGATAAGGGGCCTGAAAAAAAAAACTAAATATTGAGAAATAAAAAAAAAAGTATTATATAATATATGCATGTAATGTCCAGTACAATAACAAAATCCACTGCAATTCTGCAAAGATGTGTCCTGAAGGTAACTGAAAGTCATCTTCATTGAGAAAACTCGGGCAGAAATCGCCCCATCATGGTTTTGAGAGCTTTAATATGGACTGTAGAGCTGGATCAGTATTTAAGGAAAAAAAAAAAAACTTGAACACAATATAGTCGGGAATGATACCTCTAGAGAGTTGTTTATGCATCGATGTTGATAGCAGCCATTCCCTTGGGTCATGGATCCCCGAACAAAGCCAGTACGGACCAGGGATGAAGCCATACACCTGTGTTGAGTGAGAAACATCATCAGTCCAAGCAGGGGCCACAAGGGCATTGCCAAATTTTAAGGCTGTTACTGCTTTCTGACCTTGAACTACTTCCTCGCACTTCCCCCAACATTCTGTCAGGTGCTCGTGCACTGTTTGTGTCTGTACATGAGCCATCAGAATAAGCAACAAAATATGTGCAATAATCAGCCAATGAAGACTGTCCACCTGCATTAGCCAAAAAAGGGAGTGCCTTAGTATAGCTCCATTTGGCAGATGTTTACATTTGAATGCAAAATTTGGACTAACAAGCCATCCAGCTGCACAGCTAAAATGGAAAAATCCATCACTGACACTAGTAATGTAGAATATACTACAAATGATCTAATCATAGTCAGGAATAGGCCAAGTGCAATCAACCTAACTTAGCACAAGGGATCTTTCAGATGATATTCTCTGTATTTTGCAAGCTAACTTAACTCTGCTGATGAAACACCTAGCTTAGAAAATGACAGTACCCATTTATATAACTTTTTGCAGCCCAAATCATACAAAATTGGTTCTGATGAGGAATGAATTAGAGCAGAAAAGGCAAAAAAAATAAGTATCTACCCACCACCTATTGCAGTTCCCGTCTTCCTGATTTTTCTTCACCCAAAGCACATGACAGAATAGATAACAATACATTAAAGTAACCAGACTACTTTTGACCACAGGCAGAGCTTTACAGTACAATATAATGAGCATTCAAGCACAAAAAGATACCTTTATTAGCTTGAGGAAAGTAGCGAGCCCATTGCGGAAGGTCTCTACTATAACTTACAATTGGACAATACCCTTCTGCCTCTCGATTATATGTACAGCCTGACAATTGTGTTGTGTTGCAGTGGTATGCCCCCTTCCACTGATTGCATGGAGAGGTTACAAACTCTGTTCCTTGGTTATGACCCCAATCAAGGCGATCCGCCATGCTATAATTAGCCCGGTACCATCCACTATCCTCCAACAAAGCTAGTGTCATCCTTGAAACTACTGATCTAGTATCCACTGACCCCGTCATTATTTCATTCATCAGAAGCCTTTTCTCCCAATGAGATCCTGAAAGTAAAGCATGCAATATTAAATTGGTAGACAAAGAACTCTCAACAGCAAACCCTTTGGGGCCAGTGAGAGAGCAAACATTTACACTGGTTTATTCTCTTAAAGTGGAGGGATCTGATTCTTTGAAATATGAGAGAGAGAGAGAGAGAGAGAGAGAGAGAGAGAGAGAGAGAGAGAGAGTCAACAATACAATATTAATTTACTAATATACATTTTTTTTCAAAAAAAAACAAAACAACTCAAACTAAAGGTTTCGTCTAATTCACTAAAGCCCTATAACCGAGCGCTAGGATCCCTTGGCTGATGTATTCTGGGGTTACATAGATCACAATATGCCCATGATAAGGCCCACAAGATAAGCATTCCAGATCATCAATGTCTGGCAAGTACGTAAATAGAAAGACTGGAAAATTTAGACTCAATTGCACTGGATCCTTCTCCATATGACAAAAGCACTAAACCTGCAAAGAAGATACCTGATGTACCCCGTCCCCCACCATCTTCTAGCTCCAAGCCAGTAAAATTTTCAGAAAATGCCTGGCCATGACAGACCCATAATCAGTGCTCAACAAAGCATGAAACTCATTCACAAACAGGTTATTTCGCACCGATTATGGGTATGAAACACATAAATAAGGCTGGAGGTAGTTACTTACCCCATAGTGATATCTTGCATGCATCACAACACGTGGAAGCACAACACGTGTTACCATCCGCCCAAGCTTTTCATCCACAGCCTGTACAGTAACCTGCATACGTATTAATGAAACTCATGTCACAATCAAATATTCATGCCTGAAATAAAGTTACAGCAATTTAAAGTTGCAGGATAATTATATTTTCCTGATAAAAGATTCCTACTTCATTAAAGTGAAAAACAAACAGAGAAATGCCTCACAAGTCACAACACAGTGGAAAGAGGCAGCTCAACTCACAGCACCCAGGGGTCGATCCCTGGGCATGTAGGTCTCACTGCAGTGTTCCAACCAGTAGTACATAGTAGCCAAATAATAATAATAACAATCTATACAGATTTCATAACTTAAGAAATTATGACTCGATTTCAAATTTTTAAAAAATTAATGCATTTCGGCTATTGATTGTTGTAAATTTTTTTTTTTTTCAAGTTATGCTGCTTGTTTGACAACCCCTTAATCAAAAACAAAAAAGGGAAAAAAGTTTTTTTGACCTTGTAAATTCCGAACTTCTCATTATTCAAATACACTTTGAGAAAATCTGTAAAAGTGACTTCTTGACCATGAGATGAGACTGCAAGATGATTTAAAAAGGAACAATTTACCAGTTCAGAAATTTTGTAAGCTAGAACACATCCATTTGAATGATCAGAACCAGTACTGGATAAAACTAGACTGAAGCTGCATTTGGTTTTGCTTCACCGCATAACCATTAGATCGAAAGTGGAACCAAAAGGGCTTTCAAGAAATGTAAAGGATGCAGTGTCCAAGTGGTGCACTACACCAGTTGGGACTTGGCAGAACAGAAATTACCTGACTACGCCTTGTTTTCCTCTCATCCCTAAAATGTGCAAAGGCATGAGGATCGAAGCCTAAAACATGCATCACCTAGAAAAAGCAAAAATCTAAATTAGACCAAGAAAGTATGACTATGCACTACATTAGCATGACAATTGTTTGACAAAGGATTTAAAAACCTCATGTATCAGAGTGGCTGATAGTAAAGTCTCTGCTTCGGCTGTCAAGTGACGAGGAGCAACATTCACATGCCCTGGACATCAAATAGAACTGTTATTAGAACAATTTAGATTCATGGGAAAATAATTGTTCATAACATGTCAAAAACTTGCCCCAAATTTTTTTACCAGCTATTGCACGGCCCCATTGATCACGCTCGCAAGCCACTGCCCAAGCAAGAGTATTACCCGTCGTAGGGCGTGTAGTCACCAAAAGAACTAAGTCAGCATCAGCAACACCCCCTGCGCAACAAAAAAAAAAAAAAAAAAGAAAAAGAAAAGGATCAGTGTCATTCACACAAAATACAACCTACCCAGATAAGGGAAACAGCACTTGAGCCTTCACACGCCCTCTGCATGGCTCACGCTAGCCACAAGAAAAGGGGGAAGATGGCTGATGGTGAGAGAACGAAAACACAATAACATAGTATCAAACAATAAAAAAAAAAAAAAAAAAAAAGCATACTGAAATGATGTACTATTATAAACAATGCCAAAGGTGGTTAATGCCTTTTCCTCTTTTCCTCTAAAAAAAGGTGTCAAACTGCTTTAAAATAAAAAGTTCATAAGAGAATGAAACAAAGAAAGTCTGTCCAAAAATTCCAGATAAGTGCAATACCATTAGAAGCCATGCTGGTTGCAAAGCATGTCTGTCCAGCTTTGCTGGGAATATATAGGGAGGCGGTCCTATAAGGACAGTCCTTATGGTCCGCACCGTTCGGAACACCCACTGGGACCCACCTTATGACCCATCCAAATTGACCACTCATTCATAACCCCCTTATAGGCACTGAATCCCATGAATTTGCATGGATTCGGATGAACTAGACCGTTGGATTGAGGATCCATTTTTCTTCTTTGATATAAAGCTATTAAACTTGTGGACCATGGATGAAGGGGTTAGAGGTATTAGATTGACTTCAAATTCGATATGTAAGTTGGCCCCACTTGGATCTTTCAGTCCCCCTTGTCCCATGACCAGTGGGGTCTCACGGTTGGCCCCAATAGGCGGTCCGCACCGTAAACCGTAAGGACAGTCCCTATATATATGGGAGATGCTCCTATGAGAGATATCTCTCACCTTGTATGAGAGATTTTTTTTTTTATTTTTTATTTTTATTTTTTATTTTTATTTTTTTTTTGGGGGGGGGGGGGGGCAACCGGTAGGCTCGAAGGCGGATATTGCCATATCCGCCTCCATATCCGAATCCAATTCTCTGTTTCCATATCCGTTCCGATCTCCGAGCGGATATCCATTCTATCCTCCATCCCCGCCTCCAAATGGAGATCGGATATCCAAACGGAGAATCGGATATCCAAATCATTAAAAAGACAATACAATTCAAAATATATCCAAAAATAAACTTCCAAAATAAAGTCATTCAAGTTTTAACACACTTACACAAGTCATACAAATCCCAATTAGTGAAGTGTTCTCTGTAATATATTGATATATATATATGGTGTAATATATATAATATTATATAAGATAGGGGGAAAACTACAATTAAGGGTTAAACGGATATCTAAACGGATATTCGGGTCGGATATCTCTATATCCGCCTCCGATCCGATATCCGAATTTTTTTCAAAATCCATATCCGAATCCGACCCGATCTCCGAAAAAATCTCCGAAATCCATATCCAAACGGAGCGGGTATCAGATCGGACCGGACGGAATTGCCATCCCTAGGGGGGAGGGGCTCACATTTAAATTGTTGGCATTAGATATGGATGTGAGGGCCCCCACCAAATCTCTCATAGGAGCATCTCCATATATATATATATATATATATATATAGGACCTGTTTATTCTCATACACTGCATTTCCAAAAAAAAAAAATTCTAATGGTGTTTGGTTTACGTTTTACGCTCCTATTATATTTTGCGTCAGTACCTTATCAGCTTCCATTTCCTGGAAACTGAACCATCTATAGTTCCTGAGAGAATGGAAATTCGACCACCGTTCTCCCACTTCATCGTCTCTGTACAGAAAAAGAAGTGGATGGGGCTTTTTAAAAGGGGTCTCACATTATTTTGAACATTTTTCAAATATGGGTCCTTGCTTCTCAGGAATTTTTTTTTATTGGCTTTGCTTTTTACCGCCACATGCAAGGAAGGAGGAGTGTGAGTTCTGCCGTCTGTGAGAGAACAACAGGAAGAAGAACGAGCAATAATTCTACCATATGCGGGAGAGCAACAGGCAGAAGGAAGAGGTTCTTGGTGTTTGGGCAAGAGGTCTTGAAAATAGGAACAGTACACTTGTAGATGGAATCATGTTCGATTTTGGGAGAAAGGTATGGTTCATGAGTGACTATGGTGCAGGTGGGTGAGGAACAGTCATGACAAAGAAGAATATACAAGGCTAGTGAATGAAGATAGATGCCAAGTTGACAGTGGGCCAAGTTACCAATGGGGGAGAATTGAATACTAGTAGGACTGTCAAAAGGACAATTGGGCCAGACCTACCACGGCCCGAGTTTGGGCACCATAACGATTGAAGAGTCTGAGTCTCGGGTTTGGTTCCAACTTGGACCATAGACCCCAGATCAAAGCCCCGCTTGATAAGAAATATGGAGGGCCAAGCACACCCGTTAATGTCCCAAGTCTTATGAAGGCCAGAGTCCAAGTAAGGCCAGAGCTTGTTGGAGGCCTGTAGTTGTCAATTCCGTTCCATTCCGGCCGAAATTGGCCGGAAGGCACGGAACATTCCGGAATTGGCCTTGGGCAGAACGGAATGGCCTCCTAAAAGTTTCCGGTCCCAATTCCGGTCTGTTCCGATCATTCCAGTCCCAATTCCGGTTCCAATTCCGTCCCATTTCGGCCAAGGTTTCATACTTCCATTCATATATAGTGAAAACTAGAAAATGGTCAACTGCAGAGTGTAGCTTAATTTAAGTAATGTAAGTGTGCATTTTTAGTATTATTTTAGCATGTACTATTTTAGAAATTTTAGAAATTTTTTTTTCATTTTTCAGTCGCGTCTTTTTCGGAACGGAATACCGGATTTGACCGGAATGCCGAAACATTCCGCTATAGGGTCAAACCAGAATGGCAACCGGAATGGAATTGACAACTAAAGTTTATACCATTCAAACGAGGACTTGGAAGTTGGAGGCCTTGAACAGTTAATTATAAATATTTTTTTCTTTTTGCAAATATATATCAGTACACGTGTATGAAAAATCTATTTCTAACTAGAGTCCAACAGTCTGGAGCCCATGGCCTCTTAAGTCCAGCATGATAAAGGATCTAGACTCTAATTCTGGATGTAGACCCGGCCCGTTGCGCCCATGAATCATGAATGGAGTTTTCTTCCAAGATGGGTTTAGAGAGGCTTCCAGGTTTTTCATTGCTCCTGCCAGGACAGTTGATTGTGCAGACATTCATGCAGAACGGTCAAATGTTGGCTTTTAAAAATATATATACTGGTCAAAGTTCAACTTCAAAAGACTTCAAAAAATTAAACTGATGCATTTTAAAAAAATAATAATAATAGCCAAACAGAACAAGTATTTTCAAAATTTACAGTGGAGCACAAACCAAACATCGTTCCACATTTTCAGAAAATCCCCTTTCCATCAGGAAAAAAAATCTGAAATACAAGTATTCATTTCCCACAATTCAAGATAGCCAAACAAGCCCCTAACATGGCAAGCCAGAAAGGTTTACTAACAGTCTAACACAGAATATAAAGTGGCAAAAATACCTTCTACATATTCTCGTGGAAGCTGCACCCCACCATCCTGGCCACATGCAGAATACCCACTTAAGCGCAGGTTTCCTTTGACAGGCTCAACAGCTAAGGCACTTCTGAACCAATCTGCCGTCTGCCCCAAAGCCTACTCAAAATTTATTAAAGCAATTAGCAACCAAGATAATAATAGCATAATAATCCACCAACAACCCACCAAATGACTAACTGAAAAGGAATTAAAAAAAAAAGACTTTTGTTGTGCAAACTGCTTAATTAGTAAGGGCATATTTGGAAGTGCCTCAATCAGTCAAGGAACTTATATCCTGGTTGAGTAGATGGTTATCCATTATGGCTACTGACCTAAATAAAATGTCATCACAAGTTCAGACACTGATGATAGATAAATCATAGATAAATTTGAGCAGAGCAGTATCCTTCCCCACACAAATTTCTTGAGACATCCAAACACACACCAGTATAACTTTTCCACATAATTTATGGACATTTCATAACTTGATGATTCTAACATCCATGGGTGGCATCTAAAGATCAAACACATTACAGCCAGAGTCCATAAGCATTAACATGATGTTAATTGTTATTAACATGTTTTAACATTATATAAATTTCGCCATACACAGCTGTTTTGTGAGATAAAATGAAAAATCATACTGAAGTAAGAAAATAGCACCTTGCGAAGGCGATGCTTCTTATCATCCCCAGATATATCTTCCAACGTACAATTATACCAGCAATCCCCAAAAACTGGAGGATCACCATGAGGATTACAAGCAGGCGAGCCAAGAACAGAAGTCACAGGAGGCTCCCCAAGCTGGAAAGAACAAACAGTAAATGAGAAGTCCACAAATATCCAATTCCACTGGATACACCAGTTGCATAAGTACCATCTAAATCCAATAACCCACCTTCACGACATCTCCAACACTGTGACAATCTCTGTCGTGAGAGTGCCCAACAGCATCATAATTTAGATATATTCTAATGGGCTCCCTTGGATCTCTTTGCTCCAACAATTGGGAAACTCCGAGCAATGTCCGCCCCTTCCATTGATGGGTTCCCAAGAAATTGTCCTCCTTGTAGACTTGAGGGGTAATTGAGTACTCCTTGTGACCAGGGCGTCGTTTCTGATCGAGTATCTGATCATGGATGCAGGAATGTGAGAGAGCACCTTTTTCCCCAAAATCGAGACCTTGCAAATGTAAGTGGTGTTCTTGGGATTTGGCATCACTTCCATCAATCCAGAACAGCAGCAATATAATCTAAAGAAAGAGTAGAAGGAAGACACAAATAAACAAGCAAATCTATAATGAAAGAAAAACAAAATACACAGTAATTAGATTATTTTCATTTTAGAAAAAAACAAATTCTTGATTCTTAATATGCGACCTCCAAATCCAAAAAATTTAGAAGTCACGGCAGAAATGAAAACACTGAGCACAAATTTGTGTAGCATCCACAGAAACTGAAAGTCTGCAGACTTCCACTTTTCCATGGACTGCTCCACCTTTGAAGGCAAAAATGAGGCTTTTCCATGCGGAAAGCTGCCCATGCCAGATAATGGAAAAAGAAATTGGAAAATGCATCACACAAACCTGCTTTAAGGAAAGTTGAAAGCCCTTTGTCACAGTGCAAAAATCGGCATGGATAATATTTCACTCAGTAAGCATTTGAGGTCTCATTGAAGCAAATACCCACATTGCACAGGATATCATTTTTTATTTCTGACATTCCATCCAAAATCAACATCCATTGTGTGGAAATGAACTACAATAGATACTAATTTAGGTGGAAAGCGTCAAGTTCGTCCGTCTTTGTAAGGGATTTCCATTAAACAACAAAAATGATGGAAAAATGACGCAGCCCACAAAATCCAGCTGTGATCTTTAAGAACAAATGCCAATTCCATAAAATTTTGAAAACATACAGATCTAATATCTCCTTCAGAATCACTTGAAACCTTTTTCTTTTAACAGCTCTGAGTATCAGTTGACCCTATATGGCATAAATGTACATTTATAGGCAAAAGAATATAATATTTCACAAAAAATGAAGTAAAAAAAAACTCAACCCAAAAGCCACTTTTACCACCAATATCAACAGAAAGCCTCTTCTATTTTTTTTTTTTTTTGGACCAATTCAAATTCAATACAAGACAACCACATCACAGCAACCCAAAAAAAAACAGAGAAAGAAAGAAAAAAGGCCACCGGGAAAACCCCCAAATCCACACATCGACAGCAAAACCCATGAAATTTCAAAGAAATGGAAACAGATCAATAAACCTAGAAGCCCAATAGGTAGGAAGAACACAAATCTAACCCTCCCTCCACACCCCATGAAATTCAACAAATATGTAAATAAAGCCCCAAATTCCTGCATTTCCTTCGGAGAAAGAAATTCTCAACCAAATGCCACTGGGTCAGTCAACTGTATAAATCGTATACCAGATAACAACAATCCCTCCAATTTTCCATTTCTGCCCTAACTTCCCCCAAATAACCACAAATCGTAAAACCCCAAAACCCAAATGAGAAGAGAAAAACGTACATTTGAAGTAACCATCAATAACCCTAAATGTAAGAACAGCAAAAAGAAAAATCCCCGCAATTACCCATACCGACCCAATTTACTACTCCAAAATCCAAAAAAGATAAACCCTAATCCCACGCCCCAACAAAAAACCAAAACCCAAAATCCCCAATTTCCAGCTGAAACTTTGTAAAGGGGTAGACCCAAAAACTCCCAACACCCAGAAAAACAAAACACTATTCAATCTTGCATTCAGTCCATAGAACAAACAACAAAAGATCAGCCATATTATCAAATCTAACCCAAATTCCTACTTCTAAAATAAAAAACAACAACAACAAAAAAAAAATCCCAACTTTGCATCCAAACCAAAAGAAAGAAAATTTTCATCCAAACACCAAAACCCACCTCAAAAATTGTCATTCCGAGAACAACCCATGTCCGAGATTCCACTCCCAACGAATCCCAACACCTCCCTGAGTCCTTCACCGCCATTGAAGAAGAAGAAACGGCGAGAACAACAATAAATCCCTCCAGGTTCAATGTCCATCAAATCAGCAGCAGATGTTCTCCCATCGGATCCACTTCCCAGAAAAAATACGGACTTCTCCGCATTCTGTCGATCTTTGTCTTTGAGAAGAGCAGAAATATCAGAACAATGGAGTCGGCAGCTCCAGCTAAAGGGGTATCCAGAGGAAAAAATAACAACAACAATAAGACTATCTCGATTAAAGAAAGAGAAGAAATGAAATACGGTCGATTAGAACGAACTGGGGTGGTTTGAGGAAATCAAAACAGCTTCAGATGGAATAGAAGCGGTTTTCTATGAAGAAAAGCGGTTTTCCAGTTCTATGAGGACGAGTGAAGGGGTCAGAGACTCGAGACTCAGATCAGATGGCAAACAGACGAATACATAGGAAAATTAAAGAACATTTGCAAATTGCAAGGAAGGATATGGTCGCTTCAAGCTTGTAAAATGATGAGGTTTTACAAATAGACCCCTAAAAGTTTCTATAGAATTTTACCCAAAAAAAGCCCCTTGGCTCGCCACTAAACATAAAATGGGCTACTAGTAATAATCGAAACAAGTGACGACGTCGTTGCATCATTCAACCCCATAAAAGTGCCATGAACCCCACTTTCCCATTCTCTCCTCCTTCCTCTCATCGCTTTCGCCCTTTTCCCTAACGACTAGATGCCAAATCCCCCAAAACCATGACCCACAAAACCCTAAACACTCGCCATGCCCTCGAATCCTGCACCTTCCAGCTCCACTCCTGGAGCCCCTTCCAACTCCAAACCCTAACCAAAACCCTAGATCCTGACCCCAAGCCATTCCGCACCAAGAAGCCCTGCCTCTCTGACCGCGCCACCACCCTCGTCGACCATCTCGACTTCTCCAAGCTCACCCTTTTCGACGACGACCGCCCCCCGCTACCGGTCCAGCACCTGCACAAGAGGGAGGGCTTCTGGTGGATCACAAGGAAACGTCGCCGCCGCCGCGGGTCCGATCTGTATCCAGCCGCAGCAACGATCGGAACGGGACTCGCCGGTGCTGCTCGGTCGGCGCGTCCGGGGCGTATGCGATTGACGCCATTACGCCCTATCTCTGCAACAGTCCAATTTCAACTTGGATTTGATTAAGTTCTTGGGCCATGTTGGGGTGAACTCAATCCTTAATGATCACATAAACCTCACTACACGAATTTACAAGACTCTTGAGGGGAGATTTGGACTTAAGGGATATATACAAGGTATGCTAGAAAGCTGCCCCACCAAAGTATGATTCACAAAACTACACGCAACACCATCTCTTTTGCAATGTGTGCTTTTTATAAGTGATACGGGTGCCAAACTCCTTTTGATAATCATTCATAATTTCTTTCTGCTTCAAGTGGTTATTACATCGAACTCTGTCATCAATGATCTCTTCAATCAGTTTCGAGGATGCTTGGGGATGTGTCATTCCCATCAATGGTTTTGAGCAACAATACCTTGAGTTATAAATTCGCACCTTAAACTCCGGGCTTGAATCAGCTCAAACCATGTGAACTGAACCATCAAAATTTGGAATGGTGGAGTGAACTCCCTGAAGCTAAGTTTGGTGGACTCCAAAGTCCAAACCTTAATGAAACATGACTTTTAAATTGAACATATCATTTCCCAATAAGCCTTCGATATTGATGATAACATATCGCAATTCCTTTATAATTTGCTCAGCTTCAAGCCTATAAATTTCTTAATTGATTTCCTTCAAAGACCCACTAATTTTCCTACTTCTAAATGCCCCATAAGATGGTAAATAAATTAAAAAAAAAAAAGAAGCAAGCATCATTACTAGGAACCACAACAAAAAAAAAGTAATGTAAAAAGGGCAAAAAAAAAAAAAACTAAGATTAGTGTCGACGTCGTTGCCCAACCATTTATGCAATCTTGCTAAAGGGGTAGAATAAGTGACGACGTCGTCTCTTCGCAGAATTTTGAAACACTTGGTCCCATTTAAATGAGCGACGACGTCGGCGCTCGTTGAAAAAGAGCAAAAAAAGAGAAGAATTTGGCGAAATACCAGTTTCGTAGCATATAAACTAGTATTCCATTTTTCGTCTAATGACCATCTAAGGTCATTTTTCAAGTAAATTCATCAAGTTTCTATATTACTAATTACACATTTCTTTCCTTTTCACTCATAACAAACAACCTTATACGAAATAGGAGTTTTTCAAACGGCCATGTCGATGCATAGTCTAGATCTATTTCAACCCTTCCATACATTTGTCCAAAAACCCTTTCGATAAAACAATGTTAAATCTATTAAGATGTAACTTAGATTTCGAAAAAAAAATGCAAAAATATTACTAAAATCAACTTAATTTGATTGGTGTTTAGTGACTAAATTTGTTTTGAACTAAATTTGGTCCAAGGGCGATTTGAACTTTTTTAATTATGATAATATGATTTTATTTTTATTTTTTTGTGAATGATGAGACTTATTTCGCTAAAGTAGAAATTGAAAGGGTAACAGTGAAGCAATAAAATCAAGCAAAATTTGATTATTAATGCTAATTCTGGTAAGAGCACACAAGCGCTTTGAGCGAGTTTGGGTCTTGAGTCTGGGCAGGTGTGGATCTAACTTCTTGATCCGATTAATATTCCCGATAGATTTGAATTAAGTGATAAAAAAGCTTAAAACGCAGCTTAACCCAAATGAATAATCCATATAGTTTGGTGATTGATTTGCTTAAATAAGTAACAAAAAGGCACCACCCCCACTCAGCCCGATTGACTAAATTGCTCAGCTTAAACCTACGCGAGTGTAGGTTTTTAGGTTAATGTAAGTGGTTATTTGTAAATATAACAAACTAAAGTAATTAAAAAATAAATATGTGAAAAACATAGGCCACTCTCCGTAAAATTCCGTTAAAAATTGAAGAAAACGTCTCATGTAAGGTTGTTGGTAAAAAGGTCATAGAATAAGACTTATTAACGGAAATGCCACTGTCTCTATTACTACATAATTAATTATTATTATCGTCATCATAATCAAGCAAAATCTTTCCCAGGTAATTAGTCGTCGGAAGGAAAGAGGTTAGCTTAAATCACGTGGACACGTGGACCCGAGTCACGCCATGCTTACGTGGCATGAGCATTTTCAGGGATGATATCTCAGCCGCTCATCAATGAGGAGGTCCTTTACATAATTCACCTGATCTTACAAATCTTGCATTAGATTAAATAAATTGGGAGGGAGAATCATCTGCCCATCTGTGATTATTTTTTAATGCAGTGTGGACTACTTGATGAGTTAGTTTAGGCCTAATTTGGCCTTAAGGACACTTGACAGTGGTGCCCACAATGAGGGAGGATAGCTAGAATTTAGAGAGAGTGAAACATGTGAGATTGGACCATGCTTTCCATGCAAATAGGGTAGGTCATAGTAGGTTTAAGGCCATCCTCATGTGATGGCCCATTTATTTTGATTGTTGGGTTTTGTTTCAGGGATAGTTAGTATGAAGCTGAATTTTTTAAGTTTAGTGATTAAATCAAATACCACTTTATTTGAAGTCTTTCTAACTGTATACTTAAATTTTAGAAAATGTTTGTACTTATGTGTTCTAATTTGATATGCATATTATTCATGCGTAGTATAATTTCTTCCAAAAGTTATTCATATGTATCTTTAGAAAGAGACGTTCCACAGAACATACAAAAAAAGGTACGTACTATGTAGGCATATTATATGTATTCTATACGTCAATGGATAAACTACGTTACCTACTTGAGGAATTGTATAAAAGTAGAATATGAGGAAAGTAAACCCACAATGAAGATTAAGAAAGAACACTCGATGCTTTAAATGCGTGTTTGCATGTACAGTGAATTAAAGTGAAATGAGGTAAAGTCTTCATTATTCAAACAAGTCATTTCACTTAAAATATTATCACTTGCAGTTAGAAGCAAATGGTAACAAATAAAAAGTGGCTCGTCAGGTGATTACATTCAAATCGGGTGCTTCTAATGCTTATTTTGGTGTTTCTACATAAATGTTTTGACATCCCAAATGCATCATTAGGAAGTCCTTGTCAAACAAATCTAAGCGATGGGGAATGGAGCAATTTCAATTTGAAGGAAGAGGTTGGCAAAGCATACAAAGCAAGGAAAATGCTCTAACAAACAGATTTGTCTTGTGGTTTGAAATGGTACAAAAGTTTGGTATTGCTAACCTCAAAGGAAATCTTTCGATGCCTTGCCTTGTGTCTTCCACCTTCTTTTCTTATTTTATACTATATTCCTTATTTTTCTTCTAATCCATCAATGTCTGCATTCGTTAGTTTACCTATATCAATAAAGATATTGTTTCAAACCAATGACACATCATCGACCTTGGAAATCAAAGTACTATTGGTACTTCTTTTAATATGTATATGTAAGAAAGTAAGGCTTGAGCACACCAAAGCCTCAAATACTGCCAGTGGACTAGGGGCAAGGACCCACCCATCTAAAAGTGGGTTGTACCAAAAAAGTCACTATCTGGGATGTGGGCCCTTTAATGGTTCATGTGTCTTAATTATATGCCTGTACATGGAATGAAAATGCTTACAAATGGATATCCTCCATCTTGTAGAGCTAAGTAGATATAGAGCGGCACTTTTGTTTGATTTGGCCCGACAAACCTGGATCCTCTTAACCCCACCTGAACTTGGAAATTTGGGATGGGGGTGTTGTGATTCTAATATGTCCCGATAATTCTTTGAGGCAAGATCAAGTTTAAATAATTTTGTGAGTCAAGAAAGGAAAATCCACAGAAATGAGGTCTAAGTAATTTTGTGAGTCAAGAAAGGAAAATTCATAGAAATGAGGGTGAAGCGTTTCGGCCAGCACCACTAGACTTTCTTCAAATCTCACACGGAAAATATTCAATTCTTGACCCTGGGCTTACATGATAATTATATAGATGAAATTTTGACTTTATTAGGATTTGAATTACTAAAGTGATGGCTAAATTCTTATTATCCATCTTCCTTTGATTATATATGGATATTCTTTTTGGGATATTCACCTTAACTTTAACTACTTTTAGGGTATGAATATCCTATGTATTCTGATGATGCCAAAATTGGGCTTCGGACACCACCGGTCAAGTAATAAATGCAGTAATAAATGCGGTAAATAAATGAGAGAGAGAAAGAAAATTTATAGTGGTTCGGTCTGTGTGACCTACATCCACTTCATAAAGGCAAAGGTTGTCTGTGGTATTTTACTTCTCCAATGAGTAGGGATTACAGGTTAGGAGAATACAAGAGTAGAAAAATGGAAAGATATCAATTGCCCCAAGTGCTGGTGGGGCTCCTCGATTTATAGTCCTCCCGTAACAGATGGGGACGACTCTTCAGCGACGTTTGCTCTGTTTGAATGGAGCCTTCGAACTGCCCTCGCGCTAGACGAGGCAGGTGAGATATTCTCCGCAGAACCTGGTAAAAGCGGGACTGCTTCCGAAGTGACGTGGCTGCCTTGACTTGGCCAAGGTATGTGGATCTGGACCCGGACCTGGACGGATCAATCAGGCTTCCACTGATTTGGACCTTGGCTCATTGGGCTATTCTGACCTAACTCATCCTCATGGGTTGGGTCATTTGGGCCTGACTCATCATTTGCCCCTCAATGCCCCATGCCCAAATAATTTTTTGAAAGGGGGGTATTGGTAGATTCAAGTCTCTTCTCCCTCCAAAATCTTTTTCCTCTTTTTTAGTTTTAATCCTGGTCTGGGTGAGCTTCGGAACCCGGAAAAGCCTGGGCGCCCAGGGAGAGATGGCCTGGGCGCCCGGGAGAGTGAAGGAGTGATGGGCGCCCGGGAGAGTGAGGGCCTGGGCGCCCGGGCCCAGGGGAGTGATGGCTTAGGCGCCCGGGGGAGTGATGGGCGCCCAGGGGAGCCTGGGCGCCCGGGGGAGTGATGGGCGCCCGGAGGAGCCTAGGAGCCCCCCATGACTGAGGAGGGAGTCCCCTGGTACGGCATGACAGTTTTTATTTCAGATCTGTTTTGATATTTTGTTTCGGAGACGCTGCCCCCTGGGCCCCAGCGAGCTGACCGGGTAGCTCGACCCCCGCCAGGGGACATGCCCGGACCCCCTCTGCGAAGGGCATGATATAAAGTTTTGGCATCCTACAAATTGATAGGCTCATTTATCTCCCCCTTAGCATATGTAAATTCTAACTCCGAGTATTTGAATTTTGCCCCTCGGTATGCTCTGCTCACATAATAGATGGGCTTTTGCACCACATCATGATTCTTGATGAGGACAGAGCTGACTGCTGAGGGGGAAGCAGAGAGATACAAATATAACACCTCCCCGGGCGCCGCCCAGGTTGGCGCGGATTAATGCTTTAGGCACCAAGGGGTTTATAAACATATTTTTGGAAGGTCTGGCTCAAGTAAAGGTTTACTGCCCCTTTTCTCCAGACTTTCATTTTATATGTGCTATCTCATTTCCTTTGTTCCTCTTTTTCAGGCCTCCACTGCATCCGTCTGTTTGTTGTCGAAGGCCCAATTGCACAGTCAGCTGAAACAGGAGAACGCGAGTATTCATAAGGAGCTCTCCATTAGTCAAGGAAAGATCGCCGCTCTTGAAGCTGCTAGGAAGACTTCCGAGGCTGATCTTGTGGCAGCTCGCGAGAGAGCGACCAGGTTTGAGACTGAGCTCTCAACAGCCCACATGAGGGCGGCCAAGGCTGAGGCTGAGCTTGTGGCGGCCCGCGAGAGGGCTTTACTCAGTGAGGCTTAGCTTGTGAAGACCCGCGAAAGGGCTTCGCTCAGTGAGGCTGAGCTTGTGAAGGCCCGCGAGAGGGCTTCGCTCAGAGAGGCTGAGCTTGTGAAGACCTGCGAGAGGGCTTCTCTCAGAGAGGCTGAGCTTGTGAAGACCCACGAGAGGGCTTCGCTCAGAGAGGCTACCGTGAAGGCAAAGACGAGGGCAGCACAGGATAGAGCTTCCCAAACTGTGGAGAGGGTTGTCCTGGCTGATAATGACTTAGAGGATGGCCTTGCTGATGCTTTTATTGCTGCGGGGTCATCTTGTATTTGGAGCAAAAATGTGCCCAACAGCGGCATTAAGAGGATGGGCGCCTTGGGGAACTCCATGGGCGCCGCCATAAGGATGGGCGCCCAGATGGGGAGCTCCTTGGGCGCCGCCCGGAGGATGGGCGCCCAGATGGGGAGCTCCCTGGGCGCCGCCCTGGGATGGGTGGCCAGATGGGGAGCTCCCCGGCGTGGAGCTCTTGGAAGTCCCTAGGGCGATGCTCCTTGTGGTACTCCTCCAAATTGTGCTCCACCTTGCCCTGCCAGCATGAGTTGTATGATTTCTGGTTTTGGGCTACCAGCTGTTGCATGGTCTCTAACATCTGTTGAGGAGTGGGAGCAGGAGCATTCGGGTAGGATACATCTGTTGAGGAGTGGGAGCAGGAGCATTCAGGGTAGGATTGATTGGTGGAGGGTTACCCAAGCCTTCTCACTGGGGGTTATCCTCCGGTCGTCTTGCTGATCTTGTGGTGATCACCATAATTTCTGAAGAAGATGTGTGAAATGAGAACTTTAGCTTTGATTTTCGGTTCCCACAGACGGCGCCAAAATGATGATGCCAAAATTGGGTTTCGGACACCACCGATCAAGTAATAAATGCAGTAATAAATGCGGTAAATAAATGAGAGAGAGAAACGGAATTTATAGTGGTTCGCTCTGTGCGACCTACATCCACTTCATAAAGGCAGAGGTTGCCTGTGGTATTTTACTTCTCCAATGAGTAGGGATTACAGGCTAGAGGAATACAAGAGTACAAAAATGGGAAGATATAAATTGCCCCAAGTGCTGGTGGGGCTCCTCGATTTATAGTCCTCCCCTAACAGATGGGGACAACTCTTCAGCAACGTTTGCTCTGTTTGAATGGAGCCTTCGAACTGCTCTCGCGCTGGACGAGGCAGGTGAGATATTCTTCGCAGGACCTGGTAAAAGCGGGACTGCTTCCGAAGCAACGTGGCTGCCTTGACTTGGCCAAGGTATGTGGATCTGGACCCGAACCTGGACGGATCAATCGGGCTTCCACTGATTTGGACCTTGGCTCATTGGGCTATTCTGACCTGACTCATCCTCATGGGTTGGGTCATTTAGGCCTGACTCATCATATTCTATGCAAATTGCAAACAAATATGCCCTATGTATTCCATTCATTTTGGCCGACTTAGGTTTTGTGTTGAACTCACCACATTAGATATGGACTAGGATTAGATCTGAGCATCAAAGGTACATGCACTCGTTTCCTATTGTTTGTGGGCAGGAAATTTACCATGTGGCTAAGTTATGCTTGGGTTTCATTTGAGTTGGGAGTTGGGACCCATATACCATGTGGAGTGGGCCAGACCAATTCAGACACAAGTGTTGCCTGACAAAAGAGACGTGCACATATATGTGGACAAGTGCATACATGGAGGGAGTGACTAGTGAGAAGTGGGTGTGGGGTTACCTAGATCACTGAACTGTCTAGCAGATCGCTCTGAGCCACAGCAATCCGGATCGCGTCTGATCGGATTCCTACGGGTTGGAAGATCAATCCGTCTATGGCCCTTCTCTAATAAATATACTTCAAACCGTATTATGGTAGAAGGTACCTGAATGGGGCCCATTTGGGACCCAGTGATGAAGTGACCAAGGGGATGGAAAGATCCAACTAGATAGGCCTTATATATAAAAAAAAAATGTCATCAATCTCATTCTTCTAGTCCCTTGATCCGTGGCCTACAAATTTAATATCCAATTGTCCAATCCATTAAAATGAGTCCCAACTCATATATAATCCCCTTTTTAAGTCTTGATAGTTCCATTGGGGAGGGGGGCTTGGTTTTGGCAATAATGTATTATCATGTTGGATTGCTCATGATTTGCTATCATGATACACCAGATCATGATTATATATAGCATGCATGGCCCATCGTATCAACAGCTTGAAATTCTAGATTTAAAACCTCTACTCAATTATAAACTAAAACAAAACAATATTTCATCCTACCTCATGCAAACCACAAATTGCGAGCTAGCGATCCAGGTTACTCTGGTCAGAGACCAGAGGCATCTTAAAGTAAGTTGGAAGTAACAGTAACATGTTCTTGTTAGAGAACAAAATCTAGATCTATGATCCAGAAAATCTTATTATCAACCAAGATCCTCCATGTCAAATCATCGGGAGATGTAAAGCGGAAACATACCTTGATCCATTGAGAAAGTTGTTCACAAGTTGTTGATCTTCCAATCCAATATGGCTGCCTAGAGAAACCCTCTTGATTCTTTCTGATGATGGGATGTCAGAGAGAATAGGAACTTACCATATAAATTGGGGATCATAACCCTAATATATAATAATGAGATTTGCTAATTCTAATTTGTCCCCTCATCAAATTAGAATTAGTATTTTGGTATCTACACATTAATCCCATGACAATTATACCCTTAAGCCTTAAAACTTTAAATTTTAATTAGATCACTTCAATTAGGCTTAATCAAAAATAACATAACACATTTAATGGTTACATGTGTGGCCCCACATGATAAAATTTTTCAACAATTTTTACCATGAGATTCAGTTTGTTTTGACTGGTAAATATCTGCACTTGGCCGATAAAAATCTATGAATTGCATTTTAGAACATTCAGAGACTAGAGAGACCCAAGTGTTCCTTTTCACAGAGGCATGTGTGGATGTACACCCACATGCCATGTAGAGAGAGAGAGAGAGAGAGAGAGAGAGAGAGTTTTTCAATATTAATCTAGAGAGGTAGATTAATAGACCCACATGTTACTTTACACTCAAGCATGCACCGATGCATCAAGACAAAGCAGAATAAAGCTTGTCTCGATCTGGTTGTAACGTTCTATTATTTGTGATGTTTTCAGTTAATGAAAGACCAAATTGTTGTCATTACCTTAACATCATAAAGATAGCGTACTTGGAGTTTTGATGACTTTGCCTATGTGCTTCATGATTTTATATGAAATGCTTCCAGTATTTCTCACCAGAAAGAAGGTGAATGAATCATTTCCTATTATTCCGGTCCACCATAAGGCTTGGCCTAAGAGAATTCTGGGGCAGGCCTTTAAGCACGTCCGCAGGCTCGCCCTTCAAATCTAAACAACTAAAACTGTGCTAAAAATCACAGCCTCTATATATCTGCTAAAAATCAGTGTCTCTATGTATACCGGCCCTGGGTTAAATTTCACTCTAATCGGAAATAGGACTACAATCATATTTGTCACTATCAAATTCACATGTTATATGTGGGAATGCATGATCAATATTATAGTAGGCCCAACTTCAATCGCAGTGAAATTCTACTTAATATCAACACATGGCAAAAAAACTAATTTTATGAAGTTTGGATTTTAGAAATGGCCCACCCTGGTTGGGTTTTTTGGATGGACTTAATCATGAAACCATTCCCCAGGAATGTTTCTTTGAAAAAAAAAAAATCTCGCTAGTTTACATTAGCTAGACTGCAAATTATGATCACTAGCTAGACTACAAATTATGATAATTAGGTCAAGGTAATTGATCTATGCAAGGGATGAAGTGAGCCCCATTCATTATAATAATGTTGTACTTTATGACATTTATTTCTTAATTTAGTATGCCATCCTGGGGAAAAATTAGAAATCACAGCGGGACAAGCAATACTGCAATTCGTATGATCGATGTGGTCAATATGTATTTAATTATTTTGGCCAACATCAATATTTAAATCCATGCATATAACAATAATACTGTATGTGACGTTTTGTGACGCCCTGAAGTCCCACATCGACTATAAAGAGGAAAGTGATTGGGATTATATGTAGATCTCACACCCTCACCTTGCATGTAGAATGGGGCGTTACAGGTTTCTATATACTTTTGTCTTGAGACTATGGTTTCAATAATTTGCCTACAGCCTACTTAAAGTTAAAAAAAGAACAGTTCTATCAACTTTCAGACATTCTTTATTTCAATTATTTATCCATTTAAGTTTTCCAACAATGAACTAACCCATCTTAATATTTATTTTTTAATTGAAAGGGAAATTGGCCATTCTACTCTTTTTTTTTCCCAATATCTCATTTTTACTGCTGCTAGTATAATGATATAGTTCCATTGTCTATGGTAATTAACTTCACTTTCTTTTAATGCAAGAGTAAACCCCAGCACACGTTGAGCAGAACACCGCTGCACATGCAAAGAGAAGACCTATAGATTGAACACTAGGCAATTGGGTAGAACAAGATTCCTATACTCTGGGCTATCTCCTTATGGTAATTTTGGATTTGTTGAGAAAGAGAGAGAGCAAAAGAGTATCTTGATCTTAAAAAAAAAAAAAAAAACTAGTATAGTTGATCTTAGCTTGATTCTGTACTTCTATAGTAAACTGCACAAAACCCACCTCAGAACAATAGAATAAGGCTGACATTGTAGTGCTCTAACAATGTCTTTAATAAACAGCTAGCCTTTTATATATATATATATATATATATATAAAATGGCTAGCAACATTTAATGTCCTAATGGCCCCAAAGTGCTCTAACAATGTCTTTAATCAAGGGCAAGCCTTTTACCAAAAATAAAAAACCAATGGCTAGCATCATTTAATGGCCTAATTTTTATAGACAACTAGCCCATATATCTGCTCTCATTTTTTCCCTATAGTTGGAGTGTTTCCCTGACCTTCATGCCACAAGCCTTTTATATGTAGTCTTCCTTTCACCCATATATACCACTAGCATTTTCATCTTCTTTACCAACAGAAAAAACGAGCATTTTCATTTTCTTTCAGAACCAAATGAATGTGTAATAATAAGAGGTGCAGGATAGAGCCATGTTCTTAAACAACCTGAATCTTGAATGAGTGGACTTCCAATTCAAGAAAGTTCTGGACCCCACCTTTGCGTTTAGACAGCCCAACACATGCATAGAATGGGTATTGGGTAGAGCTACTCCCTATCACTGTCCTTTTCTATTTCCGAAACTTGGCTAAGTCAAAGGAGTAGGTTCTCTATGAAAATTTAAAAAATGTTGTAGGATTCAAAAGGAGCCCCACCTTCCAAAAATCTGCAACAACCTGATGATAACAGATTCGTTATAGTATTTTATATTATCTAATATGAGGAGTAACCATAAATTTGTCCCTCCAGCATCCATAGCCTTTGAAAATATCCATAACACTAGGGGTCTTTTTTTTTTCTTATAAATCCCAACTAAGGGGCTGGGAGTTGGGAGCCGGTGAGACTTGCGCATGCAAGGTGTTGACAACTTAAATATGCAAGAAGACAAGGAGACACAAGCACATATGTGAGGTAATAACAACTTATATTTATAAGAGTGATAAATGTCAGATTCAAAGTCTGAACATCCCAATGAAAACTGCCCCTCATTACCACTAGGGTATGGAGCTGTTCTAAAAAAGCACTAGAAGCCTAAATGAACTTAAGCGAATCGAGCTCACCCAAAAGTTGGAGCTCAACTGATCCGCTCGACCACAATTTGTCCTTGTATTATGAAATTCGAAATCAACCCGAGTTTGAGTTTCAATTGAGCTTGAGCATGAGCTTAGGCTTGGGTTCCACTTGTCTTTCTCCAATATAATTATATATATTGGACTATGTTATGTGAAAAGGTATCACTTACAGGTTTGCATGAGAGGTAACGTTTATACTACTGTGAGGGACATTCCCTGACAAATCCAACCTCCTCATACTCACTAATTCTTAATGAATTAAAATACAACCTAATTTAATACTAATCTAAGGAATAATCATTATTGGGTTAAATTCTAATGATTTCCCACTCATACTCACTAATGCATATGCAACAATGGATATGATTGACATGCATAGTGAGACATCTCTGTTCCTTCACAGTGCTTTCTTATTAGATGTGTATGACCACCAACGATTAATCTATGAAACAGTTTGGCCTTGACACACCATTCACGGGTGATGGGACCCAGCTCTATATTATGATACACATTTTAAAGCATAAGAACCCAATAATTCTTAAGGAATTTGTTGGTGACCCAACTTGAATTGGATAACTATAGGCTAATCAAATCCTACCTCGGGTAAAATAAAATGCCCATACAATACCTAATTCTATCTCCATTACACATTCAAAATGCGATGGACAACCCATATTCTCCATTACCAAATCTACGCTGGATTTCTTCGTATCTCCATCATAGCTCTTTTTTTTTTGATGATTGTACCCCACCATTGATTTAAGAAATTTTTTTTTTTTTTACACATGCCTATTAATTCACATTAGGATACACAACCTAAAGCATCATAACCCAATAATTCTTCAAGAATCTGTGGGTGACCCAACTTCAGTTGGATTGCTTTAGGCTAATCAAATCCTACTTTAGATAAAATAAAAATCCCATTCAATACCTAATGCTGTCTCCATTATAAAATCAACATGAGATGCAGTTGCATGCTTTTACTATACATGCCTCAAATGTTCTCTCATTCACAGGGGTATGCCCAAGGAAATAGTAAAAAGGGCACCATTTGGGGAAACGGATTCCCTGTTTGATCCAAACAGGTGATCCGGTTCCACCATTTGGTGGTGTTGATGATGATGTTGGTTGTTGGAATGGATAGCAACTTACAATGATTTTTAGGTGTGTAGCAAAAGAAAATGATGGTGGGGAATCCTTTTTAAATTCATAGAAATGTAAGGAAATCATTGCATGGAACTTTTCTTTAGGATAGAAGTAGAGGGAAGGTTACCAAACATGGATAGCTTGTATCTATAGAATTCTCTAAAAGTAACTCCTCACATCAAAAGATCCCAGTAGCAGGGGACCAATGGCCACCCTTTGTAACTGAGAGTCATACACCCTAAAATATCAAGATGTGAGGTTGAGTGATATTAAAAGCCAATTTGGAATTTAGGGACCGTTTGGATGTAGTTAAAATAAAAAGAGGTGTAAATGCCTTGACAGAACAAATGACTGTTTATTCTGCTGTGCGGTGGAAATTGAAGAAACTGTAGGCAGGGTATTTATATTGAAATACATGTGACGAAATAATCTCTTGATACTTTGAGATCTAGGATTATAGTTACACTGTTGCATTCAGTCAAAAACAAGGGTTGGATCAGAGCCTTCTTTTGTGATTGGTGGCTTGCTTGCATTTATCAAAATTCTGTCAAAGTGATAGCAAACGTTAGACTGAAAACATGTACATGACATGATTAGACTGAATGAGTTAATCATGTCATCTACGCAGTTTTACTCTCTGATCAGCCATTATCAGACAAGCTACAAATCAGAAGGATTTGATCCAACTTTGCCACCACGAGGTGTAAGGCCCAAAGTGAAAACTTTGAGGAGATTTGTGGTGTAATCAGTTGAATTCCATCATTTCCCTTATATAAAGACTCAATATTTCATATAAAACTACACTGAGAAACAAGAAATTAATAGGGCCCAAAGTCCAAACTTCAGCAGCTTAGTAATGCACTAGCAAAAAATACCCATTCTTAATACCTGTAATTTGGGTACCAAAACTGAGAGCAGATGATTCTCGTGTGGTGCATTATACATTTAGAATATAGCAATATAATTTAGAGAACTCAAGCAATATATTTATAATATGCTAAAATAAAAACATGATATCCTTTAAAGCGGCGCATTAACTATCAATTACTCAAATAATCAAACATACTGCTGTAAAGAACACCGGCGATGATCAGATCCAAAAAGCAAAACCCATGATATAAAAATTGCCTTTATCATGTTAGGGGTATTCCAATTTGGCTATAAATATCAGCTTCCTGCAATGATACTACACCCAGAAAGTTTTTCCTACAGCAACCTTCACATTCATAGTCCTGTAAAATTGCTTTGTAGGTATTGGCCAACAGAAGCACATTAATGTTGATGAAAGGAATTAAAGGCGGAAAAGATTGCACACAATAAAACACTACAAATGAAAATGGCGTTCAGCTATGGGACCTCCAGAATATCACGCTACAGAAGAAACTTGACCAACATTATATTTCTGTCTCTAGTTCTGTTTGTTAGTTTGCTATGTTAGTTTCTTCTATATGATACATTTCTGTCTTTCGTTTCTTAATGCACAATCTTTCTAGCAAAAAAAGAAAGTTGTGTTCAGAATAGGAACAATAACTGCATTCATATTCAAGTATGATCAGTACTCAACACTGACAAGGCAAAGGTATGGGTTTCTAAGCATATAGGAAGAACAAGAAAGAGTTACATCATGCAAGGTTTTAATTTACGTCTGTGCAAGGTAAACAAGTGAATACCAGTACTGGGGGCAAAATCTCAAAACGATAACAGCCCGTTTGTTTCATGCAATTGAATTTCTAGCAATTCTAAGAAACTTATTTCTAGTGATTAAATTGAAGAAACAAAGGGAAGGATTCAAAAATAATTATGAAATAAACTCCCTTACAATGGTAAATGAATAAGAGGAGATGGGAACTGAATTCCCAGCCATCACCCTAGTAAATCAAATCCTAGGAAAGTCAGTTTCCCATCTACCTTTCCACTTTATATCCTTCACCCATTACCTCTTTAATGTTCCACTAGCATAAGAACCATTGTTGAGCACGAGTTTGTCCATACAGTGAAAACCAAATATTCATGCAATTGGAAAATAATTATTGACTTGAATAGCGGCCCAAATACATTGCACAACAGTAGATTTTTTTGAAAGAAAATAGATGACGGTACCTATTCTTTGCAATTGTGAGCAGGTAGAGTAGAAAGAAAATAGAAGTCAGATAAAAAAAATGAAAAAAAATGTAGAAATGGGAATAGGAGATGTGAGCAGAAAGGCACTTTCGCATAAATAAAAAATAGAAAAATGGGGATGTTACAAGTGACATGGGTAGTCAGACATGAGTAGTTACATGAGATGAGATAAGTGTTGCATAGGATTAAAAGTGGGCAGTTACAAGAGTTAAAAGGGAGGAGGGAATAACTTCCGGTCAAAATCACATGAGAAAGTCTAACTTAGATAATAAATGCCCATTGATTTCTAGGAATTCAATTTCATGCAAACAAATGGGTCCTAAACAATTTGTGACAACATTGCCTAAATTGATGAATCTTTATCTGGGTATCATAATGTAATTTCCCCAAAAACAAAGATAAATAATAATTAATAGTAATAACAATAAAAGATAAAAAAGAGATGATAAATTCAAAATCTAAATGCTTTCTTTTATTTATGGGTTCTATCTATGATGCCCAGACAGACCATGGATAGGGTAGGGACATGGATCTTACACAAAGTGAAGAATCAAATAAGATATGCTGCCTACTTTGAAATATTCATAGATTTCTGTCTATAGTTGACTGTTTATACTTAGTCAAGGGTTCGGTCTGTCACTGCTACAAACAAAAAATAAATAATGTATGCATAGCTCGAGAATCTAATAGACTGATTGTTTATATTAGCTGCACATAGCCTAAGAATCCATTAGCCTCCATGGAACTGCAGTGAGAGAGCAGAAAGCCATCACTTGATTTGTTTATTCAAATAACCAAGCAAGTCTTCATCTGCCTTTCTAGTTTCTACCCAAAATAAATTATATTAAAAAATGAGCAGCTATAATGCCCAGGGAAGGGACATGCCACGGACACGCCATGACACAGATTTTGTACATATAAAAGGTGAAGTATCATATACGACATGTCACAATACCTTGCCCATTTTGAAATACCCGTGCATCATAGGTGGTCAGCTGGTAGTGACATTGATCTGGGCATTGAACTTATTGACCGTGCAGTTAGTTTTCAATTGAACCAAAGCCACTCCACCACTCCACCTTAAGATGTTCAGTTTGTAACTGGCTGCTCATGACAAGCTTTAAAAGTGAACACCTCAGCCCTCAGGTATAAAGTTACATGAGGCATTCTCCTTTTTCTTTTCATGCCTTTGAATAACAGAGTATATCAAAATTGGCTCCAAAACGAAGCATTTAATGTACCACCAATATAACTGCTTACAATTTTATATTTTTATTTTTATTACAACAACTTGCTATCTAAAATGCAGGGTCATTGCTTTGGTGCAATGATAAAAGTATCAGGTGCCATGCGTAATAATGCTTCGAGACCTGCGAGCAGCCACTTCATGCAAAACTGCCACAGGTTAGGTCTGTCAACTAGAGCAAGGCAAAGGAATCTGAACTTTGGCAGCCAGATAAGAACTCAGTGAAACAGAAAATTCTACTCGACAAATCTGAGCTTTGGCAACCAGATGAACCGCAAAATGTAACAAGGTAAAGGTATCAATTTGTTTGACAGATGTTTTATCATAAGTGAATCATAAGATCCAATCCAATTGGTTATAAACATCCTCAGGTGTTGCTCTAAACGAATCCCAGCATACCCCAGGTTTAGTCGGGAAGGCCCATACTTCGCTTTCACATGTGCTATCCACATTACCTGACACGTGTAGAAAAGCTCATACCAATTTGTCTTATCTTACTACCAAACACACCAAAAAGTAAGAAAATGGGATGTTTAGACGAGGAAAACAACTCCACAATAGAACTGAACTATGCAAAAGCTGATTTTCTCAATGGAAGACCCTCCAAGTTTATAGATATACATACACAATAAATGAAAATTTGCAGGCCAATATACTAATTGAAGGAGAGGAAGTAGACAGTGTTATACCCTTTTCATGGTCCACACACAAATGAAACATTGTACCATCTGTATGCACTGACTGCTTTTGAGTCAGCTGCTTCACAAACACCACCCAAAGAAGTCTTTCATGTCTCTTTGCCTTGTGCTTTGTTTATACTGGTCAGTGGAACTGAGTAGAGCCATTCATTAATGTTAATTGCATGCTTAAAACCTCTAGGTCATGTGGCTTGACCCCTATCAAAGAGAAAGTTACATAACCTTTCATCTGTAGAAACGATATCTCGATAATGTCCATTACTTTGTATGCTCTTCCGTTTCTTCCTGTAGAAATCTGCTTCCTGAATTCTTCCAGCTTCCTCAAGACCCAGAGTCAGAACTTTATAAGTGCCAGATGAGGCATGGATCCCTTTACTTTCCATGCTCGTGTAGAGATTAAGTCCCTTATCAACATCCCCAGATCGTAAGTAGGCATCCATCAGAGCAGTATATGTGGCAGTATTCTGTTCACCAGGCATTGAGTAAAATATCTTTGCAGAGGAATCAGCCATCCCAGCACATCCAAGCTTGTAGATCAAAAGGGAAATTAGATATGTTCCTGGAGTGATGCCAAGTTCTACCATTCCATTGACAATCTCTAAGAGGTTTGTAAGCGAATTAGTTCTAACTAACAGGCCTATTAGATTGACATATGCAGTTCTCTCAAGTTTCAAGCCCATGTTTATACTGTACTTGAATGCCATAAGAGCACCAGAAGGTCTACCAATTGCACAATTTTCCCGAACGATAGTGGAGATAAGCTTAGAATTCAAATGGGTATTCTTATAAACAGTTTCATTAAGCAAGTGATCAATGGCAACAAAATTGCCCCTTGCCAAAAGACTTAGGACAATGCTTCTATCTGTACTGAAGTGACTATTACTGGTAATGGCTTCTATGGTAGATGCCTCCTCATTAAACCCTTCAGATGCAAGGTGGGGATTGACCTCTCGGAGGAGATCATTGCTCTCTCCGGCATCTTTCAGTGCCCGTAGTGCTTCGAGATAGATGGGGTGACGAAGGACAAGTGAATTCTCTTTCATGTACATAAGAGTATGAGTCATTGCTGATATCTCTCCTGCCCTTGAGCATTTCTGAACAAGGATATTGCATGTAGCCTTATCAGGTTGAACTCCTGCTGCTTGCATTTTGCTCAGAATCTCAAGAGCGGCTTTGAATTTACCTGTGAAGAATTAAGCACAAAACCTGTCATGGGTCCTGTTCACCTAAACTGAATAAATAAAGTTTCATGTTAGAATAAAACACCAACAACACACAAACCCTAGCCTCACTCAAAGCTGCTTGAAGATCCTCAAACTCTCCTTGCATTGATGCATTGATGCTAATTCCATCTCTAAAGGAACGAAATCCTGTGGATCTCCAGTGACAATGCTCGCCTCATCCTCGATACCTTCAATTCTGTCCTATCCTCATCAGCCCCCAAGACATCACCATATGTCCAAACCTCTCTCCCCAACAAGACTAATCCCCTGGGCGCACACATGCACCAGGTAAGGGGGGGTGGGGGCGGCGCTGAATGCATGATGATGGAGCAAACCCATGCCTTATGCCAATGAACCAACACACAGGCAGGTATAGAAGCTTTGTACTTTTCTTCTTCCTATCATCTAAGATAGTCCATAGGCATGCAGGAGATATATTTGCAAGTATTTCTCCAACCCCCTCCACCTCCTCCCCCTCCTAAGCACGACCTAACTTTAACAGTGCCCTCCCTCCTTCAATGTATCTTAAAATCTTCATTTGTGTCTGAAAATGGTAATTACAACTCCACTGCCTCTGGCTGTTTGAATCATGGACTTCTTCTCTTCATTCTTTCTTTTATTTTAATGATCATCTGGAATTGGATGGCTGCTGCTGATCTGATTTTATGGCAATGTGAGTTACATATATTGATGACATTTTAAGGTGCATTTTGGGGAATATCTTCTTCTTCCTCCTCTTCTCCTTCTTCCTTCTTTCTCTTTTTTCATCTTACGGGTGTGTAGGTCAGGATTCGATTGACCCGCATCTAATGCAAGTTGAGTTGGTCTGACCTGTGTTAAAAATGGGCCAGATATGGATCAGGCTTCAATCTGCAAACACCCCTAGTCGACCTAACACAATCTGTTTGCCACCCATATCTCAATGTATTACCGCCGGTTTGTGTAAATTCATTGTAAAAGTGAATTTTTTTATCATTGAAACACTGGGCACTTTTTTGGGTGCAAAAAAATGTCCATCAAAACGTGAGTTTGTGCCTGCCCCTTATCTAATTGGGGAAACGGAATGGGTTAGATTTTTTAGGAGTGTTTTTTAGAAGCATTCAGGGGTTGTGTTCTGCCTCAAGGTTTGCCTCATTGCAAGGTTTCCTAAAAATGAACTGCGCCTCATGTCTTAGGTGCAGCACTGCAGCTTGCATTTAGAGCTCACTATATGAGGCACATTTGAGATATGTACTCCAGAAAAAGTGTGTGCTTCAGTCACACTCCATAGCGGGCATGCCCTATTAATACATCTTGTTTTAAGGAAAAAATGAAAAATAAAAATAACTAAGGGGCATGTCATAGTTTTATTAAGAAATTAAATATCTTCTTTTTTTAAAAAAAAAAAAATTTGACTACCGTAACTAGACTTAATTTAAGCCTATTTAACGAAACTCCCAAATGGCAACTCGTGCATTAACCACCTTGATGATAGGCTACAATGTCCAGGCCTGAAATTCTGATTAGCAACACTTGCCTTGGTAATTTTGCAAATTTTAGTTGATGTCAGTGTTGCCTCAATAGACAATTATCTCTGACATACAGTACCATTATTTTTGTAATATAATTCATTGCATAGCTTCCTTTTTTTTTTTTTTTTTAAGAAAAGGGACTTCTCTTGAAAAATGGATCATTTATTTTCCTCCAAAAGGTCCAAATAATAGTTGTGTATTTTTCCAAAGGACTTCTTTCCTCCAGCATTAAATGGCCCCTCCCCTCGAACATAAACACCAGCAAGATTTTTTCCAAAAGTTATAATATTTCAGATGGTCTCTCTAGTCTCCACAGAAAATAATCATAATAGTAAATATTAAATGTAGATATTGATTTCGAAAGTAATTAAATTCTGGATATGTAAAGTAAGACAAACAGATGTAGGTAAACAGTTTAAAGGAACCAGATTGAGCCTTGGACCATAGACGCTGAGTACAAGAGAACACTAAGAAACACGTCCAATCCCATCTTGCCAAGACTTACAAACCTGAGACTCAATTTGGGCTTGATAAGCACCTGAGCCCGAGTAATCTTGGAAGTTAGTTTTTCAAGCTGTCTAAGTTAACAATAAATGTGTGGCCATGCTGGTTAGAGCATTCTGAGCTGTCACTTGAACTTTTAAAGTAGTTGATCAAGTTTCTTCATATCTTGAAGAAACCATGTTAGACTTCAACTTGATCTGAGTCTTGATAAAGGTGAATTATCGAGATTTCAGGTACTTTCTCAAAGTTTTAACACAGTGTCGGACAAAAGAAAAAAAGGAAACACAAACGGGATAGCAAGAAACAGAACATGGATGGTTAAATGAAAGAAACTGAACTCATAGTGACAAAAGGAATTGAATCAAGATCTATCAAGACCAGTGCATACACTTGATCTAACATAAAAGCACTGTTTGAGCAGACACTAGGTCCAACTTTTAAGCCTAATCTATGAAGTACACATTCTCTATTGCCAAGTACCATTAATTATCTTGTCAATTTAAATTATGAACAAAAAAATCTTAGGAATCTCACATCTAAGAATTTGGGTACAAAACCATTTCAGCCAACCCACCCATGGCAGCCCAAACTGGTCCCCAATTTCCAATACCTACCACTCCAAGTTTCCAACCTTGTTGATTCCAACAAGTACAAGAAGGCATCATTTGAAAGCCAAACAATACACATGAAACAATTCACACAAGTGCAGGCACAAACATACTATCAATGAAAAGAAAATAAAATTGTAGGCAAAAACGCTCACCTGCACCGGCTAGATACTCAATCAAAACTGTGTAAGTGTGGCAATTTGGAGAGCACCCCATTTCCAGCATCTCCCTGTAAACCTTAGCAGCCTCCTTTGGTCTGTTGTTATCAAAAAGAACCTTCATAAAGGCAGTATAAGACACCACTGTTGGATCACACCCATTTGCCTTCATCTCCCCCCACATATTAATCGCCCCCTCCACATCCCCATCTTTAGAAAGCCAATTCAACAGAGAGGTGTAGGTAACCGCATCGATCCTTAGGCCTTTCTCTTGCATTTGCTCAAACACGTATTTCATCGACGAAATCCTCCCCGCTTCCCCAAAGATGTCCAGCATCGTTGTGTATGTAAATTGGTCGTGCTTAAATCCTTCCAAGCGCGAAGCCCAGTTGAAGAAAAGCCATGCCTTTTCCATGGGCGGGTGAGTTTTTAGCACCTGATTGATTGTATAAGAATCCCATTTTATCTGAAGCTTCTGTAATTGTTCTTGGGCAGAATCCCACGTAGAAAGTCTCAGAATCTTTGATATGCTATCAATGGTATTCCTCATATAAACCTTGGGGTCTTTGTCCTTCTTCTGATCATCACTTTTTTTAGACCTTCCAATCTTTTTCTTAAATGGTCGGAAGAAATTCTTGGGTCTAAACTGCTGAAGGGAATGAATCCTAGCAACAGCATTCTCCGATCGATTGAGAAGGTAAGAAGCAAATATGCAACGAAATCGCGTTTTTGTTGCGAAAAGCAAACGGATTCCATGAATAATTGGCATAAATGATGATCCAAACGCTTAAATACTCACATATAACCATCCAATTCCTTGAGAAAATACAAGGACTGATGACTCTACTCAACGTACGAGATTCCCAGCTCTTTCTACTGTGCTCATGGGAAAAGCCGAAATCACGATTTTACAGGGGAAAAATCCAATGCCCATTCGACGATCTTAAGGTTTCTATATATTGTCTTCTCTCAGGCATTCAAACAAACACCTAGCAAGCGACATGGAAGAGAGCGTTTCACGAGCGCTGCGCAGAGATCATTCCGAGTCGGGGTCCGACCGCGCGCGGCTTGTTGTAATATATGGTTCACATGTACATACAGGGGTCGGGTTCAGTTGGGTCGATCATATTAGCAGCATCAATCCGCACAACCCGAATCCGAACTTGACCCATTTATTAATGATAATTGAGTTTTTTTTTTTTTGCTAGCGGAGGGTTCCCAATCTTTTGGATTGGACTAATTCTTTCGGACCAGAGGAAAGCCTGGTAAACTCCTTTTTAGACCCGATGTGATAATGATAATTAGATTGTGAATGTCTATAAAACTAGGGATGTAAATGGGTTCTCGATTCTCTGATTACCCGAAGGTTCCTACCCGTTAAAAACTGATTACCCGAAGGTTCCTACCCGTTAAAAACTGAGTCTGGGTCCTTATTTAGACCCCGATAAGTAAATGAGTTCAGGTCCAGTTCCACCTTGGTTCAAACCCGTGGACCAGAGACCCGACATATTACCTTAATTTTCGAAAATATATCTTAAAAATTATTTTTTTTAATATCATCCTCTACATAGACCCGGATCCCTATTCAGACCCGTCCCATATATGGTTCTGGTTCCAGAGCCAAGAAATTAGTTCCGAGTCCACCATGGACCTAAACCAGAACTGACCCGTTTATAACCCTATTACAAACCCTACCCAAGATTTATAAGTGCCAACACAAATCCTAAATTACTATGTCAGGTTCGGGTCAGGTGGGTCGGTCAATTGCAACAAGTAATGTTGGGTTAGCGGGTCAAATAGCAAATATGGACTCAATCCAAAACCAACCCTTTTATTAATACATTTGGAGATGTCAAGTCCAAAATCAACTTTGAAGTGGAAAAAGGGTCGACCAAAAACACTAATTACCACCGGGTAGGGTTCTAGTTGGTTTAATGGGTTAGGTTAGGAATTGCCATAAAAAGTTATATTTTGAAGATTGAGTTGCGACCCAATGCGATCATGCACGATTGCTTAGGGCCCACCTGGGAATGGGACCGGGGGATCAGAAAATCTAGGTTGGCCTTACCTCCCAACTAAGTTTAGGGCTCACCTGATTATCCTAACCCCTTATCAAGGGCCCATAAGTTTCAAACAACTTTATATTAGAAAAAATAGTCGATAAAGAGGTCATGTCCATTCAGATTGAGATTAGATCCGCCAACTCAATGGCTGATGTGCTAGCAAAGCAACGGGTGGATAGATTAATTCCTTGGGTAATTGGAGTGGTGGCTGGTGCTTCTCTCTTGCACCTTCTAACTCATCTTTTCTTTAAGTTTTGATATATTCTATTCTTCCTTCTTTTAATGAAATCTTTTGTTACCGGTTTAAAAAAAAAAAAAGGTCATTCAAATTGATACGAAATTAGGGATCAGTGTAATTTAGGGTGTCCCTATGGACCACGGATTTGGATGGACCGATTGGGGGGCACAATAGGCCCCATGATCAAGTGCGCACCTAAATCACTGGTCTTTGAATGTTAGTGATGGCAAAGAAGAATTAGAAAAATAACCCAGGGATTGTAACAGGATAATACAATGTTCTCACAATAATTGCTTGAAAGAAAGGAGCATAGAAGAAAACATTATCCTTAAGATTGCTGGATGAATGAAATTAATACTTTCAAAATTGACCACTCATTGCTTAACCATCAATCCTTTCATGTCCGTTATTAGATGATAAGTCATAATTGGTTTTACCTTTAGATTTATATTGATGGTTAAGCAATAAAATGGTTGATCCGTATTGATGATTTTGTAATGTCAACTTGGAGAAAATGCTTTCAAAGATTGATTCGTATTTATGTAGAGAAAAAGCATCCCAACTTGCTGATCTGATACTACAGTTTCAGATGCACTGCCAAAAATGGCATTCTTTAATAGCAATTATACTTACTGAAACAATCATTTCAATTATTTCCCTTGTTTGTAGCTCAGCTGCTTAAAGACACAGATATGAGCGTAGCAGTGCAAAAGTAAGAGTCCTTCGTATGGTGAAACAAAAATTAAATGAAGAAGAATCATTTCACTTGTGATTTGGGATACATCAAAGTGTGACCCCTGAACTATGCATTAAGAAAGATCTCAATGAAAATTATTTGTAGCCATATGATAATAGAAGTTAAAATACATGTAACTTACAAAATGAAATTACTCTGTCTTTGTGTCAACAGAACACACAAGTCTCTTATGATACATCCAATAAAATTGGAGCAAAATGTACACAAGCACAAGAATATCAGTCATATTACCAAAATAATTATGAGTCAATACTTAAATGAGATATTGTACAATACCTAACCAATCAATGAAGTCCACATACTAGAAACTCTTAAACATGATCACCCAGCTAGTCATGTATAAACTCAAAAGACTAGTTCAATCATCCTCAACTTACCAAAAAGGAAAAGGTTAAAAAAAAAAAAAAACTGGAAAAGGTAAGGGATGGCTACTGATTCATCACCACCCAATGTATCATCTTTCTTTAAGGACAGTGGCTTTGTTCCATCTTCAGTCTCTTTGCAACACGAGCAAACTCAAAGATAACATCCACCTCTTCCACTTGCTTTAAAGGCCACCAGAGGAAGCATTTAGATTTCATATCAAGCAGTAAATATCAAAAGAAAAATCATACTATAAAGACCTGAAATGAGAAAAACAGGAACAAGAACCAGTGTATCTTGGACAAAAACATTCATGTTATGATTGCATATATACATGAGTGTTTTAGTTTTTCTTGTTTTTGAAACTCCAACAACAACACTAGACTACTAGAGGTGCATTTTATCCAAGAGAAGTTTATTAATGCAAAAGAAATGCTTTAGAATGATATAAACATGTAGAAGTATAATTCAAGAAAACCAAAACTACAAATACAAGAACAAAAGGCTAAAGTACCTGAGCCATGAAATGGTTCTGAACAGCATCAAATAAATGCTCTTTGGATGAATTAGAAACCGCGTCCATCTACTCCATGAAACAATCCATGAGATGCAAGAAAATTATCTTCTAAGACTAAAGTAATTGAGCACAAAAGTTAATGAACTCACAAGGTTGAAAAATCGACAGTATCTTCTTAGTGATGCTGTTTCTAGTTTGCTTAAGTTCACCTTCTGCATTACACACAGCATAAAACATCTAGACATCTAGTAAAAAGAGGAATGAAGAATGTGGAAATTGAAGTGTAGAATGATATTGACATACTGTTACTCCGCGAGTGAGTGGAATCGATCCCTTGGATTGAGAATCACTGGAAGTTCTAATGCGGATCCCTTGACTAATGTTCTTCTGATCTGCTCCAATCGATTTGTGCAACCGATGTTTTGGTATGTAGGTTTTCCTAGTGAATTCGGGTGCTGGAATAAGCAGTAAAAACAAGTGATGAGGATTTGGATAATAACTTGATGAAATATAATTTTAGCAGGATGGACATGATCTCCATAGTCCAATCTATGGAATGAGAAAACTCATTTTCCAGATGAGTTCCTACATCTATTAATTGGGAATCAAGGCACTGCCATTGCAATCTATAGGCACTTCCCAATCCACCTCCATTGATCCAAGTGGTTATAGCTATCCAATGAAATGCTTAGGGGCTAATTGTTTCATGCAATTGAATACATTGGAATTGTAAGATTTCTTACTTCGGAAGGTAATTAAAATTGAAGAAGCAAAAGTAAGTTTTCGAAATGACCATCAAAGTATTTCCCCTTATATGGTGAATAAGGGGAGTTGGGAACAACAATTACCCTAGTAATTCAAAGGCCAGGGTGTCTACTTGTGCTGATAATGAAACAATGCCAACAAAAAAAAGGGGAATGCCTAAGAACTATCAGTAAGATAAAAAATTTAGAAAGTTTAGAAAATATTATCCAATTATCACCTTTATCTTTAAAACCCCACAATACTACTCTTGGATTTAATGCCATTAATACTTAATAACTATCGGAAAAATTAAAAAAAAATCTTAGAAATTTTAGAAAATCTCATCAAATTATTACCATTATTTTCAAAATCCTATAAATACTCATGGATTTAATCTCATTTTCTGAGAACAACGAATTTATTAAAATGTTGCCTATATGTTCAGGCTAATTTCTATCCTTGGAACTTAGGGGAAGCAAAATCAAGAATGCCTATGTCAAAGATTTTTTTGCATGTAAGAAGAATTGGAAAACTTTTGCACTCTTCCAGATCCATCAACAAAGGCAGGACCCATTTGAATTTCAGACCTATGATCATCCAAGAAAAATCTCTTCAATAAGAGTTCCATGAATCCAAATTAGGCCTTTGAAAACTGTTGGTTGCACATGGACCAGATGGGCCGATTGGTAAAAGAACCCAGATGTCAAATTCTACAATGTCTGAATCAAACCCTAGACTTTAAACAAAAATCACAACCTGTCCATCAAACCAATCATATCACACTCACCCCCATGAGAGTCATTCCACCTCATATCTTCACATTCTGCATCACCGTCCTTTTCATGGCCCATTGGAGCTTTGCCCATGCTTTGACTGTTCCTTTCTGGGACCATACCATCAATGGGAACCTACAAAATTTTATGATCAATCCATCAAATCATATAATAATAAAAGATGAGTAATATATAATAGATGATTAGAAACTCCGATGAGGTCTAAGATACTGGTGAGATATGATCCTTACTGGTGGAGCCATCAGAACAATGTCTTGACGTACACAAATTGTTGTTGTTGTTGTTGTTTTTTTTTTTTTTTTTCCAACGTTCTTAGTAGAAGAAGAAAAGAAGAAAGAAAGAAGAGATTGAAGGAGAGGAAGAAATAGAATGGTATTTAGAAAGTTTCTAATTATGTTTTAGATTGAATACCTATTCAAACTTATCTCCATTTAAATCTCCTAATCCTCCTCAAACTAGTTCAAATCTCAACAATGTAATCCTGGCTTGATGGGATGCATGTGCATACCTCTATCTTAACAATCTTTACTTTTATATGGGATCGGAAGCCATTTATTTGTGCTTTGTGAACCTACAAATGACTCTCAATGGCTAGGACCGTAATATAAATTTTTAGATGGCCAATGAGGGTTGAGTCATGTATCACATCCTATCCATCCATCTGATGGGGCCTCTCCTTGAATGGGACATAGTACAAGAGGGTAGATGAGATGCTGATCAAACAATTGCAACCAATCTAATGGAGAAATCCTAATAGATGGTTAGAGAAGTTAAATAACTATCATTGATCAATTGGCAAAGCTTGTATGAGTGGTCGATGAGATACCTGGTTTGTGGCCAATCTACTTATAGACATTTGACTTAACAGAGTAGCACTAGGGATGAAAATGGGTCCTTATTCCTAATTGACCGCCCGAATTTATTAAAAAAAAAGGTCTGGGTCAATGTTTGGATCCTAACTTGATTTAGGTATGGGTATGACATAATACTTATTTGATCAATGCTACATATTTTAATAGAGAAGTGTTCGTATACAAGCTTTTCTTATGTCCCTAGTAGGGCCCACTATAGACTCCACAGATCATGGAACAAGGGTGGATCGAAAGATCCAAGTGGGGCCAACTTAGATATCAGATTTGAAGTCAATCTAATACCTCTAATACATTCATCTGTGGTCCACAAGTTTAACGACTTTATATAAAATAATAAATTTGACCATTGATCTAACGGTTCACTCCATTTGGAAAAAAAAATTCAACAATGTTCAAACCGTTCCAAACCTTGAAGAAAAATGTCTAGCAGTAAAGCTCACATGCCCCCTTGCCTTCAACCAATTTAAGCCCTTCACACTCACTACCCCCGTGAATTAGTAGTGACTAGTGAACCAAAATTTACATCCATGCGGGTTGTGTGGGCCTTCGATTGATCACACAAATATCAGCACCTAACACATTTTATCTAATGATGGAGATCTGAATAACTTTGAGGTTGCTTGAGTGTGTTTCACCTGCACATCTTTTGTGCGGCCTCCCTTGTGGGGGCCCACCTATAGTCATGCCAATCATGAGGAGGTGAAGACCAAAGGACCTGGATGGGACCTACATGGGTGCGAATTTTTTACCACATTAGATTATCTTAACCCCTTGATTCATGCCCTCTAATGTAATAGTTTTAAAATGCTGTCATCTTTATAAGATCTCAATCCAATTGTGAATAACAATGGACTGAGTGTCAAATCTGAGCTTGTGTGCAATTCATTTGAGTGGTGGGAGTGAGTGTGAGAGGGTTGATCACAGGGGGGTCCCATGTGTTAAAAAAAGGAGTCCACAACTTTGCTTGAGAGATGCCTTTTGTAAAGCCTGGCCCAAGTGGATAGGTCATATTGAAATTGATGTTGAGAGGTCCCCTCAGTGGAGCCAATCCAAATGCATGATAATTATGAAAGGCTATTTGATGGAAAGATTTGGATGGAACCTTCAGTTGTACAAAATTTCAAATCCATTAGATAATCCTAACCATTGATCTATGACCCTAACGTTTAACAGTTTAAGAGGCACTATATTCATAGGATTCTAATCCAATAGTTAAAAAAAGAGTTGGATGAGTGTCAAAGTTTAGTGTGCATGCCATTTCATTAGAGGGTGTAAGATGTGCCAAAGGACTAGATTGGCTCAAAGTGTGCGCAGAAAAATAGGTCATACTCATTATAAATAAAAGAACCCCCACCATAATTTTCCTGCTTCCAAGTGTCCCCATACCCTACACCTTTCCTGAATATAAACCCAAAACCCAAACAGATATCAATGTAGGCTTAAAAATCCAGCCCAAGCCGAAACCAAACTTGAGCAAGCCTAAGGTGAAATGATGCACTTTTGGCTTAGATGTATACTGATAAACAAAACACAAATTCACATTCAGATACAAGTATGCACTCGGAACTGAAACGGAGTCGAGCTGGATTTGTTTAGCTTATCTCAGTAATAAGGTACATGGATCTTTGCTTTCTCCAAAAACTACTTTATCTTTCAATGTAATTATGAAAAGATTGATTTACCAAAATTTCAATGTATTTATGAGGTGTGGAGATCTCTAGATTGGCAAAGAGAAGGACAACCCACTGCCAAAGTGGTAAAAAACACTAGAAATGACCTTTTTTTTTTTTTTTTTCACCTTGTTACAATTGATACAATTGTTTTGACACGTTACTTTGATTGATTGTTCTTCCCCCACACAAAAAGAACTGACAATCCATTATTCATCTCATTAACAAAGAGATGAAGAGATTCCTTTCAAAATAGGAAAAGAGAGAGCTTGTTTGGACAAGAAAAGAAAAAAAAGTAGGAAAGGAGTATGACATGCCAACAAGATAGGGACAGTGCGTGGTCTACCATCACGCAGCACTACATGTGAAGATTATGGTACGAAAATTATGCCAAAAATGCAATTCGAGTTGTCTGATCTCTCATGTGTGGCTTCAAATGGATGGCAAAAAAATTAGAAAAAAAGTTCAAATGAAAATTGCTCGATTGAACAGAGGAGGTGAGGAGATGAAAACACATTTTGTGATGGCATTCTAAGTTCTACATCTTTTACCAAAAACACACTCACACACACAAAAAAAAAAAAAAGAAAAGAACTTGTACATTTTGTGATGGCCTCTTTCTTTAATTATCTTTCTGCGAAGATACATCTCTTGTAAAGATACATGAAAGTATAATTGTAAGATTGGAAACAGCCCACAAACAAGAACTGGAATGTTATTTAGGAATTATGAGAAGAATAACTCAGTGATATGAGTATTTGAACGTGAATTAGTTGGGTCTCTGGAGCTTTTATAACTATAAATACTTTCAACTCTGGTTATGTGTTTTATCCAAGCACATGAACCACACAACGTCCGCACATAAATGGTGATACTTTGCATAAGAGAGCTGCACATAAATGGTGACACTTTGCATCAAGTCTCAGAGAGAGAGAGAGAGAGAGAAATAAACGATGGCTTTCAAGTTCAACCTCCAGTTCCACTCATTTACTTCCATTCCCTTAAACCGTTATTCAGTTGAAACATTAGTATTTCCAGTAAATTTGACTATTAGCAAATGGACCATCTTGGTGGGACCCAGTAGATGAATGCTCTGACCAACTTATTTTGGGGAAAAGCATGGTCATGAAAGGGGCCCTTCCTAGGCAAGAGATGAAAGGGAAAGGGTACAGAGAAACAGAGCATTGGAAGGGGAAAAAATTGATGCACATTTAAAGAACTTGATGAACTGATTCCTGGACATCCCGTCAAGCTAAACAAACTGATAGTCAAAAGCAAAATAGCTAAAAAGCAAAAAGGGCTATACATAAGAAACCCATCTCCCAGGAACAGTCAACTGTGCACTTACCAAATTTAAAGCCCAAATGGCTGGTCTTTTACACTTACACATATCTACATAACTCAACTATTGGACCCTTGCTACTTAAGAAAACCAACTCACTCTTACTGCTCAAAAGCCCAAGCGCATATGTTACAGGAACAGAGCACATATGGCAGAAATACACTAGGACCCCAATCTGTTAGCATGGAATGCAACTTCATAAGGGTCATTTGCAGACGGTCTTCAATCTTTTAGCAGCCTGCACAAAACCTACAAGGACCTGCAACTCATCCAATTGCTTCGATAACAGCACAAAGCAATTCGATTCAACAGAAAAAAAGGAGAATCAACCACATAGTTATTTAAGAATAGAGAACAAGAAAAGAACACAATCTCATGAGTTTGAGACAAGTACCAACAGCATGAAATGTCTCCGAGCAACATCAATTAGCTGCTCTTTTGTAGGGTTAGGAATGGAGTCAACCTGGCCCAGAGAAGAACACCAAGAACAAAGTGAAAAGAAAATGAAGAACAGCAGTTTTAAATAAATAGAAAAAGCAAAACGTAGCAAACAGCTTTCACAATTTATTGATTGTTTCACCAACAGACCATACTTATAGGAGCCACTTATTGAGAATCATTCCATTCATACAGTCAACAAAATAAATGGCATGCCTTAATCATCTCCTTCCATTAGAAGATCCAGTCGCCCACATTAAATGGCCACCTTTGGTCATGAATCGATGATATCACCCAATGGGGTAGAATTTTAAGAGAGGGAAGAGTCAGTAACACTGTCTATCTGATAATGAACCAATATCTTTTGGACTCTTTCAGCACTATCAAAAGGTTGTATCTCTATTGATTAAGCATTCCATTATTAATGCCCCCAACTTCAACATTGATAGGAAACATGAACTCACAAGCTTGAAGTATTGCGAATATCTCCATAGTGCTGGTGTTCCTAGTTTGCTCAAGTCAACCTTCTGAACCAAATGCTAGAAACATTAAATGAAGGAAACAAAGGCCACTTCCAGACTGCAGAACATGTTCAAAAACATATTGATAGAAATGAAAATTGAGGGAAAGAATTTTGTCATACTGTTACACCCTGAGTAGGTGATACAGATCCCTTGGAATGCAAATCAAAAGAATGGGATCGGCTTGTGGCCTTGTGAGCCGATCCAGTGGTTCTATGTGACCGATGTCTTGGTCTGTGTAGCTTTTGGGTCTCATCAGATGCTGCAAAGAATCATCAACAGCAAAAGAGCAGTCACAAATACAGGGAAAAAAGGTAAAGTAAACTATGGACACTTTGAAAATAGTGGAAAGGTTAAAGATGCAATAAAACATGCTGCATCCTATGTAGCAAGGACACTTTGTTTCTAATAGAAAAATTCTATAACAGATGAATAAAGATGACAACCAAGCTCAGGACTAACCCACGATAATCTCCTACATCATTCTTGGTGGAAAATTACAAGTGGAAGATACATAAACATGTAACTGTAACATGAATAACCTTCTACATGTTCACAGTAACATTTTACGTTCTTTTAACCTGTTTCTATTAGACGAGCCCATAGTGCAGTAAGAAGGTGAATATTATCGCAACAAGAAGGTTGCAAGTTCAATTCATGTCACCTATCAAATACGCATGCACAGAAATGTTTGTACCAACATTTTAATTGTCTGGATTTAGTAGTCAAATATATGTCACAAGAAGACAGTGGACAAGGCATGCAACCAAGTGCATATGGGAAAACAATGTTTGTGACTAGTTAAACCATTCTCACAGAACTCACCCATATCTGAAACATTCCACTGCATATTTTCGCATTCGATCTCATCATCCTCCTCCTGACCAGTTGGAGCCTCAATCACACTTAGGGCATTCCTCTGTAGCTTAACTTCTATGCCATTGGTAAGGACCTGCAGTTTCATATATTAATATATAATTTAAGGATTGCCCTAATCACTCAATTAAGACGGTCAGAACAAGCAGGTGAGCTGAAGAGGGAAATACAAGCTACATTCTAGAAACACAAACCAACATCAAACTCGAAATATGAAACTCATAAATCTCAGTCCATACTAGAGTGGGATAAGTGAACCACAGTTCTTAACAAAACTGAATGGCCAACTAAAAAACGTTCAATCTTTAAGGCTGAATAGAGGAATTATCAAGTATTGAGGAAATCGCCAGGCTTCCTAGTTCCATTTGATAAGTACCATTTACATCAAAGCATTCATACATCTGATAGCATGGTAAGGATAACAAAAACCCCACCCAGTAACTTCCAGTTTTTTCCTGCCTTTCAAACACTAATGTAACTTCTAACTGTACCGCACTTGATATAGAGTACACTAAAACTGAACAAATTCAACAGCTTAGAAGATACGGGTCTACCTGACTTTCGGAGTTCCAATAGGCACGCATATAAAATGCCCTAATGCAAAAACAAAAACAAAAAAAATCTAACATTTTTTAAAAATTCTAGGTTTCCTGGATTAAAAAATACTACTGATACTGCTACGTCAGCAATACATATCATTTTTACAGGCCACACATGACTGCTATTTCGACCAAGACACTAGTGAGTCTCATGGGTGTCAGGGTATGTGTCTAATAAAAGCACTATCTTGTTAACTGGCTATTTCATTGCAAGCTTCTCCTCACATGTGCACAGTTGAATGAGACCTACACATGCCCACTATAAGTGGTAAAGATGAACTGACCCAGTATGCTAAAGTGAGAACAAAAAAATGTTTTAGTTACCAGACATGAATGTTTAATGTCCCAAGAAATAGTGTTGCATTTTACGGATTGGAAGCAACCTCATGAAATACAGATTTGAATTCTTAATTCCTCCAAACTAAAGATCCCAGCTAACAGAGGCAGGCAAAAACTGCTTGTAAAATTCCAAGAGAATTACAGGACAAAATTTGGAAAACCGAACATGATTGCCATTGCTTTAGAAAGATCACAAACTCTTACACAACTTTATATAATTTGCATGAATATAGGAAAAAAAACGTTTACAATGATCCGATGTGCCTTCAGATATAGACAAGATATTGATAGGAAAAATGCCCCCATGAATTGCATTTACATTTCATCCATGTGCTAGAAAGTGAAAATGATACTTTTCAGAACTAATTACAGCTTGAATCGTGAATATCATGAACAAAGTAGAAGCCAGTTGAATTTGGTTCTGAGTAACTGCTCCATAGTAATGATTCTAAAACAGGATGTATGCATCAACCTACATTGGGATCGAATACCCAATACATCAAACCCCAAAATCCAATTAGATACACATCTGTCAACAGAAGCATATCATGCAAAACATACCCTAATTCAACTACCCTCCAACAAAACTAAAACTCATCAAAATAGCAATTAAAGATTGATTTCTCCCTGCTACCATATAGGTTAAAGCCATCCATGAAAACATTACCCAATTCTCCAATGATGATGATGAAATTCAATTAAATATGACCATCCAACATAGTAAAAGCGAGCACACTTGCAAATCGATAAGCAGAAGAATAAGCCATAGAAAACCAGACCCAAATCTCAAAGCCCACATCAAAAGCACTGTAAATTATCTGATCAAAAAGAGAGATAACAGTGACCCCAAAAAAAGTAAGAAAGACAAGGTCACAATATCAACATCAAGAATAATAATAATAATAATAATAATAATAAAAAACCAAATTGATCAAAGAACGGCAATCAAATTCCAAAACATAATAAATACAATTCAAAATCCTTTCAATCCTATCCAAATCATCACACATTTTCCAAAAATCCCTTGAGTTTAAAGCCACCCAAAACCCCAATTAATTAAATTAACAACAAAGAAAAAAAAAACTCAAAATCCCAAATCCATAGACAAAAACCAGCCATGCAAAACCAAATGCAGATGCCAAAACCAATCAAAACCACTCAAATGCATCAAATCACCACCCCCACCAATCAATAAATCAAAACTAACCAATCAGCAAAACCCCTTATCAATATCTCAATGCAAAATACCAAATGAAGCTAAAAAAAGAAAAAAGAAAAATCAAATCAAATGCAAATCCAATTCAACCCCACTATCCCACATTGCCCAAAATCACTCCCAAAGCTCCAAAAGCAGACCACATTACGCAAAACCAACCAAAACCCATTTCGTAAAACCCCGAAATTACCACAGAAACTTACCAGCCAATGCCACCCTCCAAGCCCGACAGCCTTCTTCACTACCCCCTGCAACCCAACAAGCACTGATTTGGTGCGGTTGTTCCCAGTCACCACCACTTTAGTGTGCCGCGGGAGCACTGCAAGCTCCTCTTCGCTGCTATCTCCACAGCTTTGGAACTGCGAAAATCCGCCATTGACAGAGCTCTCTACAGCTTCCAACATTTCCCAATCTCCCTCTCTATCAATATATATCTAATCGAATTGCAGGCGGAAATTTCAGCTGAAATGGATTGATTGGAGATTGAAACTGCATGGAAATGCAAGAGCATGCGTCGAAAAATCCGATTTTTAGATTCTTGGGCAGTGGAAATGGAGGGAAATCGGAGGAAATGGAGGCATTCAGAGCTGAAAAAACACACACGGACAGAGAGAGAGAGAGAGAGAGAGAGAGAGACAGAGAGATGTTTCTACTCTGATTAGAGTCTGAATCCCGACGAGTTTGATCTGACCAATGGAATTGTTACACGTAAGCAAGTGGTTGGTATGTGCGGTCGATCCTTTTCTAGTTTTGAAATGACAAAACTGACCTTTGGAAGACTATTATTTAATGCTGCAGAGAAATTATACACTGCTCTGGGTCAGTCAGGCCCCTTTTTTTTATCATATATAGTATACACTGCTTTCACACACTACAGGCTGTGGTTTGTATGGGATTTGGTTTCTTGGGTTTTTCTTCATAAATGCAATTTTCTTGTCATTTTACAGAAAAAAAAAATTATCTTTTCCTTCTAAAATTATCGGATAAACTCACGCATAAATGCACACCGGATAAATTTAAGACAGTTTTGAATATACTATATGTGTTTGAAAGCATTTCTATTGATGTATATCCAGGGTGGAATTAGGGGGGTAGCAGGGGCAATGCCTAGGGTGTTCACGGGTCGAAATCCGCGGGTTTCGGGTCAAACCCGACCCGACCCGTCTAAATTTTTGTGGGTGAAAACCCACCCGAACCCGACCCGTTTGTGTCACGGGTCAAACGGGTCACGGGTCAAACGGGTCACGGGTTCAACGGGTCACGGGTCGGGTTCGGGTCATTTTTTTTTTTTTTCATGTAGAAGACCAAATTGTTTATGTAAACAACTTTCAGATAATTGTTAGAGAATTAAAAGTGATTGAATGTAATTATGTAAAAGTAAGAAGTGGCTGCGGTTGTTTGCTGGCCTTCTTTTGTATCATGGGTAGGGGTGTACAAAAAAAATAGTTGCGGTTTGACTCGAAAACCACGTCCAATTTCAACTACGTAATCACTCTCATCTTGACCATTAATTCAGTGGTCACCAATTAAATGATTAAATACAATCAACAAGATATTCAAGATTAACAAATCTAAACAAACTGATGTCAAATAGATGTAATAACTAATAAGACTTCAAAACGTACCGTGTTTTTCATGTGAGATTGTTTTTCATGTGAGATCACTTTAATCTTTTGATAGGAATAAAATAAATGTTCCTCGCACTAAATATATTATAGTATACATGGGCCTTGAGTTCATAGACATGAGACCAATATAATAACTCAAATATTTAGAAATTGGTCGGTGAACTACATCTAAGAGAAATTAAAACCACATCTTGACAAGTGGGCATATCTCTTAGATTTTTATCCTTAGTCTTCTACAAAAAAAAAAAAAAAAAAAAAAAAAAAAAAAAAAAAAAAAAACGGGTTCACGGGTCACCCGGTAACCCGACCCGTGAGACCCGTTACCCGTACCAATGGTCACGGGTCGGGTCGGGTCGGGTCAAGCACAAAAATTGTGGGTGGAGTGACCCACCCATTGACCCGCGGGTCGGGTCGGGTTACTGGGTCGGGTCGGGTTACGGGTCATTTTGTACACCTCTAGCCATGCCCCCCCTAAAGTTCTGAAAATCTATATAAGGTCCTTCTGGCTATGTGATATTCTTTGAGGAATGGCCCCTCCTTAAAATATTAATTACTCAATATAGTTTTTTATTCTAAAAAAAGTAACAAAATCATAGCAGATTTTTGGGAAGAAATATTAGAATGATGGAAGAAAAGAAAGGAAATGAAGGAGGAAAAAAATAATTCTAAAAAATGAACAAAATCAAAGCAGATTGTGGTGGAGAAAGATTAGAATGATGGAAGAAAAGAAAGGAAAGTAAATGAAGAAATGAAAGAGGGAAAACAATTCTAAAAAAGTTATATTTCAATTGTGATTATCTATATTAGAATAAATCCAATTGAAGTAAATTCTTTCGACGAGATAAAACTAATGGGAACACTCTTTTGAATGGTCTAGATTTTAAATATGTGTCTTGCTAATAAATATATAATAGTGGGCATATTTGTTTGTTCCAAAATAATAATCAATAATTTTACTTTTGAGTGCTAGTTGACAAGGGTTATGACATGAACTTCTAAGATACTAATTTTTCTAAATAATAGTAATGTAATTTCACTTTTGAGTGCTATCTATTATGCAGTTAATTATTAAATTTTGTAACTTTTTAATGGATTTTTTTTTACTTTGGGCCCCCCTAAAAAAAATTTCTGGTTCCGCCCCTTTGTATATCTGTGTTCCCCCTTGATTGAGATTTCTAAGGTGAGAATGCATTAACCTGCTCAAGTGAAGAATTATTTTTAGCTAGTTAAATTCTTGAGACATCTACCAAAAAAATCTCCTTAAATATGGTAACCACGGTTGAAGATCCTAAACTTTTATCATGACGACCAAGGAACTCCAGCCCAAATCATCTCTATTTTTTTCCTTTTTGTCATTTCTTTGTTAATGTCATAATAACCATATTCCCTATTCATATTATAAAAAAAAATCCCTATTCCCAATAATCGGTCTGTTCACCTAATTCGACTAAAACTAAAGTCTTGTATTCTGTCATGAGTAATATTTGTTGACATCAACAAAATATTTGTAGATATCAACATAAACTTTTGACGACATCGACAAAAACGTCTAGTTAGCACAATCAACCCTTGTACATTTTAAGCATTTCTACATAAAATTTGTTGTCGTTGACAGAAGATTTGTCGACATCAACATAAACTTTTGTCGACGTCGACAAAAACGCCTAGTTAGCACAATCAAGTGACCCCTATGTGCGCAGGTTAAACATTTATACATATAATTTGTTGACATCGATAGAAGATTTGTCTCAATTGTAGTTATCCTATTTAAGAAAATTTTTCCGGGATGTCTCTAAATTCTTTGAATTTTGAAATTCAAAATATTCTTAACTCAATGGCATTTTAGATTTTTATTTCTTGGTGGATGGCATTTGGAGTTATCCAAATCTTCCTAACAAGGATATCTCAAAATGTTGGCAACCAAACAAGTACTATTGGAAGACTTGATTTAGTACGGCAATGGTTGGGAATTCGATCAAAAGTTAATTTGTTTGGTGTTCATTTAATGATCTTTGCATTATTCTTTTTAAGTTTTAGCATTTTAGTATATTTTTATTAAAACTTCTAGTAATTTATCGCGGTGTAAATAATTGAACCTTTTGCTTGAGGTAATATTTATTTTTCAAAAGCCAGAGTAAAATATGTGGAAAAGTATTCTCACCCATTGGATTTTTTTTTTCCTTTGTACGTTCGGTTAGTGCAACAAGTGATAAAAACAAGTCTATACCATAATAGAATTTACTTTTACTGAAAAGAATTCACTCTACATACAAGTACTCCTTGGATACAAGTAAAGTGATTATTATGTAACTTGTTGACTTTTTCCTCTACACAAGGCTACAAAATATTATACATCAAAATGGGCATGCGAACACTTATAGTATATTTTATTTGTGGGTTTTTATCAAAAAAAAAATATTTTAGGTGGTCACGATACTAAAAAGGTAAATTATATTTGCACCCACATTTTACGTTGAGCTCACCCACATGTGTATAATTTTTTTCATGTAAGTAGATGTGTTTGGAAAAAATATGGGTGCAAATAGAATTCCCCTACTAAAAAGGTCACTTTAAGTGACCTCACACCCATGCCCAAAAACTCTTTTTTTTAGAGTCGACATCAACCCTCGCTAAAACTAGTGAGGGTTGACGGTGACACTCGCTTTGAATCAAATTCAAGCAATTTGGCTATTGCTCAAGAAATTAAAGTGACGTGATCAGGTCTTTCTATACATTGAAAAACTTAGAAGGAAGGTATTTTGGATCGAAGTAGTTTTTGTTAGGCTATTCCTTCATCCTCTGTTCATTAAAAACTTGTAAAGTTCATTAAGCCCCTATGATGTATTCCACCCCTCACACACCACCGTCTCCTCTCCCCTAAATATCATTTTTGACACCCATCTCAGTAAAATTGATCATTGGAAGAAAAAAAGTATACATCAATGAATTAAGGTGATCAAACTGTAAGTAATTATTTAATCGATGGATATCTGAAATCTTAACGCGGGGAGATTAATAAGCATCTGATAACAAGAATTAAGCTCGAAATATTATTTTGAGAAAAATGATAGGAGTGCAATTATAATTCTTTAGTTGATTGAATTGTAATTTATGGAACTAGGATTCTAATTTGGGTCGAATTAGGGTTTCATGATTCCATAAGAAGCATATTCCTTATTTACTTCTTAGGGTCCCTATTGTAGCCTATATATGCGCTATTGCTCTATACGTAAAACACATAAGAGAAATCTCGTTTTTGAGAGCAGAGAGAATTCGCATAAGAGGTCCACTTCTTGGTGCGAATTCTAGCATAAAGGAATACAGTAGAAGATCTTCTCCTTGGTGCGAATTCTAGCATAGAGGAATACAGTAGAAGATCTTGGGATTTTCGAGTTGCCGTGTTACCGATGTCAAATCAGAGAGATCTCGCGGATATGATCTTCGATTATCATTATTTCCGTAATTAATCTGTATGCGATACCTTAAAGTTTGAAATTTGAATTCCTCATCTTCTCCATGACTGTGGACCTCAGGTCCAGGGCAGTCTATACAAACTTTCACGTGAGACATCTGCACAGAAGCCCCACCTAGCACCACCCTTTAAAGGCCAGCATCTATCATATTCATGGCCCACCTATTAGGGCAACGGACCCACCTTAATCCCATGGATACGATGAGGTCATCTCCCTTAACATTTGAGCATGGACGGTCCTGATTGATGTATTCGTTTTTTAAGACATTTAATAAATTGACGAATAAGTTTCAGAAACCCACAAATGGTCTTGTTCCATTCTCCTAGTCCCCAGAGCATCTTCTGCCCAATTTGCAGTTTACTGTTCTTGCCTTCTCAATGCGAAGTGTTGTGCGCGTGTATGCGGAAACGTGAATCAGCGATCGAACGAACAAACAACCACACGAGACAAACAATCAACACACAAGAGAATTACGTGGTTCGGTAATCTTGCCTACGTCCACGGGAAAGAAACTCGACTCTCCTTTAGGTTCACTCTTCTCTCTGTCTGTCTCTGTATCTCATGGGCTACACATTACATCATATATATAATGTTCTCTTTCTTATTCCCCAAGAAACCCTATCTTAGTCAATAAGAAAGTCCCGGTACAATTACCATAATACCCATGTCCATGAACCCAATTGGTCTGGACCTACTAATCCCAACAATCTCCCCCTCAAGACCATGGGGAAGACGTCTCTGAACCCCTAACTAGGAGTCCAGTCCTGCCAACTCTGAATACAGCTCCAGCTTTCCCTTAGACACGACCTTAGTCATCATATCAGAGGGATTCTTGTCAGTGTGAATCTTTTCCAGCTTCATGAGATTCTTTTCGATGACCTCACGAATCCAATGATATCTCACATCAACATGCTTCGTGTGGGCATGGTATGTAGCGTTCTTGCTAAGATCCATAGCACTCTGACTATCACAGTAGACTACATACTCTCCTTGCCTTAAATCCAGTTCTTTAAAGAAATTCCTCAACCAAATCATCTCATTTCCTACTTCATTAGCAGCTATGTATTCTGCTTCGGTTGTAGACAATGCTGTACACTTCTGCAACTTAGACTGCCAGGAAATAGCTCCCCCTGCAAAAGTAAATAAGTACCCAGAAGTAGACAACCGACGATCAAGATCGCCTGCAAAATCAGCATCTGTAAAGCCTTCAAGTACTGGTTTTAAGCCTCCGAAACACAAGCAAAAATCTGATGTACCTCTCAAATATCTGAAGATCCACTTCACTGCTTCCCAATGCTCTTTCCCAGGGTTAGAAAGAAATCTACTCACTACACCCACTGCATGAGCAATGTCTGGCCGTGTACACACCATGGCATACATAAGACTCCCAACTGCTGAGGAGTATGGAACAGACATCATCCGTTCCTTTTCTTCATCTGTAGTAGGACATGATCTCTTACTGAGCTTGAAGTAACTGGCTAAAGGCATGCTAACTGGCTTAGCATATATCATGTTGAATCTCACTAGCACCCGTTCAACATATTTTTCCTGTGACAACCACAGCTTCTTGGCATTCCTGTCACGACGTATTTGCATTCCCAAAAGTTGTCGTGCGGGACCCAAGTCTTTCATGCCAAAAGTCTTTGACATGTCCCTCTTCAACCTGCCAATCATTTCACTATCTTGTCCAACTATCAACATATCATCTACATATAAAAGAAGGATGATAAATTTGCCATTACCAAATTTACGAACAAAAACGCAGTGATCTGCAGCTGTCCTCCGGTACCCATGACTCACCATGAATGAATCAAACTTCTTGTACCACTGTCTCGGCGCTTGTTTCAGCCCGTAGAGACTCTTTTTCAACCTGCAAACCAGCTGTTCTTTTCCTTCTACCTCAAACCCCTCCGGCTGAGTCATGTAGATCTCTTCTTTCAGATCACCGTGAAGAAAAGCAGTCTTCACATCCATCTGTTCAAGTTCAAGGTCCATGCTGGCAACTAGACCTAAGATAACTCTGATACCACTTGTTGTGCGCGTGTATGCGGAAACGTGAATCAGCGATCGAACGAACAAACAACCACACGAGACAAACAATCAACACACAAGAGAATTACGTGGTTCGGTAATCTTGCCTACGTCCACGGGAAAGAAACTCGACTCTCCTTTAGGTTCACTCTTCTCTCTGTCTGTCTCTGTATCTCATGGGCTACACATTACATCATATATATAATGTTCTCTTTCTTATTCCCCAAGAAACCCTATCTTAGTCAATAAGAAAGTCTCGGTACAATTACCATAATACCCATGTCCATGAACCCAATTGGTCTGGACCTACTAAGCCCAACACGAAGAGCATGCCACTGCAACACCAACACCAAATTGACCGCATCACTACAGAAAAAGGAATAACATAACAAAATAGAAAAAAGCTAAGTTAAAACCCATTATGTTAGGTCCACACCTGTTGTGTACGATATCCCTTTCTTTTATGTCGTCGAATTTTATTTTGAGTTTCATGTTGATAGAATGAATTTGAAGTTAATGTAGTGAATTTGAAGTTGATGGAATAAATTCTTGGTTGATGTATGATTTTGAAGTTGATGTAGTGAATGTGAAGTTGATGACTGAGTTTGGAGTTGACGGAATGAGTTTAAAGTCGATATATGATTTTAATGTTGATGTAATGAGGTTGAAGTGTGATTCATCACCCACGTTACGAAGGAGCCACGTTCTAAATATATTGCTAGGGTTGACGACTGCTAAGGCAGAATGTCAATACCTGCGTCACTATCGGCCCTTAACACTAAAAATGAGGGACAACATCGACTCTCGAAAAAAAAAGGGTGTATACGGATCGGATTGGTGCGGATTAGGCCAAATCCGTCACCAATCCTTTACTTACAGATTGATGGAATTGAGATCCATCACCAATCCGTGGCTATTAAAAATCGATCTGATTCGACCTGTGAAGGATTCAATCCGATCAATCCGTTGTATTTAATGTTAAAGAAAGAGATCAAGCATGTTGTAAAGAGTTTCATAATACAAGCTAATAATCCACGAAAAAATAAAAATTACAAATATTTTTTTTTATCCCGGAAGCTACTCAATTGATCAATACAAAGAGATGTTTTTATGTATATTACAACCAAAAGAGATCCAATCAACAAATAAAGCCAAACATGTTGTTAAATTCATAAAAATCACACTTCATCTATTGAAACCTTGAACTCTTAAATTTTGACCCCTGGATTTTTTTCTTCTTTTATATTTAGACCCCTAAGTTTTTTTTTATTTATATTTAATGTCAACCGATCAGATCAGATTGAATTCGCAGATTGAGTGTGAAACCCGTCACCGATCCGTTGCTAACAGATTACAAGATTTTCAATTCATCACCAATCTGTTTACCTTCGGTTCGGTTAAAAATCTGCGTATCGGTTTTATAGATTGACGGATTTTTTGTACACCCCTATGAAAAATAAGGATTTTTGGGCGGGAATGCGTATTTGGTGTGAGGTCACTTCAAGTGACCTTTTCGGGATAGTGGCCACTTAAAGTGTTTTTTTTTTTTTTTTTTGGTAAAATCTCCTTTATTTTTAGAAAATAAGACATAATATTATGAAAATTTGGCTTCACTAAGGATAGAAAGAGGCCACCTTTAATTGTTCAGACATGTCAAAATCACACACACTTTCTTTTTTACAAACCTAAAAAAAAGATTAAACCCACTAAAAATAACCCAAAAGCCTAGGTAACTTTTAGCAGCTCAGGGCTTGTTTATCTAAAAAGACACAAGTTCCACTCAAATGTGATTTTATCGAATATATGAGATTAAGTGAGAATGATATGGTCGGTGCCCTTCTCATGCGTGTTGGGTCCTTTTTGTCACTATCCAGTATCCATGCAATGACACGGAAACATCACTCTCATACTCTATTGTAAAAGGAGCCAATGTAAAATTTGGATAATGAAAGCACATGATATAAGGTGGTCAATCTAAATTACACAATTGTAAAGTAACTTAGGTTTTATATATATATATATATATATATATATATATATATCCTTGCCAAGGGGCTGGACCCTTTGAGACTCACACATGCAAGCAGCGGAGGACCCATATACTATAAGGTATGGGGTCGGAAGCCTCCACCCATATTTAAAGAATGTTTAAAATTCTTAAAAACCCATTACAAGTTTTGAAAATTAATGTATTTTTTTTTCATCACCCTCTTTTCTTAAAAGTGTTTTTACATAAATCCCCCAAGTTGAATATTCTGGGTCTGCTATTACATGTAAGGTGATAAAAACTTACACATGCTAAAAGACACAACTCACATATATAAAAAGGTGGGAAGCCAGATTTGAAGCTTTAGACCTCTCAATGAAAATGATCCCTTATTACCACTAAGGAAAGAAGGTGTTTTAAATCTAAAAGGCCAAAAGAACCATAATTATTTCATTGAAGGAAGTAAAACATTACTGTTCTCTATGTCCATACTCTATTTTTTTTATTTTGCGTTTTCCTATGACAAAAAGTCATTTCTGTCTCTTTTCTTTCTGTTTGTTTTATATCACCTCTCTCTTTTGCAGGGACCAGAATCCAACATCATTTGATTTATTTATCTTATAAAAGTGGGCCGCCCACCTTTCAGTTAGATGCAAGATTATAGACAGTTGATTTGATGATTCCCATAGTTAATAAGGTCCTGCATAAAGAAAGTTTTCAATATATAATTAGCCCAAACCTTCCATTGATGGGTTAATGGCAAAGGGAGGACCTACAATAGATGGCCCACTGTGGAGCACTTTAATACTCGAAAATCCAAATGGTAATAAATGTTTATTATAGTCTTTGAATCTAGTACTTATCCAGTACGGAGGTAGATTTTGGTGTGGGCCAGTAAAAGATATTATTCCAAACCTTTGGATCAATGAATTATGGCCAAATTTGGGCTCCACAGCAATAATCTGAAGTTGTGGGCCAGAAAAAAGAATGTAGGATGAAAAGCAAGCGCACTAAAGAGATAGTACAAAATACAATAGAACTAAGTATCATTGCATTGCATGAACAACATTGATTAAAGAGTTTCCTGTTTGAAGGAGAAACGGACAGAAGCATCAATCAAAACGACCAAGTTACCCTTGAAAAAAAAATTCACATGTAGGGATCCCTGTGTATGTATGTTTTTTTCTTTTTTTGGTCAAAATTGTATGTACATACGTTGAAAAGAAAGGTTTTTGAGTATAGCTGTGGAAGTATTTCCTCTCAGCAGCACTGCAAGTTAAACTTGGTTAAGCCGGACATGGGTCCCTTCTAGCGTGAAAACGAAAGTTGAATTCCATGGATTTCCTCTTTTGTCATTGCACGAATGACGAAACAATATTGAGGAAGGCGAGGGGAAAATCTGGTGCTTGACCTAGGCCTGTCAATGGGACGGGTTGAAACGGGTAAAAAGCCCGGCCCGGCCCTTCCCAAGCCCGAAAGTACAGGGCTTTTAAAAAAAATTTGAACCCAGTGGGCTGGGCTTGGACAATACATTTCAAAGCCCGACCAAAATGGGACTGGGACTGGGTAGAAACAACCCAGCCCGTTCAGGCCCGGCCCGGCCCGCTGTAAAGTTAATTAATAATAAATATATTGATATTACTGAACTGCCCCTCACTAACAGCAAAAAACGGCTAATTAGGAGGGGCAGTTCTGTAACTTCGCCCTCCATCTCTAATAAAGCCCTAAGTGCCCAAAAAAACCCTACCTTCTGCAATTTTCGTTCTCAGCTCTCTCTTCTCTGCCTCTCTTTGTGCCTCATCTATGCTTCTCATCTTCTCTCCTCTCGCTCACAGCTCCCATTCTCCTCTCGCTCTCAGCGCTCATCTGAATCATCTCAGGATCCAAGATCTCTGATCTGTTATTGCCGTCACGGCGAGCCATCGCACCGACGCACGACGCACGCAGCACACGCCTCTCTGCTCTCTGCTCTCTGCTCTTTCACTCAGCTCTCTGCTCTCGCACAGTGACGACGCACGCCGCACCAGCAACACGCCTCTTGCACCATCGCACCGACGCTGCCCTTCTCCCTCTTTTCCCTAGCAGGTTAGCCCTCTCTCCCCACCTCCCTCGCCTTGCCCAGTCTCCCTCTATCACCCTCTTTCTCTCTTGCCCTAGCCCTCTCTCGCTCTTCCTCCTTCGCCTTCTGCCCTCTCTCACCCTCGCCCTCCCTCCATCTCCCATCTTCTCTATCCCTCTCTATTGGTAATCCCTTTCTTCCTCCCCTGCTTTCTTTCTCTATCTCTTAGTCTATGCTCAGATCATGGCTTCCTAGTTAGCAGCTTGATTAATTTGCATTTATGTTGTAATTCGTAAGTTGGTACTAGTTATAGTTCGATGAACCAATGGTGTGGTGGGGTTATTACCTTCTTAGCATATTGCTACGTTGGATGTTAAAGCGCCTGACCTTGCACAAAACCAAACTTAATATAACTTTCTTTGTTCCCCTTCACCCTACCATTATGCTGCTCTTCATTACAGAGTACTGATGGTAAAGATGATCAAATGGGTCACTTTTCTCACTTTCAATATAATGGGTCACTTTTCTCACTTTCAATATCTCAAATAAGTATATGAGACTGTCTGAGCTATTTCTAATTCCCAGCTCATGAGTGTTACAGTTTGCAGTCAGAATTGTAGTGTAGGTTAGGATTTTATGAGTAAATCAAGATATTGCAATTTACACTTAGAATTGAAGTGTTCACATCTTTATGGCTAAGGATTTGATGATAATGATGCACTTTTGGGTTTGAATATGTACAATACTCATTACAGAGTGTTTGGGACTCCACCTGCATCTCTTTTGCATTTTTAAATTTATGTACAATTCATATGACTTATATTTTTTCTATTCATTTTTGTTGATTTCTGCAGCACCTTAATTGTATATGTTCTTTTTTCTTCTTAAGGAAATCTTAGTCTCAATCGAGTGGCGGCCATCCATAAGTTGGGGATTGCGGGATACTAAGATACGTCTCTGGACTCTTTCTATTTTAAATATAATCACTTGTTCACTTGTGGATAGTAGACACTGCTACTTGTTTAGTTGTGTATTGTAGCTTATTGATAACTGCGTAGTTGTGGATAGTAGACACTGTTTTACTTGTTTACTTATTTAGTTGTGGATAACTGATTTACTTGTTTAGTAGCTTATTTTTTGTTTGAATATGCCTTCTGATACGCCTCCTAGTAGTGTTGGTAGCATTCTCATTCCCCCACATGACCCCATCCCCACTGATGATGAGATGGGTAGTGGTGGTAATGAGCAAGTGCCTCCCATTGCCTCTTCCAATGATGAAGTAATTTCAAATGAGCCTAGTGCAAGAAAGCTCAAATCAGTGGTTTGGGGACACTTTCAAAAAATTGAAATGGCTGTGAAAGTTAATGGGAAGGATGTCCCTAAACTTAAAGCGGTGTGCAACTATTGCAAGAAATCTCTAGTCAGTAGACCTGAGGATGAAACTTCACACCTGCATAGACACTTGAAATCTTGTCTTATGAAACCAAGCACTGATAAGTCAACAAAACAACAACTTTTAAGGATTGATGCTCAAACAAACACCGGTGTTGGTGTTTTTAAATTTGAACAAAAAAAGAGTCGAGAAGTCCTTGCAAAAATGTTGTTATTACATGATCATCCTTTTAATGTTGTTGAACAACGAGGTTTTAAAGAGTTCTGTGCAACTCTACGACCTGAATTCAAGATTGTATCACGCAACACTGTGAAGGCAGATTGTATGGAAATGTACAATGGAAAAAAGAATGAGATCTTTAAAGAATTCAAGGATCTCACTAGCAGGATTGCTCTCACAGCAGATATGTGGACATCCAACCAGCATTTAGGTTATATGGCTATTACAGCACATTATATTGACTCTGATTGGGTTCTTAGATCGCGTATAATTAACTTTCATAATGTTGATCCTCCCCACACTGGCCAAATGATAGCTGACAATATTACTCTAAGTATACTAAATTGGAATATTGATAATAAATTATCATGTTTGACATTAGATAATTGTTCTACAAATGATTGTATTGTAAGGACACTTAGAAATCAACTTATGAAAACCAATGCTCTCATCTTAAATGGTAAATTTTTTCATATGCGTTGTGCTGCACATATTCTTAACCTTATAGTGAAAGATGGACTTAAAGATATTGGCCCAATTATTGACAACATCAGGGAGGTAGTTAAATACATTAAGAATAGCTCGAATCGTATACATCAGTTTCGTGATATTGTAAGTGCGAAAAAGTTCTACAAGGGGATTGCCGCTTGATGTTCAAACTAGATGGAACTCCACATTTCTTATGGTATCGTCGACATTGCATTTTCGAGAAAACTTTTCTTATTTATCTCTAACAGATGACTTACACTATAAGACTTTGATTCCTTCGGATGAGGAATGGGACAAGGTTGCTACTCTTAATGATTTTTTGGAAAGGTTCTATGAAGCTACAAATAGATTCTCTGCTAGAAAGTATCCAACTATACATACTTTTTTACCTGAAGTTTGTACAATACATAATGAGTTAGTACAAAAATTAGGTGATTTTGATTTTGTTTCTGCAAGAATGGCTAAAGTGATGATGGAAAAATTTGATAAATATTGGAAGAATTATAATCAAATGTTTGAAATAGCCATATTGCTTGATCCCTCCTCTAAGATAGTGTGTTTGGAATGGGTTTTTAAGATATTATATGAAACAATGGAATATAGAAATACTCGTATGATTGAAGCTCGCAATTTATTTAAAAAGATTTATGAGGAGTATCGTGTGAGATTTGGTGCTAAAGAAAGTGATCAAATAGTAGATAAAAATGATGCAACTAGTAGGCAATTGAAAAGAAAGGCCGGTGATGATGAACATGGAAAGGCTCGTTCTCTTTTTTTAAAGTATCGAAATGAAATCACCAATAAGGCAATTATAGAAGAAAAAACAGAATTAGATCGTTATTTTGATGACAAGTCTGCAGAAGAAGATGACACGATAGATATATTACAATGGTGGAAATTAAATTCAACTAAGTATCCTATTTTATCTCGAATGGCTCGTGATATTTTAGCTATTCCAGTTTCCACCGTTGCTTCAGAGTCAGCATTTAGCACAGGAGGGAGGGTACTTGACCCACATAGGACTTCTTTGAAACCAGATACGGTAGAAGCATTAGTTTGTGCCCAAGATTGGTTTAGTCATGACCCAACTAGTGATGGTGATTTAGACAATGATGAGAATGCACTAACTGATGTTTTAGACATATTAAAAGAAAAATAATTTATGTTGATTTCTTTTTTACATTACTTGACCGATATATGATACTCATTCTCATTCATTTTATTGATTTTCTGATTTTCTACTTTCACCGGCCAAAAAAAAAACAGAAGAAGTTTTCAACCGATCATACATTACTTTAACTTGACTTATATAGGATACTCATTCTCATTCATTTATATTGATTTTCTGATTTTCTACTTTCACCGGGAAAAAAAAAAGGTTTTAACCGTTCCGACATTACTTGACCCATATAGCCTATATATAGAATACTCATTCATTTCTATTGATTGTTTTATTTTCTACTGTCACCGGCAAAAAAAAAAAAAAAGTTTTTAACTCCGCCATGTTGCTTGTTGCATTGCATTGCCGGTCCCAAGCCCGGAAAAAGGAGGAGGGTTTAAAGTCCGGTTCACGCCGTGTGTTTGGTGACAGTAGGAATAATTAGAGAATGTTTTGCTTATGTCCAGGATCGGGCTAAGCCCGGGCCCGGCCCTGTCCCATCCCAGGCCCGTACGGGACGGGATTGGATGTAGGCCCGTTCAATTTAGGGCCGGGATTGGGCAACACCTGGCAGGCCCGTCCTATTTTCGGGACGGGATTGGACAACCCAAGCCCAGGCCCGGCCCGTCCCATTGACAGGCCTAGCTTGACCCCCTCCCCTTTTCTTGGCGAATCCGGCTGCACAAATGTCCCCATTCATGCCCGTTTATTAAATGTGGAGGAAATAGTAAAAACATAGCAGGCTACTTCTTCTTTTTACGGCATTGGTATCTCTAGTTGGCATCCACTAAACTTACACAAATGTACACTATTCAAATTTGAGATAGTTTGAAAACATAAGGTGTGAGTAGCAAAGTCATGCATTAGCCACTCCAACAACTCTAAATTGGGTAACAACTGGGCTTCTTTTTTTTTTTTTACAACAATCCTCTTGTTGAAGAGGTTTTATGCCATTGAATATGTGTTGTTTTATAGAGAAATTACAAGGCACGGCTTAAGATCAATTTGGTTGTGAGGTCCACTTGGCTTCACCTACAATCAGTCAAAACGCTTCACTCTTATTATTTAGCCTAAATTTAGTGCGCATCCAAATCTTGTGAACCCTCAATTAATTATACAAATCTTGATTCATATTAGATTTTGGATAATTTGAAGCTCTACAAATAATAACTCTTAGCTCATGTTTGGCATCTCTATTTTTAGCCTCTACTTGTATAAATGTCTAAAGCGGATAATGGTTACAAAAATAAGAGCGTTTGACACAACATTCCGGCCTCTGTCCGTTATAAAAATTTAGAGGCAAATCCTCTAAAATCAAAATGATCAAAAAGTGGGCAGTTGAAAAATAGAGGTTGGCCTCTTGTTTGTATGACTCTTTTTTTTATGGCTCTACTTTTACTGGGTCTGTCAGAAAAAAATAAAGATACCAAATATGGCCTAATTACTATTTATACACACAAGTCATGAAATCTTTGGACGACCATCAAAATCAGACCCCTAAATATTTGTCGGCAATGGCTCATTTAAAAAAAGAAAAAATAATTTGTATACATTTAAATATTAGATTCTTTCTTGAAAAAAAATATTAAAAACACTTTTTTTCTCATTTCCCTTCTAAAAGATTGAGATTTATCGTTTTGAGTGGGTCCTTGTTAAATAATTGAAATGAACAGGACCCTGAGTTCTTCCTCGTCAATTGTCATCCTCTTCCTTGGCACATTTAACTGTCTCACGACCATAAAAAGGCTGACAATTACAATGTATAAAAGGGGTGGGCAGTAACGAAACTTCTGCCTACGTCTTCCCATATGTTTGGATAATTCAGGTTCGATACTTTAGAAATATGTGATAATTAAGGACACTTTCCAGTAGTTTAAAAGCTCAATTTGTTTTTCAGAAGATTTTAGGGTTGCCCTTAAATCTATTTCATACTTGAAAACGGTTGAAGTTTAAATATTTTGCCCAAAAATATATTTTTTTTAGAAATATTTTTTTTTTAGAAGATGAGTTATTTTGTCCGAAAATATATATATTTTTAGCACTTTTTACTAGCGTCCTTATCGATCTTTATTTTATAACGTAAGGGTTCTTAGCGACCATACGATGTACGTTTATAAATGAACGGAACTCATCCTTATTTCCTGTTCTTGGTGAAAATGACTGATCCCAATAAATTGTTTCAATCTATTGAAGAGGTATGCATTGTGATTTGTGGGGCTTGTAATCCTAGTTCAATCGACTCATGACTCATAAGGCAAAGTCAAGCGAATCAGTCAAGAACTCAACTATAATTGCCCGAGTTATAAGTTACTTGGGGAGTCTAGTTTTAAAGCTGTGTTTAGTTATCTGATTCTTTTTTTACTATGTTTTGCAGCTGGATTATGCAGTGCGGATTCGTAACATCTCTCTCACACAGGATCGATATAATGATGCAGCTCTTGTTTTGAAGGAAGTAATTAGTCTAATGACCCTTATGCCATGATACCATTAAAATGAAATCTCTCTCTCTTTCTACAAGTCATTGTAAATTCTTATATCTTCAAAATGTATCCAATGAAGAATGAAAAAAGAAGGTGTTGCTTCTTTGTTATAGTGTTTATTTATCTGGGGCCATGGGCAGGATCTGCAGGTGAAAAAAAAGCTCTTTTCAATATTAGATTATTATGATCAAAGATTTGCCAAGTAGGGTTATTCCTAAATCTAATCAAAGATGAAACCAACCAACCCTCCTATTGAATTTTATGCCTGATTCACTGTGCCTAGTAGCAAGTAAAGGTTTATCATCATTGTGCCTAGTAGCAAGTAAATGTTTATCAAAAGTAGAAAATCATGTTTTAGGGTAAAGTATAAATTTCACCTTTTCATTGCTCTACTCCAAATAGAGTATCATATGCACTTTAATGTTCTTCACCAAACAAAGACATATGGCTTTATTAATGGTCTTCAAGAGATGAGAATGACTTATGGAGGGGAAGCAATTCGAGTTTCGTCGTTTTTTCACCAAAACAGAGAATGAAGATGACTTATGGAGGGGAAGCAAGTCGAGTTTCGTCGTTTTTTCACCAAAACAGAGAATAAAGATAGTTCCGTTTATTTATAAGCGTACACCGTAGGGTCCCTGGAGACCCTTAACATTATAAAATAAAGGTTGATAGAAGTGCTAATAAAAAGTACTAAAAAAAATATTTTCGAACAAAATAACTAATTTGATACCAAGACAATTAAAACCATCTGTTAATTCCACTGGTCACCTAATTTATTTATATTTTTTAAAAATCCTCTAAAATAAAAAATGTAGTTTCACTCTCGCTTATCATTCTATAAAATTGAATATAGATATTCATGTTCGGCCGACTTTGTTGACTTTAAACAGTTGAAGACTGACACGAGTCACGACTTCAATGAGGGTATTTTGGTCATCCGAGATAATATAAAGAGACGTCTGAGTAAATGTCACAACCAACAGGTGTTTGGGTGTGCAGTAAATCTCGGAAATAGCGGAGCCGCTGAAAAACGAAACAGGGAAATCTTAAGTGGGCCCACAAGGTGGATTGCGTTATCTGCCGAACCTTAGATGGAGCCCACTTGCTTTTTCCTCCCCAACTATAAACAAATATCTGGTTTCCCGCCATCAAAGGGGCACCCAGATGAGTTGGGCTCATAGCATATTTGGACTTAGATATAGTACCCATATTACTGAATCCGGAAACTTAAGTTGTTTGTGCAGAATTTTCAGACCCACCAATTGATCAAGGGGTCCGTAGTTTTGGACGTCGAGGATTGAAAATCTCATATCATTCTTGATGGAGAGTCCAGCTGAGAATTAGAAACAAAGGTGTGACATACATAGATAAAAGTAAATACCCCACTCAATTGTATCTTAGCTGGTTAGGAATATTGGTGTATGAGACCTCTGTTCGATGATCCATTTAATCTGAATGTAGAAGGAAGGCTTAAAAATGAATGAATATATTTTACTTCCGCTTAGGGCTAGATTAAAATTGATTTTCCATAGTGCCTATTTTACTGTTGTGATCATCAATAATTTGGTAGCTTGTTTAGTTATTAAAGATTCACCAATGTTTTATATGTTGATGATTAATAAAGGTCTTTTTCTTTGGGGACTTTTACTATGGGAGTTAAAATTTATTATTTCATATACATATACGATATAATTTGTAACACATCAATGTGTATCAAAGTTACTAAATTCTTGCAACTTGCCCCAACAAAAAAAAAAAAAAAATTTTCTTGCAACTTGATTTTGGACCGAAGTTCTACTATTCAAGTAGGGATGACAATGAGTCAAGTTTAAACAAGATTGACTTTGACTCGTTCCTATTAGCTAGGGTGGGTTTGGCAATGGGGCACATCGGGCATGGGTCAGTCTAGAACCGAACCCATCCCACAATTGCCATTCCTATATTCAAGGCCAAGCAACACACTGTACCTAGGATTGTGATATTACAAAATATGCAATATTTTTTCCTCACCACCACAACCCTGTTTTTCTCTTTTATATTTGTTTTTTATGTGCTTCTTCCCAATCCAATTCCCTTTGCTGCTATTTTCTTTTCTCTCACTGTGGTTGCTGCCTATGATCCCTCTCTCTCACACGTTGACAAGAGAAGAAGCCTTCAACAGTTTGGCGGCTCTATCTCACTAAACAGATTCGTAGAAAAATTGGGTGTTTTATGATGAGAGAGTGCTTTCTCTCATATCTTAGTTTTTCAATCTTGGGAGTTGAGTGTCAATCAGGGACTTAATGGTTTAAGAAGGTTAGTTTGTTGCTAAAAGTTTGCAATAGATCTAATAGTAATGAAAGGGCATGAAATGGATATATGGAGAAATAGTTTTGTAGTGAAATGCAAAGATTGTTTGTTGTTTGGTTAAAGATGTGTGTTATCAATTTTTTTTTTGTTTTAAAGTCAAGGGGGCCGGGACCCAAGAGAGACTGCTCATACACAAGAAGACAAGTCACTCATGTGACAAAAGAACCCGTACACGCGGGAAGAAAGCCCACACGAATGAAAAGAAAGTCTATACACACGAAAATAGGTGGAACACTTATAGTTCAAACCTTGAGCATCCAGGTAAAAACTGCAGCTCCTTACCGCTCAGGGAAATAAGGAGCCGTTATCAATATACGTTATCAATTAATGTTACATAAGAGCACTTCTGTAAAATAAAATTAGTGGTGAAAAGGACTCTGCCCTCAATATTTAAAATTTCAACGTTCAGCCATTAATTTAATATTTAAAGCATACTTTTGATAAAACTCTCATTGTCAATTGTCGAGATTTTCTAGATCCCAATTTTGACAACCGTCAAACATTTCCGCACCTATGTAAGGTCACTCACTAAAGATTAAAGGCTTGACCATATTTTTAAACAACGCACCTCTCTTCATTCGCCCAGTCCACCTCACCAACCTTTCTTAAGCATGAGGCACATTGGACACATTCGATTATGAAGGGCCGAGAATTAATTTTTTAAGGGCGCATGCAAATCCTTCTATCCACATACACATGGTAAAACTATGAAAGTTATTTAAGCATATAGCCCAAAAATTATACCGGTCATTTGGTCTGACCATCCAAAATCTGCCCTCCCAATGGATGGTTTGGATATACATGTGTAATGTCAGGTGTGTGATTTGCCGCATGCTTGTTTTAGGACCAGAAATTTGGCATTCATGGTAAACATACAAAGAAATTGGGTTCACTATCCTGCCTATTATTCATCAGAAAATTAAGAAAAAATATTGTCGGCACTTTATTTTTCCTGTATGATACTTGTGTCGTTGTCCCTGTCATGAATGCAAGTAATCCACATTCAAACATTTCCCTTTCAACTAATTTTATTTCAGGTGTGTATTGACCTCTTCATTGTTTTACTTTCCTGCAATAAATATTTGTTTTGTTGGAGATTACTTTCAACTTGTTTTGACACATGTTTCTTTTCTGCCTGGTCCCTAAAAACTCAGCTGGCATGAATATTTTGATTTGTTAGAATGGTCGAACCCCATGGTTCGATTAGGAGTGACCAATTTTGATTGAGCTCAACTGCAACATGTATGGTGTTTCTTCTTTAACAGGATTGGACACTTGGGCTGGTGGGCCTTGTCCGGTGTTTAAAATGTAAAACTTTGATGTGACCCACATCTCAGTCATGGTTAGGTGGACCCCTACCCTGACCTTTTCACAATTATGTATAATCGGGTCGGTGTCGAGGTCCTAACTACTAATCCCTGTCTTCAGATCCATACTTAGACTAAGACCTTTTTTTAGAAGTCTTAATCCAAGTATGGATAATGGGACTACGACTTAAGTATATTAAATGAAAAACAGGACACTCTCGTGAGGACGCATCTCATCGCTTGCACGAGAGATAAAATTCCAAGTCCTTTGTAAAACCCACTTAGATGTATGCCAATCGTAAAATTATAATGTGATTGAAATGTTGGTGGAGTGAATCCAAGTGGGTACCATAGGGGGCTTAGATTTTGTCTCTCCAAGTCTCTGATGAGAAGGTGGCCCTATAAAAATATTTTGTAAATGTCTGCTTTTTTAGTTTCATCCTTAAGCTGGGTAAGTACCATGGGTTTGCTAGGTGTTGTGCCTTGAACTCAGTCAAGACTCAAACTTGAGCCAAGATATTGTGTCATATTTGAGTTTGAATCCAACCAAACACAATTGGAGTCCGAAGGAGTACCACTTGAGCTGAGGATCAGGCTGGGTATTGCCCATGCCTAACCCCAGCCTGAATATGACATGGGTAAGCCTAAGTCAGAGACAAAACAAAAATTCAAAATACTATGTTCCCCCCCCCCCCCCCCCCCCTTTTTTTATCCTATACAATTGGAATTTGAACTCACACTCTCACATCTCAATCCAGAGAATACATGCCCAAGCCAAAGAGTAGCCGATACATGCATCTGTTTGTAATCAAGGCCGTATATCAGGCGATCCATTAAAAGAAAGGGGTGTGCGTGCGCTGTTTAGAGATGTTGAGAAGTGAATTTAAGTTTGTGTTTGAGTTTTGAATTAGTTTGAATTTTATTGTATTTATCTTCTTCTCACCTTTATATATTAAGATGTTTTCTCATAATGAAGTTATGGTGAATTTTATCGAAAATGTAGTTCTCAAATTCTACACTTGCTAGGCATGAGCAGATCATCTCCACTTTTTGGGCCCAAGTGAATTGTGGAATTTCAAGTGCAACTGCTCCCCAAAGAGCATTCTCAATCATTCTCTGCACTGATATCTTCCACATAGTCATGGCTTTGTGACTTTCTATCTATTTTTCTACTCAACCCCAAGATTCAAACACTATGATGGATGAAAGAACTGAGTGACTTCAGCTTTTGGAATACTTTAATCTGAGGAGAAACGACCTTATTTAGATCCCGCCATCAGATTCTCCACATACTAGAGAGATTAGCACTCCTACTCTCACTTGGATTAGGCTAAAGCGCATCACATGGCTATCATGGCTACAGCTCAAACTCTTAAAGAACTAAATATCAATTAGGAGTTCAGAGGCATTATCAAGCCACAAATCTGCAATAAAATCTTTAGACAAGTACCTAAATGGATGAAGATAGACCATATCTTTATACTTTCTTTGAAGTTATTTAAGTGTCTTGAAAATAAAAAAATAAACAAATAAGACATGACATGGCCCAGAGCACAAAATGGGAACTCAAGTAAATATATGGTTACTGCAAATTTCCAGAGAGATTAGAAACATCAAAGAATTCAAGCAGTTGACCCCAACATAGTTGGAATAAGGTTTTGATGAATGATGGTGATGACAACTAGGAACATTAAAGGATACAAGAAGAGAAAGGTGATTGTTTCCTTTTTCCTTTACATTTTGGAAAAAAAAAAGGAAAGAAAGAAGCATGATGAAATAAGCAAGACACTGAAGAGTTAGATTGAGGGGACCAAAGTCACAAAACTATCATAGATTTTTGTTTCTTGACCTATCATACAATTTGCTCCCAAGTACAAATAAAAAAATTAAAAGATAGTGATGTAAACAGAATAAACCAAGAATTCATTTGATGAATCTTCTTTAGTCTGACAGAAGCATACTGTTAGCTACTAAAAGTTATTTGAGAGGTTTGTGTTGCTATGCTCTTTGTAAGTCATGGATTATGTGAATACTAATGAAAAGAACCTAGGATGGGGCTATGATGACAAATTACGTCTATACCAGCCACCCCAAACAGTTATTAGGAAGTGGAGATGTATCCAGACTGCAAATTCAATGGGCTACCTCTTGATGAGCCAGAACCCAACAAATGGTGCCAATTAGAAGGTTATAACATGACCCGTCGCTTGTTCTTAAATGGTCAAAAAGGGTTTGGAACAACTGTCCAGGAAACAAGAAATGAAAAAACCTATAGATACAAGGGATAAAAACACTAGGTTGCTGAAATTCCTGAGCACTGGAATATCCATCAGTTAGTCAATCAATTGGTTGGTCGAGGCCCGATCAATACACCAATCTAATTAGTTAGCACAAGATGTTCAGTGCATGAAACTTCGTATTATCATAGCTTATCTAGTACAATATCATGTGAAAGTAGGAATATCAAAGTAGGAAACAATGTCTAGACTCATTAGAATGCTATGGCAGAAGTAAAGGTCAGTTGAAAGACATATTAGCCTGGGCCTAGAACAAGTTTCAATTGTTGACAGAAAGGTGGGACTCGTCATCTTTGTAAATAAGTCTGGTGGATATCTCTAGTTTCTCATTCATTTCTGTGTTGAATTATTGATTTAAGTATACATGGAATTAGAAATCAATCAAAAACATAGTTGGTTCCCTTCATTCATGAGAAAAGTAAGCAGCCATTACCTGTTGGGCGTACTATTTTCTACCTAAACACTATGAAATAATGCTAGTTAAACAGAACCTAGATGATGGAGAAAATTTTGAATGAAGAAGTTTTCCACACTGGGTTTCCTCACAACACTCATGTATATATAGTTTTACTACTTGTATGCAATTTTTACAGAGATGAAGAATATATATCTTCCATATGAGACCAACTTCACAAATATATATAAGAATTCTCATCAATGCTCCATACAAAGGGTAACAATGATCTATGTACGTAACATGTTTAGGAGGCATATTACCTATTGCTAGAAATTTTTGTCATAATTTTCTTTTTGTGCTTGTTTGGAACATGACATGGAAGCAGTATCCGCCTTATTCTTGGTCATCGCATGCCCCAAACTCACTGAACTGACATTATTGGTGGATCTGATACGCACAACAGCATCCCAATACTGAAAATCCCCTTAAATGTATTCATAAGTACAGAGCTCTTTCATTGCTCAAGCACTCAGCAGGGATTCTTTTCTTCCTCCCAAGTCCTAACTTCACACTAAAATTAGGTTCTATACACTGAAAAACTAGCTATACAAATCACATAAGAGGATCTAGGAACTAGCATGTTCTAAGAAACATAGAGACTAGAGGTAGAGCATGTTACCAAAATGATGGCCAATATTACATCTTCAAGTATTGTCACGACCCGGTCCCGAGATTTGATTAGCTCGGACAAACCCCGAGTCGCGAGCTCATACTTACTCCCGTAATTTCCGAATTAACAAAAGCTAAAACGAAACTCACAAGGGATATCAATTACATTACCTGTCAACTGTATACAACGGCGGAAATTATACATTGACAAAATATAATACACAAGTTTAATCTACGTTCAAGAAAGTCAATCACCGTATATTTAATACAATACGGGGACTTCTAATTACATTCAAAATTTGTTCTTTCGCTCTCAGCGATCAAATCCACTCGATTAAACCTCTTGGAGGTATCGGGCAGGCATCCTCCGCTGGCGGCGCGGCCTCGGCAGGACCGGCACGGGCATCTGGGCCTGTGACATTCATCAATAGTACCATGAACACGACGGTTCAACAAATATATACATGTTATGATAGTTCTAGCTATCATATAATCCAGTGAAATAATTCATTAATAATTATAGCGGATCCAGTAACTCTTAATTCATTTAATAATAATAACGGATCCAGTAATATCATTAAGTTGATATCTACATGGACACTCTTTATTTACGGGTTGTCAAATGGTATGGAATAAGTCAGTGTCTTGATCAGAGATCACTAACTTCCACGAGGTTCCGGAACACCTCAAGCATCTGCTGCAGCAGAAATAGTTCATTATGCAATTCATGTTCAATGTAATTCATTCACAATTTCACGTGGTAACTAACCAATGGTTATCAGACGTCTAAGCCAAGCAAATGAGTGAAACATTCATTTTTCCAATACACGTACTATTTTCGATGAATATCATTTGAATTGTGTATTCGGAAACTTGAGTTTACACCTATGAAGGCTTATACATTAACAATCTTCAGCCTGTATACATTAGGCCTCAAAGCAGATAATTTTCACGATTTCCTGCACAGCGTCGGTTCGCCTATCGGTCAGCCCATCGGTCGACCGACGGCTTCTTGACGGTTGACCGACGGTGCGTCGGTCAGAATCCCAGCGAGCCAGAATTTCCTGAATTCTGAATCACTTTTACGCTATCGGTCGACCTATCGGTCGACCGACCTCATCCTATCGGCTGACCGACATTACGTCGGTCAGAAATCCAGAGAGCTGGAATTTCACTCCACCCTCCACATTACACTGTCGGTCAGGTCATCGGTTCCTCGGTCGACCTGTCGGTCGACCGATAACCACCCAAAAGCTCAGTTCGAGCTTCAGGTTTCTGAAACCAATTTTCTGGCTTCTTGGCTCAAATGAGTTCTAACCATCCAAAAACATCACAAGGCATAAAAACAAGTAAGTACTTGCCTTTACTCTGCTTGATTTTTGCACAAACCCCTTTGTTATCTTGAGGTTGAGATGAAAATCACCCAAATGAAACCCTTTCTTAAAATCCACTTATAATTCCCTCTTTGAGCTTTCACTTGCAAAACTTCCAATACAGAGAACCAAGAATCCAGAAACGAACTCAAAAGTTGTGAGCTGAACTCACAGACCAATTCACAAAGTCTGTGCTGGAACAAAGAAATGACTAGCACCTGGATTCTGTGCTGGACAATAACATGAAAGCCATTTGGATTCTTTGCCACCTCATGCAACAAAGTTGATGCATGACATCTGGGACATTTGCTGGGACATCAAAATGATAACATGTGGATGCACATTTACAATTTCACCCTTATCACAACATTATTTCCATTTAAGTCTACTTAAGGCTTAAATTCATTAATCACATTTAAGATGACTAATCACACTTAATTTGCATTAAACTCGATTAATTAGTACTAATCAGGATTAACTCGGGGATGGGGTGTAACAAGTATACAAGAAGCAATCAAAGAATTTTTAAAGAACATGCAATCTCAAGAAATATGTTATAATTGATTATACAAAAATATCTGACTTGGATTGAAATAATTAAACTTCATTGAAGTGGAACTGGATGATCACAATGTTTCATTTCAAATGCTACTTGTCACCCAATTTGATGGCATTTTTATGGTCTCAAGTACAACTTACAATGAACTTAATTAGAACTAGCAATTGGAAATTTATGCTAAACATGTTAGAGCTAACTCTGGTCATTCTACAATGTTGCAACTTAGTTGTATCAGTCATCCAAAGCTGTAGATAAGCTTGTGGGACATGGGTGAGTGAATGGGAGTGTGCACGTTCTAGTCTCCAATGTAGCAATGAGTTGTAGTAGTCTTAAGTCAATTGTAGATCCAAACACAATACATATCATTGTTTGAATGCAACCCAAATCTCGATCGGTTTATATATTTTGGCAGAGTATGCCATCCATTTTGCTCTATGTTTGGGGCAAGCACAAAAAACAGACAGCATGTTGGATAAGATAACGTTTCTTCAGCTTTCTCAATCAAGAATTAATATTGAAAATAGATGCTGATGGTGATTTGTGGCAGAGGCGCGCGCACACACATAAACAAAAAATAAAAAATAAATAAAAATCTTCTACATGACACACATCCTGACTTCTGCCCTTTCTGCACATTGAAACAGAAGCATAATTTCTGCTAAGACATTCAAATGGATTTTAATATAGTTCACATTCAAATGCGAATGGACTTTAAAGCATATAACTAAACAAAAAATTATTCAGTGGAGAACAAAAACAGACCACAATATTTGCCGCATTCCATATCAGTACTAAAAAAAAAAAAAACACCCTGATACAACAATTGGAAACAATAAAAGTTCAGGCAGAACTTGTCTATTCTATATTCCATCATCATTAAATAGATGCATTTCGAAGCAACGGGTCAAAATACAAAGCTACTGATTATGTTGACCATATATAGGATGAGAATTCAATTATATTACCAACACAAGAAGCAGTATCGGCATTGTGTAATGAGAAGCTAATCTGATTCATTTTTTGTACTTGATTATCTTCTGCAGTATTGCGGTCCTTCCCTTGGTTATATGCTCACTGCAGTTTCTGGCCTGTGCACCCAAATCCTCAAGACTCTGCATAAACACTTCCATGTTCTTCTTGATCTCCCCAATCCCAAGCTTCACCATCTCCTCTCCTCTGAGGGCGAAATCAGCATTCCCCATCAGTGACTTAATGTGCTCCTCCAACTTATCTACTAAAGTCCGAATGCTATCCAAATCCGATATTGTAATCAAAGTGCGCAAATGCATTGAGCTGAGTAACCCTCCCTGCTTTTCCAGCTCAACCTGGTAGCGTTTCCAGATTGAATCAACCCATTTCCCCATTGAACCCAATGGGACTGAAGCTGCAGCAGCAAGTGCTGCAGCAATAGGAGGCGCTGCGACTGCAGCTGCCACGACTGAGCAGATCACAACCGCAACAACAGTGGCCACAAAGATAATGCCGGTGAGTTTCCGGTATGTCTTTAAGGATTTAATCTTCTTATTGATTTTGCTCTTATGAAGCTCCAGTTTCTTCAGCATTGAGCGCTGTTGTTCATAAACCAATCCCAGAAATTGAAAGAACTCCTCTGTAAATGGGTCTTCCGCAATCCTAAATCTATTCAATTCTTCCAATGTCTTAGAATACTTCTCCTCATTGTTGGCCTCATCGCCATCCTCCTCTTCGAATCGTTGCAGAGCGACGCTTATAATCAATTGCCTGTCGCGGGCTCTGTTCAGGCATTTCTCTAATGCTCTGCACAAGTCCAACATATGTAAGCTATTATTGAAGTACTCTTCCACCAGCTCAGAGAGTTGTGGGTTATTCCATGCATCCTTTTGGTCACTGAGTATGATTCTGACAACCTCCTGATTCATCCCGAGGAGGCCTCCATAGACTTCTTTCAGAGAATTGAAGGAGAGGGACCGGATGTCGATGCCAGCAACGACCGACCTGAGGACTTCGGTTGTGCGGGTTTGGAGAGTGGCATCGAAGGATCGGATGCTGGGGTCATCACGGCAGGCGTCCTCGTACGATTGCATCTCGGAAATGTCTTCACTCGACTGCTTGCTTCCTGAGTTACCCATTGTGATTCTTCTACTCAATTCAATGTGATCGATCTAACAGGGAAAAAGCAGAGGACTCGAGCTCAAATGCTGGAACGGAAGCCTAAAGGAACCTGATCTCTGCAGCTGTAGAAGTTCTAATCCGAACCCAAATGAAAAGGACCCAAACTTTCTATTCAATTCAACGTGGTTGATCTCTAACAGGGGAAAAACAGAGAATTCGAGCTCAAATACCGGAACGGAAGCCTACAGGGATCTGATCTCTGCAGCTGAAGAAGTTGTAATCCGAACCCAGATGAAAAAGACCCAAATCTCCGCTCAAAATGATGTATTCAAGCACAATAGTAGAGCTTCAGGAAAACCCCAAATTCTAGCTAGAAACTCTAGATTCAATCCTTCGAACCCGTCTTCCAAAAATATGAGATTCAACCCAGCTACCATATCAAAACCCCATTTCCCAATGAGCTCAAAAGTACCCAGATTTCGATCTTTCGTAGGAATTCGAGAGAGAAAAGCTAGCACTGGCGTCCCAATCACTTACAAGAGTGGAAAAGATCGGATTTTTCAGTGATCTTGGAAGGAAAAGAGCGAACAAGCAAATCAAGACTCGTTCCGGAAATGGCTTCTGGGAATGAGAAAATGCAGCGAGCTCTTCGTCAATGTCGATGGCAGGTAGGGTTGAGAAAGAAAGAGGAGAGACTCAGGAGGAAAGTCTTGGCACTTCGCAATTCGGAGGCTTCATGGAAAGAGGGGAGAAGAGGATGACAAGAAGATCAAATGACGAAACTGTCCCTCTGCTTTAGCCATAAATTACTTGAGAGGCCGCCATGGTGTTCCTTCCTACATTTCATTGCTGGCCCACATATAGACGGTTGAAAAGAGGTATTTAAAAATCAGAAAGCAAAAGAAAAGGTCATTACTCCCTCTCTCTCCCTATTTTTTTTTTTTTTTTCATTTTTAGCATGACATGGGGTATTTGATCCAACAAAATTAATTTTCAGATGGTGTCCATTAAACTCATTTAAACTCATATAGGGCAAATATGAGGTGGATTTACAATTCTCGAAGCCCAAAACGTATAAAATAAGGAATCAAATCATGCTTGGCCCATTTGTTTCAATTAATTGAATTTGTATGGTTTCTAAAAATTATATTTTTAAAAGTAATCAAAGTGAGGAAACAATGGTAAATATTCAAATGGACCTTCAAATAATCTTCTCTTTATTGCAAACGAATCAAGAGATATTGAAAATGAATACCCACCAGTAACCTAGTGATTCAGATACTAGGGAAGTCAAGGTCCAATCGATACCTTTACCTTATATTATTTATGCTATGAACTTCTATATATTCAATTCCATGTAAATAAATGGGCCATTGAGGGAAGGAGTTTTACAAAGAGATATTTGAGGACAACAAAGATAAGGTCATCATGAGAATGAACTTGGCATGAACCCACATGAGCTCCCGTCCTGATAAGAATTTTAAGGCTCGAACCCAAGTCTAGTATGATAAGAACCTCAGCCAATAAGTGCTATGGGATGCTAGAGTTGTGAGTCGACATAAGTTAAGCGCTTGTTCTTTTATTGGAATTCGTGATGATGCAATGACTTATCCCCTTGGTACTTACAAATGTCAATGTTTTATTGTTAGAATTCAAAATCTTAACCACCTAAAAAGTCTCAAAAACCTTTGCAATTATCAAAACTTCAACCTCCAAGTCTTCCACCTATAAAGAGAAGTAAGGAATCTCACCCTAGTGACAGCTTAGAGAATTCACATGTTCTCTATAAATGAGTTCTCTAAATTCTGCTAAAGAAACATGCTCCAAAGTAAAAATCCAGTTCTACCTCAATAAGCGTTCTAGATCCTGAGCTGAAGTCCATCTCGACCTTTGAGCCCTTCAAACAGTCTAGTATAATGGACATTATTTGATTCAGGTTTGGGTGAGATCTAGGGGGCAATGGACCATTGAATGCTTTAGTTAAAGACTTGCTGATTGGGCCACAAGAGCCATAAGCTAAAGACCCCTCTTAGGGAATCAGTGAGTTGGCCTGCTGGTAAGGCCCTCTCCATCCTATCCCTTCCACCAGGGATCGATCCCTGGTGGGAGGTTTTCCCTCCTTCCTCCTTGGCCACTGAGTCACAGCATAAAAAAAAAAGACCTTTTTTAAATCCAGATCCAACTAAGAGGTCTCTAACTTGAGAATTGAATATATAGCTTCTTGTGTACCATGTAGTGATTGGAACCCTAGGACTGTGGGAACCCAATGCTAAAAGATCAAAGCATTCCCAACGCAGAATATCCAGGTGAATAGTAAAATCCCTCTCTTTACTTCTATTTTAATTTAGTTTAGCGGTTGGTTAGTTGCATTCTTTGGGCACTAATCATGGGGAGAGCAAAAAAAAAACAAAAGGCAGACCATGTCCGTGATTTATATGAAATCCAAAGGGCATTCTCGGAATTTAGCTCCCTTTCCCTGGGCCGGGAATCTTGCTCGCATTTTTCGTTCGAACCATTTCAACGATGTTTGGAAAAAGAGCAAACGTGTATTCGTCAGAGAAGGTTCATCGCTACGTCATCAGACATCAGATCATTGTTTCTGACACCGAAACCGAGTCAACTCAACGGGGCAGATCGCCTAAAGAGTGTGTACTGTCAGATAAGTATAATCAGAGTCCAGAGACGGGTTAGACTCGGTCCGAGTTACTAAACTCGATAGGAGTTCGGATCTGGGTTTTGAAACAACACCACCGATAGCTTTATAGGCGTAAAAAACGTCAACACTATAATTATAGAGTTAAAGAAATATTATTATGAGATATATTAATCACTTAATAAAGTTTGTATTATATTGTGACTATTCAACAAGATGATGTGATCATTGTTTTTAGTCTTAATAGGTTAAACGCGTTTTACTCAAAACATGATCTAGAATTTGTTTGGATGCTTGAATGAGTTTTTATGGAGGGTAAATTGTAAACCAAAAGAAAAGAAAAAACTTTACAAGAGTCAAGAGTTAGAATTTATTTGGGAACATAAATAATTGGCAAAGTATGGGCAGTAAGAAAACCCAAGGCTCGAACCTGGCCCAAAGCAGCCTAGGCCTGGTTTGAGCTTGGCTGGCACAGCCCATGAGCGCCCCGTCTCGGTGCCTCAAGATTTTAAAGGTTTTATGTCAAGAAATAAGCACCCCCAAAAGTTCGAGAATGATTCCCCACCCCCCACTTCCAGGCTCCAAGAGCTTCAGCAAAATATTTTTTTTTATCAGTAACGGTAAATTAAATTAAGAATAAAGCAATAGTATAAGAAAATCTCAAAAAAAAAAAAAAAAAAAAGTTGGTGCAAAAGCCTTATACCAACACCAAAAACAACAAAACTAAGCAATAGGGGCCACACGCATTCATTGTTTGGCTACTGAGCCTGCCATACCATTTGCATCGGATAAATATGAGAGAAAGAAACTTTAATAAAAGAAGATAAGACCTTAATTTCATTAAAGTACCCCTCTCCACCTTAGACACCCTAGGAGCTTCAGTAAATTTTCTTCAAGTTCATTTTGCAGGACTAGATCTTTTGACATGATCTTGAGATACTTGATTACATCGCATATTGATTATATCACATGTTTCCAACATGTAGGAAACCCAGGTAGCACATTCCAACATATTGAGTGATTCATGTATGACAAGTCAATCGAATACAATAATAGGTAACACTCCAACAGCTCTTATTATCCTTTCCTCATATTATATATATATGATAAGAGAGGAGAATGGGCTTAGAAGAGCCACACTCCAAATCCCTCGAGGGCCTTTTATATACCGTGCAAACTTGGGAGCTTTTAAATGCTAAAAGGGAAAACTCCCAAGGGGGGAAAAAGGTGTAATGCACAAGTTTAGAAATTTCGCCTCAGACCCGGCCCCTAAGATGTTCCCCAATAATGGGTTTTTATGTCTATTAGGCTTAATTGGAAATTGCCCACCAGCAGTTGTGGTAAATTTTAGCACATTCAGAGGTGGTTTGAGGAGGGGTGTTCATGGGCTGTGGGTCGGGCTGAGTTAAGCATATCTAGGCTCAGCATGTCTCTAGAAATACAAGCTCGCATATGGCCAAGGGCTTCATCTTCAAAGAGATAAATAAGAGTGTTCCGCCAACAGCTCATACCTAAGTGGTGTTGGCACATTAATATCACACACATACCCAGGATCACATACCCAGGGATCAAATCCTCTGTCTACAAGTTTAAAGTACTTCTCCTAACTAATAGTCCAATGTAGCCAAAAACAAAGTATGTGAGTGCTCTTTCTCTCACTGTCAAACACAACAGCAGCCCAACTTTCAGACCCTATCCCTAATGTCTCTCACACAACAGCATCCCATCCAATCTAATTCTAATATCTCTCAAATCCCATTATTTCAAATCCTATCCCTAATCTCTCTCTCTCTCTCCATTTCAAATGCAAAAACCTTCTATTCCAATCCTCTCTCTTTCTTTTTTGGGAGAAAGTAACTATCATTAAACAGAAAGGAAGGGAAGCAAACACACAACAAAGCCACTAATACACAAATACAGGAAGACAGAAATCGCCCCAAGCTCCAAACACACACGATCCCTATCCCAAAATGACCCCAGCTCAAAGAAATAGCTCTTCTTTGCCAGGTCATGAGCCAAACCATTCAGCCTCCTAGGAATAAATATTAAGTCTATTAAAATCAAAATCCGAAGTCAGAGCTTTGATGTCCATAATTATTGGGTTGAAAGCCAATCAAAAGTGCCCTTAAAAGCTTGAACCACCTTAACATCCGACATCATGCCAATCTTCGAGAAACCTTTGAGCTTCGTCCTTCCAACTGTAAGGAGGATCGCCCTCGTTTTGGCCTCCTTTGAAGTGGCAACCCTTGTTCCTTGGAACCTCCTGCAACCACAATTGACCCGTATGACATCATATGAAAATCATAGATTGCTTTACCATTAGCTGCCCTAAAAGCAACATCTGAGAATACTAGAATTCTCTCCTCATTTGGAGACACTCTAGAGCAATGGACATCAAAATTGTTATCAAGTGGACCAACTTTGCTAGATTGAGGAAGATTTTCATTTAGTCTTCTCACAGTACAGATCACTTTAATGGGGTTCAAAGGGGTTACGTTTGAAGGTATACTCATTTCTAGCATTCCAAATCACCCACCTAGTAAGGATCTTAGTTGTCAGTATAGTTTCGAACCTCATTTCGGTCTAGCCTCCAAAATGAAAAGTTTTGGCCTATTCAAAATTTCGACTAAATTTTTAGGAATTGCATTTTGAAAGAAATACAAAGTATATATGCGCGCGTGTGTGTGTGAAATACCATTTCGAACGTAAAATTACATTTTATTTGAAATTCAGAATTTCAGCTGAAACGGTATGAAATTAATAACTATGGTAAGAATCCGAGAAGTTGGCAACCCATGCTCACAAAACTCCTTCCACCACCGCATCAAACTTGGGTAGCTAAAGTTATGGGTTTGGAGATCAAGATGAGATCCAAACCAACCTGTCCATTTCGTAAGAGCATGGCATACCAATTCCACCATCTTTGTATGAATAGGGCATAATGCATCAACTGAATTAATTTCTGAACTAATAGAGGCTCCTACCAGGTTGCTGTTTACAAGGTATTTCCACCCAAACAATAAGACTCTTTGAGGGAGGGGGACGGGGTAGTTTCCATATATTCTTCCAATTGATGGTTGGACTTGTTGGGACTAGTGGGTCCAGACCAAGTGGGTTCATGGTTATGAGTATTTTGGTATTGTACCGGGACTTTCTTATTGACTAAGATAGTGTTTTTTGGGGGATTAGAAAGAGAGCATTATATATTCATGTAATGTGTAACCCATGAGAGATAGATTGTACTGCATATCATATAGAGTGAACCTAAAGGAGAGTCGAGTTTCTTTCCCGTGAACGAAGGCAAGATTGCCGAACCACGTAATTCTCTTGCTTGTTCTTGTGTGGTTGATTGTTCGTTTGATCGCATTGATTCACGTTTCAGCATACACGCGTACAACATGACTGATATTAGGAGCATTAATACTTGAAATCATTTCATAAACCGATTTAATGGTTAGCTGATCGCTTTTTGATAAAGCCCATATTCTCCTGTCTTCACAACTTTCCAATGGTATGTAAATTATGGAAATACCAACCACATCAATAGGTTTATTAATTAAAAATACTTTTAATTAAATTGTAGTCCCATTGTTTAATCCCCATGTCTTTAACAGTAAACTCTTGGTAAACCGCTATAGAAAAGGGTTTCCTAAGACTCTCCTTATACGTGACGGGACCAATTGTAAATCCAAATGGAGATTTTCTAACCATTTTCAATGATCCATCCAACCCTATTGTAAGGTCCGTGACCTTATTGGATCAGTTGGGCCCAAAACCCGGCCCGTTGACCCATTTATTATTAATTATTTTATTTAATTGTATTTTAGATATTTAAGTGGGTTTAGATCTTGAGCGAGTTTCTTTTAGCATTAGATTAGTATCTGCGAAGTTTCGTTCGATTCCGAGTTCGTTTGACCATAACAGGGGGGTAGTTTGCAATTTAGGAAAAATTGAGTGTTTTTTCGAAATATTTCAAACGTCGTGATTTTGGGTTCGTTGGAAAGGTTTCATCGCATTGATTATTTTTGTCTCTTGACTCGTTGCGGTCCGATGATCAGAAACCCTTCAAGTAGTTCATTCTTCACTGGACCCACTTAAGGACAAACTTGTCTTTTTCTTCTTCTCATCTTCTTTAACCATATCTTAACCCTAATCTCTTATTCGCTCTCTGCAACGAAGAAACAACCGCAGCCCTTTCTTCTTCCTCTTCATCTTCTCAAGCCTAGAACCCTAGCCCAGAAGATCATTCTTGAAGATCCGAACCGCTAGACTTCATCCTCTCGATCTTCTATTCCTTCCGGTACCAATTTGGTAAGACTTCTCACAATCTCATCTTTCTGTCATCTTTTCTTTTGGTTAGATTTAGGTTTGATATAGATGTTTTCCTCTCTTTTCTTCTCCTTGGTGTTTTAGGTTGTGTTTGGTTGGATTAGATCGTGGATTTCGGGGTAGAAAGACTTCTCCTCAAGTTTCACCCAATTTCTATCTTCTTCTTGGTTGAGGCAAGTAGATATGCATTTCATAATATATATGTCTGTATTGTTCTTATTGATCTGGTTATGATTCTTGATGGATTTTCCATTAATTCCAGGCCTATTCTGATTTTAATTGGAAATTATATGCTAGGTTAGGTTTTTGGATAAATTGATGATGTTAGGTTGTTTAGATTTGTATATTTGATTCAATGGATGAAATGGAATGAATGGATGGAATGGATTGTTGGGGAGTATGGAGGCTCATTTTCTACAGGTTTAGTCTTGGAATGGCCTGAGAAGGAAGAGGGCAGAAACCCATTTTCGGGCTTCAGGTTCGCTGTTCGATCGATCGATCGCCCTGTGCGATCGATCGGATAGTGAACAGTTCTCCATTAATTGTGAGCGTTCACAGTCCGATCGAGCGGCCACACAGTCTGATTGATCGGTCTATGAAAACTCTCAACTAACTGGGAGGTGCCCAGTGCCGATTGACCGGTCACTCAGTCCGATCGATCGCACTGTGCACTAACTGAGAGGTGTTCAGTGCCGATCGATCGCACCTTCGGTATGATCGATCGGATGGTGCATGGTCACTGAAACTTCGGAGATTTGTAACTTTTAATCCGCCCGTTGGATTTCTACGTATAGTATACCGTTGGAAAGCCCTCGAGACGTAGAATTAATGGTTTTATTTTCACTACGATCGGAGATCGAAAGGTGATGTCATTATTCGAATTGTGATTCAACTCTTGTTGTTTGGGAAATAGATTGTTTAACTTAGGTTTGGGCCATAGAGGTTGGAAACCATAAACTCACTCTCACTTGACCATTAATGGGGATTAAAATCGAAGCACGTGGCTTGGTGTTCTTCGATGGGTTGTCTAGGTATTCGTGTATTACGCATGGTCTAATCGAATGCGTATGGAATTGTCTCAATAGATGCTTAACATGATTGTACACCAAGAGATTCTCTAGAAGCATCATTGATTCAATTTCCACATGTACTCTGATAGAACATGTTGGATATAGGGATGACACCACTTGCCTAGGTTTGGATTGTAATTCTTTCTTGACTTGTGACTTGTATCCGTTGTTACTATTCCTTGTATATTCTCTTGACATAAAATACTTAATTATATATGAAACATAAATTCTTATAGAATTTAGGACTTGGACCTAACTTAGAGTGTACCTTAGGAACCTGTATCTTGTATTGATGAACATGACTGGCTAGCAATGAAAGGGATTATCACGTGTTTTACTTATCTTGTATCGTCTTGAATAAGATAATCCCTATGATCTTGTCTTGTACATGGAACTAGCCAGACTTGCTTGTCTTGTTTGTCCATGTGTCAGAACCACTTTATTATTGTTTGTATATCATGGCCATCTGCAGTTGGGGTTTTAATGACGAACCGGTTACTCGGTTATCGGGGTGGGCAGTCAGCTTTGGACGGCGTCCATGGCGTTGAATAGCTAGGAGCGGGCTTGGACCGTGCTGCTATTCCCAGGACCGGGAGCTTAGATCCTACTGGAGCCGGACTTTGGTATCAGTAGTCTTGCTTGGATTGTTACTGGTACCCCGGGAGGTGGCTTGGACATCCTCGGAGTCTCCCTCTTGTTCCTATTTTGCATTGCATGGATAGTGGTTATTGTTAGATGGTTGCTAGGATTCTTGTTATTGTTTCTATATATTACTCTTGCTTTATGCCTAGTTTCGCATTCCTTGTATTCATATGATCTTGTACTTGTCATTACTCTATACTTGATGCATGTCATGTTTATTATGCTTTGTTTATCTATTGCTCAACATGTCGTTGACTCTGTTCCTTGGTGTGCAGACATCTCAGGTGGTTACTACTACTATGAGGAGCAGGCCGATGAGGAGATCCCAGAGGATCTCCAACCAGCAGAGGAGGCACAAGAGTGGCGTGCCGATGACGTAGAGTAGCGTCATCACTTCCTGGCACGAGAAAGATACATTGGGATTCACTAGATATATTCTTTTATTCATTTTTTTCTCATTGGACCTTTCTTACATTGATTTGGTTTATTTTATTGGCCTTGTTTATTGGGTAGGCCAATGTAATAAATTATCTTAACTTCTTGTTTAGTTTTTATTCATATCTTTCTAGCAACTTAAATATTCAATGAGAATTATTATTCATTGCTTGATATTCCATATACCTTGAGTTGTATGAACTCTATATTGTTGTACTATATGAGACTTGAAATATTATATCCTCACCGCGAACTTACGATCCGTGGGCCCGAATGACAAAAATTTTAATTAGTCCTAAAATTCACTCTCCAGATCCGGTTATTCTTTAATCGGGTTCGGGGGACGTGACACCTATCATTGATGAACGTCACCGCCTCAACAATCTAAATCTTATCTCTTAATTACGAAAACCCCCTTATTTCTAGGGTTTAGTTTCACTCGCAAAACCTCATATCTCTCCCTCCCTCCCTCCCTCCCTCTCCTGGTTAGTGCCAAGCCTATTTGCTTGGTCGAGCTTTTTTGCTTATCTTAATTCAAGCCTGGGCCAAATATTATATGAGTTCAAAATCTAAATTCAGGCCCGGCCCAAGAATAAAAAGACCCAACTCCAGCCCAAAGCCGGCTTGGCTTGGCCTGTGTCGGGCTGGGTAAGCCCGACCCATGAACACCCCGATGGTTGCTACTTAATCAACCCCACAAGACCGTGATTGACGACCCTCTTAACACAAAGCTTTGAGGCAAGTGTCAACTGTGAAGGAGTCGTAGATCTAGTGCTCGGGATAGAATGAGGCACGACACTTTTTAAATGCAGGCCAATGAATAAAATTTATGGAAACAACCGTGCTATCTGGACCGATTTCCGTGCCCGAAAATTGGTCCAAGTAGACTTTTTCTTATGGAAATGGCACCGCACCAGCCACCTCTATAGACGGTGAACCGACGCTCTCTTCCGTTTTGGTAAACCACTCATGGGGGTTGGCCCCCAAGTGAGATCCCTGCACACAAACATGAAGACAGTCCACTTAAATGGAAAAGAAGCCTGCACAAGCGAAAAGAAAGCCCACACGAGTGGGAAGGTGTTAGGATTTTCATCTGTTGGCTAATTTATTGGTTGGACAAAACTCTGGATCCATTGAATTGTAATTTTCTATTTATTTTGGAATGGACTGTGGTTGTGTCATCGGAAGATATGAAGAGAAGACAGAAGAAAATCATAAGAAATTCGGAAGACACGAGACCCGATCGATCGGATGTGGAGATGGTCTCAGTTAAAAGCCTGACTGTAATAATTTTCGGGAGACAGAGGATGTCCGATTGATCAGATCATTTGCTCGGTCGATCGAATGGCAGAGATTTTCAAGGACGGGATGCGTGGATTTGTTTCCTTTTGAAATTAGGATTTCCAATTTGAGTCCTATTTGTGCTCTTACCCTAAGGTATGAGTTTTGGGCTACTTAAAAGGTGTTTCTCTCAACCCTTAGGTATATAAGAACTAGTTCTCTTATTGTTCTGAGGTGAGAATACCCATATAGAGATTCTTTCTTTTCTAGATCCATCACAGAGAGATTGTGTTGAAGAGATATTCTAAAGAGCTTGTTGCTTCTACTTTCTTATAGAAGATTTGATCATCTTGGTCCTTAAAGTGTTGCTGGATCAAGTACAGAGAGCGGTGCGCGGCGGGGAGTCATGGCGAAAGGAAGTTGTGCAAGAATAACTGCAGTCCTTAAGTCAACGGATTGAATAGGAAAGGGAGTTGTGAACATGGTTCAAAATCACGGTATTGGTTGCGGTATTGGCGAGGACAAAAAAATGATATGATATCGGTATCGGTTGCGGTTATCGGTCCTTCGCGGTTGTCGTAGTGTGAATTTTTTTTAATAAAAAAAGTCTCAAAAATACCCAAAAAATCTAGAATATTAGAAAATGCTGAAAAAAATATATTCTCTCCATTAGTAACAACAATAAATCAAAATATCGGTCACCTTAAGTCATGAGCCCTGTTTGTGTTGCTGACTCGTTGTCTTCTCCAATATTTCATATAACGCAACTATTATTTTGGCTTATGATCAATTTATTAGCGTAAAAGATATGAAAATAAAGAAACATATCAATTATCATTTAATACTAACTCAATCATCAAATAAGTTGTGAAATTCAAAACCATGAAGATAACATAATAAATTTCTGAAATATGACAGTGAGATAAATAAATCATAAAGCACTTCGACATTAAAGGGTTTATAGTTTACCTGAGCTTAGGGGTACTAGAGAGTAGAGAGAGAGATTGATGAGTATGTATGACAGCCTAACTCCAAGTGGAGTATCGCCCAGGCTTGATATCATCGTCGTCGTCATTTTTTTGGTATGGGTTAAAAAGATATGCTCCCAAAAAATGATATATTATAATTCAAGTATTAAAAATTTTGAAAATAAAAGAATTAGAAAAAATTCAAAATCATGTATATGAGTAGATCTATCATCTACACACTATTAATAAGCCATTAAAATAATTGCTCTCCTCTTATATGGATTTTGGATAAACTTTATTCTAATTGGAGATGTGGTTCAATGAAATTGATTGATGTTTTAAAATTGTTCAATTGATCAATTTGACTGTCCATCTTTTTACTATTAAAATGAAACTTATCCAAGGGCCCGCATATCTTGATTTTCTATAGGTGGGCCTCACTGTGGAGCCCATTTTTTACAAGATGTATAAGGTGCACACGTGATGGCTGATGGAAATAAAAGAAAACCCTATAAGGGCCTTTCTTTTTTGCCGTTTCAGTTGGTCAACACACAGCAAAACAGAGAGGGAGGGAAAAAGAAAAAAATGGAAAAAAAAGGGAGAGGGATAGAAGAGGAAAATGAAAATGGAGAAGAGGGAAACGAGAATAAGAAGAAAGAGAAGAGGAAGAGAAGAGGAGGAAGGAGAGGAAGAGGAGAAAGGCCTAACCTGTAAAGCGCCGATCCGCGATGATTGATGACAACGGGACGAGTGTAACTCCAAATGGTGATGGAGCAGGCCCCAGGTACGCCCATCTCTTCCCTGTCTCCTCTTCTTTATTTCTTTCTTCTTCTTTTTTCTTTTATAGCATGTTTGTGGATGGAATTGTGTTGGAAATAATTTTTTTTCTTTTTCCCCACCGAAGTGTATTTTTCTAACCCTAAATCTCATTCTCTCCTTCTCATTGTTTTTCCAGAAATTTCTGCCATTTTAAAAAAATAGAAATCTTTACGACCGATATTTGACCGATATTTTGAAAATGCCGGCCGATACGGTTTGATATTTTGGCGATATACACGGTGCCCGAGTCCGATACCGATAAGTCTTCATTTATTGGACCGGTGCCAGCCGATATCAGTTCGTATCGGGTATCGGCTGATATTTTAAACCATGGCTGTGATTGTATTTTGTAATCGTTCAATGGTGCTTGATTTCTGAATCGTGATTTTTTTCTCCGTTGGGTTTCCACGTAAAAATTGTGCCTGTTCTTTTGTAGTGTGTGATTGGTAGATTTATTTACTAATTTGCATTGATTTTATTCCGTTGTGAATTGGTTATTGAACTAGTAGACATTCTAGAAATTTGGCTACATAAACCTTCAATTGGTATCAAAAAGAGCTGCATCATATTCTCGTGTAGATCCACATATTCCTAGAATGGACCTCTATCGCGAAGACACTTTGACCAATAAACCCCCTTTATTGGATGGCACAAATTATGCCTATTAGAAAGCTAGAATCGTTGCCTTTCTTAAAGCCATTGCTATTAAAGTTTGGAAATCAGTTGTAAATGGCTATACCTTACACACTGTTGTTCTTGATGGGGGTAACTGTGCCCAAACCTGATGAATAATGGACCAAGGAAGAAGAATTCGCTTTTACTCGCAACTCTATAACTATTAACGCTATCTACAATGGAGTTACTATGTCTGAGTTTCGTAGAATTTTTACCCGCTCAACTGCAAAATAGCCATGGTATATTATGCAGACTGTGCATGAGGGGATTGATACTGTGAAATAGTCGAAACTACAGAAATTATGTACGATCTTTTAAAATATTAAGATGAAAGAAGATGAGACCTTTAATTAATTCAATGTGAAGCTGAATGAAATTGTCAATAATGTTTTTACTTTGGGTGAACCAGAGTCCCTGAAAATAGGATTGTTAAAAAGATTCTAAGGTCTCTTTGAGAAAGATTTGATTCAAAGTTAGTGGTTATTGAAGAGAATAAAAATCTGAATACCCTAAAGGTTGACAAGTTAGTTGGAAACCTACGGACTTTTAAAGAAAACCTTAGGTCTAATGGAGAATCGAAATCTAAAGGCATTGCTTTGAAAGCTTCCAAGGAATCAGTCAAAAGAATTGAAAGTGATTCAAATACTAATTCTGAGGAAATTGATCTCCAAGTGGCTATCCTATTCATGAAGCAATTCAAACTATTTATAAAGGGGAAGAAAAGTGATTTGAAAATCTCTAGATTCGTTGGAAAAAAAGAAATCTTCGAAAGGGATTCGGTGTTATGAGTGTTAAGGATTTGGACACACTGCCAGTGATTGTGGTAATAAGAAACCAAAGAAAACGGCTTTTAATTTGACTTGGGATGATGATACTTCTAACAATGAGGAGAAAAAGTTTGAGTCTGAGAAAGCCTGACATTGGCAAAGAGAAACTCATGGCTTTTATGGAACTTTGGTTTCTGCTAGTCCACAGGTTTCTTCTGATCATGATGATAGTGAGTAAGAGGCAGAAAATGTCTGAAAAAGAGAATATCAGACACTGTTTGAAAACACCATGAAAATGCTTAAGATAAATGAGAAAGTGGCTAGAAATTGGAAAGAATCTAAAGAGAATAATTCTTCTCTGAAAGATGAATTGGTTGAAGCTCTTACGAAGGTGCGTCACTTAGAAAATGAGAACAATAGTATGGCTGACAAGTTGACTGCAGAAATAGAAGTGTTGTGTGGGGGCACTTCCTATGAAGCCGAGATTACATCAGCTTCGGTAATAATGCCAGCTAATCATATCTCCACCTAGGCCACGCGCACCTCGGTGGCAATACCGGGGCACCAGCCGAGATCAAGATCATCCCTGACCCCGGTGCTGAGTCCTGACTTCGGTCACGCACCTCGGCATCTACCTACTTACCTGCTATAGAGCTCTAAGGAAGTGCCAGAGAGCTAGTCGAAACAGATACTAACAGCTGGGCTCCTTTGGAGGTTCAGCCACGTCATGAGATATATGACATGACAAGGGCATGCGCAGATGAGGCTGAGAAGACATCTTAGCCGCCCAAAATCCCAGACAAGATCAGACAGATCAGCATCCAGCAGCTACGTCCCCATCAGGGCAAGGCTCCAAGCAAGGTCCGATGGGACTACCGCTGAAAGGCCCAAGCAGGGTAAGGCCCGATAAGACTCTCATTTAATGAATTGTGGGCCGATTGGACCACCATTTAATGAAAGGTGAGCCCGATCGGATTGCCATTTATTGAATGGTGGGCGAAATAGACCTACATTTAAAGAAATGTGGGCTGATAAGACTGTACTTCTCAAAGTACAAATCAAATCAGTGGGCCCCATTGTCCCCAGTAAGAAATTTCTCCTATAAATAGGAGAAGCTCCCTCCTAATTAAGGTATGCACAACACCACTCTTAAGCCCATACTCTTCCTCTCTTCTTCCTCCATCCTACCGTTCAGTCCTTGCACTAACTTAGGCATCGGAGGGCCTTGCGCTTCTCTCAGTCAGAGTCTCTGACATTGTCTTCTTCCTATTCCTTCTCCCACTTTCAGGTTTCAGGCATACATTTCATCTTCATTGAGGAGCCTCAAGGCGATCCTAATCCCCTCTAATCAAGTCCGTAATTTTTAGGCACTTACAAGTGTGACTTGCTTGATCATGATATGAAGACCTTGAAAGCGGAGAATGCCGACTTGCATGGTAGACTCAAGATGCTTTTGTCTAAGTTAGATACTGTCAAGGCTTCATTGGACAAAATGAACGCTAGATCGAAAAAGCTTGATGACATTCTGAACAGTCAAAAAGTAAAAACAGACAAGCATCGTATTGGCTACCCTGATGGTGCATCCACGTCGAATGCCAATGGTAAAAATTATCTTATTAAAAGTTCAATCATTACTAATCATGTTAATGTTATGTTGCACACACAGCTGTTAAGAAGAAGAATGTGTCTCGTCCTGCACGTATTCTTACTTGCCATCATTGTGGAATTGCCATTGCAATAAACCGCAAAGTTCACCAAAACAAATGATATGGAAGAAGCAAAAGACTGAGGTGAAGATTAACACAAAAGCTATCTGGGTCGAGAAAGATGACATGCCTTCTGTTTTGGTACACACTTTGCTAAAATGCTTAAATTTGTAAATGTGTATACCTAAGCTTTATCACCCCCGATCTACAAGATCAAGCCACCCCACCCCAGTGCTGAAAAGAAGATGAGATTTTGGGAGAGCTGCCGGATCCATATTTACCGAAGCTATATGATGATTCTTGTTTGTCGGGGGGGGGGGGGGTGTGAATTTTTGGGTAAATCAAATTTGTATTGTCCTAAGGAGTTTTGTCTATGAATTGCCAAAGGGGGAGAGAAGGGAAGTCCGCACACGCGGAAAGAGGTGGTGTACCCAGGGTTCAAACCCTGGGTAGTTAGGTGAGAACTGACACTCCTTACCACTCAGGTAAGGAGCCGTTCTCAACTTTGGCAAGCTAGAGGAGTCACCCTCCGTAACTTTGAGAGTTGCACTTTTCTCAATAGATCAAATGAGTTTGAAGATTTCTTCTCTCCTTTGTCATATTCCCTCAATTCTCTCCTTGATTGTAAGAGGAAAACACAAGGATCCAACTGTAATAGCGGACTACTTCAAGTCTGGCACAACATGTACCCAAATAATTTGATAAAATTTAATAAAACTCATAAGAGCTACTGATTTTGTTCAACAGCCAAAAAATATGACCGGGGTGGTTTGCTTGCACTTCAATGAAGTGAAAGAGGAGTGAAATTGGCCCCAATAATATAAGATCCTACTTCTTAATGTGTTTGGATGGCCACAAGAGGAGTAAACATGTCTATTGATGTAGAGATTCCTCTTTTGCTCATTTTCTCTCCCCGATAGTGACTCCCACAATATATAATAAAGTGTCTTTCAATTCATCCTCTTCATATAAATATAAAACTTTTTTTTAATTTAGTTTACACCAACAATCCAAACGCATGCAAAATAACTTATTTGCTCATTTATGTTAACCCACACTTCATTAATTTTACTTAAGATGTGGCCCTTAATCCTCTTTTACTCCATCCCTCATGTAAACAAACAACGCCCGTTGTTTGCATTACAATAAATGAGAATGGAATACATTGGATTATGCCTTAAGCGGTTAAAAAAAAAAAAATGAAGGTAAATTTTTAAAAATAAGCATCAGATAACCTTTCATTTTAATGGAAATAGAATAAAAGAAAAATGGGTTATTCATTTTTTTCTTTCATTTCCCATCAAAAGAAAGGTTACTTATGCACATTTTTTTAAAATTGACCTATCATTATGCATTCAATTCATATGTATTTCAATATAAACAAACAGGCATTAAAGTTAAAGCTACTAAATTATCGTCCGCTGTACGTTAGAAACATAAATTAGATTCCCTCAAGTTTCACTTTATGAAAAGACTAGCAGCGAGACTGATTGGGATACTGACGTCGCAATGGGATGAACTAGATGGCCACGACCACACCCAGCCCATCTTGATAAATATGGGCCGAAGTTTTAGTCCTGTGAATGTGGTCTGTTGCAATAAGCAAATGGTTTTAGATCCCATCTACAACAATATGCTAACTTTTCACTTCGAATAATAGGAAAACACACAATCTCAATTGGATGCCCACAAAGTCATTCCAAAACTCAAACGTATATCTAGACAACTCTTACCTCTGTAAATGTGCTTACATAAAGTGTTATTTCGTCTTATACAACATGAGACTTGGCCTATATGATTATACATGATGCAACAAACATTAAGATAAAAAGAAGAACAAGAAAAAAAGAAATACAAAATGGAATTGTTATTAACCATCCCATTTTCTACTTCTTCCTTTTCTTGTTTAGGGTTTGTATGTCTGCTGGGGGTTGAATTTCTGGGATTTTTAAGCAATGGTTTCCAATCAAAGATGCTAGAATTGAAGTAAAGGTGAAGGTCTACAAGTGACCATCAAAAGGTCACTCCTTCAGTACGAACATGTTATCCAGCCACCAACCTAGTAAATCAATTCCTAGATAAAAGAGAAGAAATAAAGGTGGAGATCCAAACATGGCCATCAAATAATCTACCATTTGGTGGAAAATGATTAGCCATAGGAAAGTCAGGGCCCAGTAACATTTCCACCTTATATCCTATGCCCCTCTTTGTTGGAATCCATTTTACCATGGATTCCTAGGAATTCAAATCCATGCAAACAGAACACCCCTTCGTATTTTCTTCCCTTGAGGAAGAAATGGAATTTGTGTTTATAAATGTGTTATGTGCACAAAAGTGCATCGGAGGCTCAACGTACATGAATAAAAGGGCTTGTTTCTTTTTCAGGATTCCTGATAAGAATTTGCTATGTTGGTTTTTTTTTTTTCTTTTTGACGTGATGTGACATCTTGTCTCCTTGCATTTGAAATTCCACGTTTTTTTTTTCCAGAATCTCAAATTTCAGCCACCTATATAAATAATCTTAAATGACGTTTTGAAATTCTTGGAATTGCACTCTTCATGCATTTGATTGGAATTTCAAATGCTCCACCAAGAGGAGGGATTTGGAATTCTACCCATGGGTTTTTTTTTTTGTTGAGAATTTTCAATTCCTCAATACATAAAATTCTTGAAATTATGGTAAAGAAACAGCCCTGGTGTCTAGAGGTGTTCAAGGGGGCAGGAGGGAATACACTAATCAGATTGGGCTTTTGAACCAGGCTTATTCAAAGGCTCCAACAAGCACACAAACTGACCCTGCCCACAGACTCTGTGCCAAAACCTGAATATGTTGGAGGTGGTGTGATTTCAGTACTCCATAGTCCATACCGACATTATAATCCAATTGACACATTGCCCAAAAATGATTCATGACTGGATTTTAATAGAGCAAGGAGGTACCTGGACAATGGAAGACAGATTTACCGGAAGGTGGTGCCTGGATAAAAACTTGATGTAATCCTCGAAGTGAAACCTCGGTAGATGGGGCCAGCTCACGTAGCAAGGCCTCCGAGTCAAAGTATTCATCATCCAATGTCATGGATGGGACGCAAGTATTCTCTGAACTCAACGATGAAGAGGATGCAGAGGCAACAAGATCTTTCTCTTCCAAGAAGTCATCAGGATCCCAAACATAATTAGGAGGTCCTAGATTCTGCAGATGACTACCAGAGATCACAGGAGGCCCATGCTCATTTCCATTGAGCACCTACACAGTTCACAGGCACAAAAAACAAATGAACTGATTGAAAAAATGGACAAGGAAGTAGCTACCCGCCAAACAGTTTAGTCATTAGTGAGACCAATGAAAAAGTAAATGTTTTTAATCAGCTTATAATATGTGTGCATCAAGCATGCACAGCCCACAGACTACGCATGTCAAACGGGTCGTGCCGGCTCCAAGCTCGGCCCGCTCCATCTGGCGGGCACTGGGCCGGAGTGCCAAGCGTGCTTCTTATATCTAGTGTTTCGATTTTTTTTTCTTTTCAGTAAAAAAATTAAAAATCAGAACACAACCACGGAAAATGACAAAGATATTTAAGTGGTTTGGTCAAACTCGACCTGCTCATGTTTAAATAATTAATATTAATTCACAAAAAATCCTTTAAAAAGCCTTATTCTCTCACCTAAATTCATATTTATTATGGCTAGGGCTGTATATATATGGGATAGTTGAGACCTAATATCTGATTGTACACATTCCAAAGAGACACATGTGAGTCCAAGACGAGATCCATTGTCTGAGGCACAAGTGAAGAGACCAAACTATACTTAGAGCTAATTATGTTTTAATGTGATAATATAATTATAATAAAAGTTAAAGCAACATTATATATATTTCGGATTACTATTATAAGTTTATAACTATTGACTGGGCCAGAGAAGAATATTAGAAAGGGATGTAATTTGGGTAAATAAATTTAGTTTTTGTATCAATTAGACCCAAATTTCCAACCTATTTTCCAAGCTTACTTGGCCAAAAAAAGCCATCTAGTGATGTTTGGTAGGTGCCAAAATAAAAAAATACACAGAAGAAGTTTGTGTTCTATTTGGGTGCAATTTCCACAGTGATTTTGTCACAATGGGCCCACCTGTTACATAATGATTGACATCCTTTGTATTTTTTTTTTGGTAAATAAAACTTTGATTAAAAGAAAACGAATGGGAGGGTTAGAGTATTTATAGATTTTGGTAAATTTGAAAAGGACACAAAATACCCATTATATGACCGTTTTATGGCTATGGGGGGGGGGGGGGGGATAAAATGGACATTTTTTTAAAAAAATAGCCATTTTAGGCGGGCTGTGCCTAGCTGGCCAAGCCTGTTGTGCATGGCGGACTACAGGGGCCAGCCCAACGTGCCAGCCGTGCTGGGCCAAGCAGGCCCAGGCGACTCGGCGGTCATGGGCCGTGCGTGCCGGGCCACGGCCCGTTGACTCGTTCGGCCCGGCCCGACCCATTTGACATGCCTACAACAGAGTCCATCCGTAAAAGCTACCAAATGCCACTGTTTCACAAACTACATATTTATTTTTAACGAAAGGAGAATCCTGATCTTGCAGGATCAGATAAAGAAGTGAACTGCCGACGAAACAAAAAGCATGATAAAAAATAAAGCTTGAAGGAATATGATCCACATATCAGTAAATTCACAGTAAATGAAACAACAAGATTTAATAGTAACTTGCATGCACCCAAAAAAAAAAAAAAACTCTTAATTCAAACAGCATTTTTCAAGATCACCTTCAATTAAACCTCTCTTGAAAATGAGATGAGAATTCATGTTGTAGTCGTATTAAAAGTTTTACATTGGTCGTCAACCCACCTAAATTACAACCAACGGGCGGAGTTAAAATGACAAACTAACTAAAATATTAATAACAGACATGTATAGTTGGAGGGATAAGTGTTGACGGCGGCATGAAGGGGTGTTTTTTCAGGTTGTACAAAAATGGTATTTTACATACAAATGGGAGTTTTCTGTTTTAGGAAATGAGGTTTTGGTTATATATATATAAAAAAAAAAGAGATGGCAATTACTTTTTGTAGACTATAGGAATTTGTATGCCAGTGTGAGCTTTCAGGCAATGCAAGAATAAGCAATACGAGCACCTAAGGCAGCATCAATTGACAATAGGGAAAAAAAAAAAAAAAAAAAACAGATGGAATTGATCCATCTCCAAACTTCTGCTTACTCGAGTATAGATTTATTCAGAGAATCCTTGTTTGGTTATCCTCAATCATGAATCGTTTATCGTTCTCATTAAGTGAGAATGGCACAAAAATAAAATCAAACTGAGCATCTCTGTAATTGGCAAATGCTCTTTTCATATGATTCTTAAAAAGATATTGGATACAAGTACGAGTATTAAGATTCAGAAGAGTCATAAAACTCTGTCCATAGCGAATCTCATGGACTCAGCCAAGTCTTGCTGTCATTCAGCTGAGCCTTATTGAACTAGCCTTTGGCTACAATTGAACAAAGTCGTGTTGATATATTTTCCATTTGGCTACTCTAAGAAATTACCTCTAGTGGGTACCAAAAAAAAAAAAAGATATTACCTCTAGCAAAATGGTACCACAAACAAAGGAATCTTACAGACAAAATCACAAAAGATTAGACTAATTCTAAGAGAAAATTTTGATGTGGACCTTACCTTTTCCTTTCTGAGAGCACAAACAAGAGATGTTTGAATTGGTTGGATTTCATTGAAATTGAGAAGTAAACTTATGAAAATAACTATTACTATTTATCAAAGTTGAGGAATCAGCGAATTTTCCTACCGGTTCTTACATTCGAGAAGTTTTGATTTGATTATGATCCAAATATTAATTAATACCACATAAACATTCAATTATGGAAATAGTACATAGTCAATCGTGTAGAAAAAAAATCTATGGGATGATTTTAGATTGACAGAGTACTAATGAGAGTCATTGAGAAATCTTGAAAATGGAGGGGATTTTGCAATAGAAATCATAGTTTAACTATAACCAATGTATAAAATATGGACAGTCAACTTATTCCAGTTCATTAGCTTAATCCAGCATCACTATTAAAAAGTATTGCCACCTTGACAATAATTAATAGACATGTAGTTTCTTCAATGAACAGGATTTCTTTATCATAAAAAGCAGAGATTCCGCAGAAAATGAGAGCAAGAAACATGGGTGAATAACTGACAGGTATTTCCCAGAACAATTCATACTTTAACACTTTACTAATATAGTAAAAGTCAAGTAAAGCCTCAATTTTTGAGACGAGATGTCACATCAAAAGTACTTTAATTCAAAACTCCCTCCATCTTTTAAAAAAAAAAAAAGTAAAAAAGCAACCACCTTTATCCACTAAAATAAAAAAAAAAATTTTTTCTTTCCTATACAAAAAGTCAAAAAGATTCCATAACAAACAATTAACAAGAAAATATCATTATAACCTACTTATATTTTATTCTTTCTTCAAAATCAACTTTAATTCACTTGACTGTATTAATAGAGTTGCCAAACTGGCCCAAAGAAGAAAAAAGTGTCAAGTACAGTATTTCAGCCTTGGGGGCAACGCTAGTAACCATCAAATAAATAGCTCAAGTGTTTGAAAATTGAAATGTTGAAGTAGCACAGCATCAGCTAAACAACAGAATTCTAAAGTAATTATGGGAAAGTAAAAAATGTTGGGAAGTCCTTCATCGTACATCGCTTAAGTACCCCATCGCATATCGCTTAGGTCCTGAGTTGAATAGAGCTTCATATACCTATTTGGGCCTTTCACCTATCAACTTAAGCTTTTGGATTGGTACATGGTATCTTACATACTATTAGAGTAGGATTTGATCCCGTCGTTTTTGTGTAGCCCACATGGCAGGCCCATTCATGACATTTGTTGTGCCTGGACGTGAGGGGGAGTGTTGGGAAGTCTCACATCCCATATTGCCCAAGTCCTGAGTTGGACAGGGCTTCATATACTTGTTTGGGCCTTCTACCTATCAGCTAAGCTTTTGGGTCGGTATATAATTTCTTATAAAAGAGCATGTTTGGTTGTACACATTGAGAGTCTGACATTAAAAACACACAATTTCAATCAATTCATAAATATGAATGCCTTTTTTTTTTTTTTACTTACAAAATCATGAAAAAATAAGCTTTCACGACTCATGTATAGAGTTTTAGGCTTATACTGCTAAGTAGAACGTAGCAGTTAGGGTGTTGAAATAGGAAAACAGGAGAGTATTAGCCAAACAGTGGAACTCTAGAATTTGCAACTTTAAACATAAATAATCAAGATAAAAGATTTTTTTTTTTAAAGATGCATAATCTAATATTCTAAAATTCTAATTGCAAGAAATCGTAACTTGTACTGGTTAGAAGAAAAACTACTATTGACATTGTGTAATTATGTAGGAATATGGAACAATTGGTTCCCTTTCTGCTATCCTCTTTTATGAATAAATTAATTTCCGTTTAAATATGTATTAATCACCCTTAACACCTCAATTTAGCCACACAGACTAGCACAAACTCAGGTGCTTAACCTGAACTTGCAGGTATAATAAAGTTAAAGCCAAAAACTTAAAAATGAAACTTTCAGGGCTTTTGAACATACCTGAGACATGGTTGACAAACTTTGAACGCCATAATTGGTGTTTTCTTCTGCTGCCAACATTTCTAGCAGCATAGCTTCTAAAAGCTCACCACCAGGATCATCTGCAGCAGCCTGCTGACGGGGCAAATTCAAGGGTGCAAGATCCACATCTACATCCGGAATACTATGTGGTCGAGAGACAAGAGCTGACGAATACATGTGGATCTGATTTCAAAGATCAAATTATGGTTCACCACCTGTTAATTAAAAATGAAACCTTTAAGTCAGTTCTGCAGCTTGAGAATATGACAAACCAATTTCATCCCAGCAAAGTAGGGAAGCAAAAGTTGAAAAATGAGTGTGGTCTCACAGAATTTATTACTACTTTCAGCTATGGGAAAGAAACTAAATGGAAACAAAAAATCATCAAATGGAGGAAGAAAGAAAAGCTTCATTTGTCCCTCTGCATCTATTACAAGCAGAACTCATCACGGACATGAAATGTAAGTCATTTCCCCATCTTAGTTCAAAGTTCAGAAAGGAAACTGTGTGGGGGTATTTTTACTAAGCCGCGACCAACGCTAATATGCCCTCAAGATAGAGTGATAATGCCACCTCTAGCCGGGGCGGACCGCGGCTACAGGATCGCGGCATCTGCCGCGGTGGGAGTTCCCGCAGTCAGATCCGGCCGACTGCGGCACTGAGGCCCGGCAGTACAGATGATTGACGGGTTGATGGGACCAGCGACAGGACAGCGGCGCATGCCATGGCATGTCCTGCAGCTTATCATTACTGACAAACGGCGCGTACGGGACACGTGCGCCCCCAGGGCATGGCTCCAGGCCAGGCCTGATGGGACCTGGCCCAAAAGTCAGCACCGCCGCCTGACCCAGCAAGCCTAGCATTTAATGAAGCATGGGCCGGCATTTAATGCATTATGGGCTGAATGGACGTAGCCACTCGAGTGGCCGGCCCAGTCTTGGAACTCGCCCACAAAGGTCAACCCCATCGCCTATAAATAGCATATCCACTTCCATCCAAAGGTATGCAACCCAATATACACACTATCACTCTGCAATTTCCTCTCCTTCTCCCCTGCTCGTTCATTGCACTAACTTAAGCATCGGAGAGCCTTGCGCTGCCTGCAGCCAGGGTCCCTTGACGCTTCTTCCCTCTCTTCCTTTTCAGGTCCAGTCGGAGCCACAGCAAACTTCATCCAAATCATCCGAATCAGGGGTCCTAATCCCTGCATTAAAGTCCTTAATTTTTAGGCACTTACAATTGGCGCCGTCTGTGGGAAAGTACTAACCCATACCTCAAAAACCTTTCCCAAAATTCTTTTCAATCACCAATGGCTCCGAGGAACAAGAGAGGCGCAAGGCACCCGAAGTCCCTTCCCCCAGGGCCGCTGGTTCTCCCTGGACCATTGCCCTACGCGTCAAGGGAAGTCGCAGAGGTAGAAAGCTACCACACCGAGTCCGCGTCGTCCCCGCTAGAGCTGGGGGGCCCACCGCGGCTGAACGCTCCCCTTCAGGAGCGCTTCCCGAAGGACAAGGCCCCGGCTGCGGAGGGGTCACATCGCAATCAGGCCGACCCCGCTCAGGCCGCAATTAGGGCCCAGAATCTCGCCCTCCAGGAGAAAGATGATCTCATCCGCCAGCTCAGGCAGCAGCTCCGAGAAAAGGGAGTAGCCCCCGGGGGCGGTGATCCCGTAGGCAGGAAGGATCCCGTCACCGGCAAAGACTTGAGAGACCACCTGAACGATAAGAGTCGGGAGCGAAGTCACGTCGGGAGTTCTTACCATGACCACGAAGACAGGGGGTCAATGCCGAGATCGGAGGCGGCGGACCAGCAGGCTGTGATCAACCGCCTGGTCAAGCAGGCCCTCCAGAACACCCTAAAGGAGGCGGGGCTCGCCCAAAGCCAGCTGGACCTCCCCGACTTCGCTGGGCTCGACTCGTCACCCTTCACCAGAGAAATAATCGAGTACCCCCTCCCGAAGAAGTTCAGTGTCCCGAGGTTCGTCCTCTATGACGGAGCCTCGGACCCATCAGCACACCTCCGGCATTTCACCCAGAAGCTGTCCGTCTGGGGTGACGTCGGGCACCTCAACTGCCGAGTTTTCTCTTCCAGCTTGGGGGATCTCCCCCTCAAGTGGTTCTGTGGGCTCCCAGAGGGGTCGATTTCGAGCTGGCCCCAGTTGCGGGATTCCTTCCTGGGAAAGTTCCAGGCGCACCGGGTCATCCCGAAGACTGACAGCGACCTCATGGCCCTCAGGATGAGGTGGAGCGAAAGCGTCACTCAGTTCGCAAAGAGGTTCTGGACAGTATACAGCGAGATTGACAACTCCTCCGAGGACGTGGCAATCAGATCTTTCAAGCACGCCCTCCTACCAGGGTGCGAGCTCAGGAGAGAGCTCGTTCGAAATCCTGTGCCCTCCGTCACAGCCCTCATGACGAGGGTAAATAAATATATCGAGCAAGAGGAGGACGAGGCGCGCGCCAACGAAAGTTTCGGCGTCTCCAAGGGCCGATCTCGGCAGGGAAGCCGATCTCGGCAGGATGACCGATCGCGGCGGGAAGACCGATCCAGGCATGAGGACCGGTCCGTAGACGAAGACAGGAAGACCTCCCGTAGAGATGAAGCAAGCCGAGAACATCGCTCGGGCGACCGGGCCTCGTCCTGGGCTCGCACCTCGGGAGGAGGCAAGAGACACAAACCATCTTACCGTTCGCGTGAGAGGGTCAACACGGTTTTTACAGAACCAATTCACCAAATCCTGGAAAAGATCCAGGGAAAACCATACTTCAAATGGCCGCGCCCCCTGCAGGGCGATAACTCCAAAAGAGATCAAGACAGGTTCTGCGCTTTTCACAAGCAGAACGGGCATAACACCAATGATTGCTACCGTCTCAAGGACCATCTCGAAGGGCTCGTCAAGGACGGGCACCTGAAGGAGTTTTGCAAGGCAGCGGGCAGCGGGAGCAACGACCGACCTCGGCGCCGAACTGAAGAGAATCACGACAGCGACGGGTCGGAGAGGCTCATAAGCGTCATCCACCTGGCCCCTACTAAGCAGAGCAGCAGTCAAGCCCGCGCCGAGGCCAGGAGGGCCTCCCATGGGAAGCAGGTCATGTCGGCCGATCTCGGGCCGTCCCCTAAGAAGGCCCGCAAGGAAAGGCCGAAGATCTGGTTCTCAGACGAGGACCTGAAAGGGGTCCAGCTCCCTCACAATGACCCACTGATCATGACCCTAAAGTTGGGGAGTTGCAAGGTGCAAAGGATCCTCGTCGACTCCGGCAGTTCGTCCGAGATCCTTTACTTCGACTGCTTCACCAGGATGGGGCTAACGGAGGAAGACCTCCAGGAGGCGCGGACCCCCCTGATAGGGTTCAGCGCCAAGCCCGTGTACCCCAAAGGGAGAGTCTCCCTCGAAGTTCGAGTAGGTGGCGCGTCAGTGGTGGCCGACTTCCTCGTAGTAGACACCCCATCTCCCTACAACGCCATCGTAGGGCGGAGCTGGCTGCACCAGTTAGAAGCCGTCCCCTCCTCCTACCATCAAAAGCTCAAGTTCCCTTTGGAAAGGGATGGCGGAGTCGAGGTGGTCACAGTCAATGGGGATCAGCAAATGGCCAAACGTTGCATGATGGCCGTGATGTCCGGCGAGGAAGAACCAAAGCAAGTGCACATGGCAGAGCTCGAAGCGGAGCTAGAGAGAGTCGGCCGTGATCCAGGAGAAAAGAGTATCGAGGACCTCACCGAGGTCAGGATCGACCCCAGTGATCCAGAGAGGTACTTCCTCCTTGGGAGCCAGCTCGCCGAGCAGGAGCGATCCGAGCTGCTCCGTTTCCTATTGCAGAGCAGAGATGTCTTCGCCTGGACCCCGCAGGAAATGCCAGGCGTAAACCCAGAAGTTATGAGCCACAGGCTGAATGTGGACCCCCAGGCCAAGCCAGTGGTTCAAAAGGCAAGAAGGTCCGGAATCGACCAGTCTGCAGCCGTGGTCGAAGAGGTGGAAAAACTGCTTGAGGCAAGCGCCATCAGGGAGGTCCAATACCCAAAGTGGCTGGCAAACACCGTGGTGGTGAAGAAGAAGACCGGAAAATGGAGGGTCTGCGTCGACTTCACTGATCTCAACAGAACATGTCCCAAAGACTGCTTCCCTCTGCCGAAGATCGACCAGATGATTGACGCCACCGCCGGTCACGAAAGGATGAGCTTTCTCGACGCTTACCGCGGATATCACCAGATACCCATGTACGAGCCGGATCAGGAGAAAACGGCATTCATCACTCCTAGGGGAACCTACTGCTATAAGGTGATGCCATTCGGCCTCAAAAATGCGGGAGCAACCTATCAGAGGCTGGTCACCAAAATGTTCCAGGAGCACCTCGGCAAGACAGTCGAGGTATACATCGACGACATGGTCGTCAAATCCACCCAGTCTCTCAACCATCTGGCGGATCTCGGGCAAGTTTTTGAAGTTCTTCGGAAGTTCGGGCTGAAGCTGAACGCCTCCAAATGCGCCTTCGGGGTCGGGTCCGGCAAATTTTTAGGGAGCCTCGTCACGCGACGCGGTATTGAAGCAAACCCGGACCAGATCTCAGCGATCTTGGGGATTCAGAGCCCGGCAACGACAAAGCAGGTGCAGAGGCTCACTGGCATGGCCGCCGCCCTCAACCGCTTCATCAGCAAGTCTTCAGACAAGTGTCGCCCTTTCTTCCAATTGCTGCGAAAGAACTTGAGATTTGAGTGGACCCCAGAATGCGACTCGGCCCTCCAGGAACTCAAAGCCTATTTGGCCTCGCCTCCACTCTTATCAACCCCGAAGAAAGGCGAAACATTGTATCTATACTTGGCGGTCTCCAGCCACGCGGTGAGCTCAGTCCTGGTCAGAGAAGATGAAGGGCAGCAAAAGCCCATCTATTATACCAGCAAAACCTTCCTCGACGCCGAAACCAGATACTTGCCAATGGAGAAACTCGCACTGGCCCTTCTAAGTGCCTCTCGGAAGCTCTCGCACTATTTTCAGGCCCACAAGATAGTGGTGATTACGGAGCACCAACTCAAGTCCGTCTTCAGAAAGGCCGACTTCTCTGGGCGAATTTCAAGATGGGCCGTGGAGCTAGGGCAATACGACATCCATTACCAGCCCCGGACGGCGATCAAGGCCCAGATCTTGGCAGACTTCATCGTCGAGTTCACTCCTCCGAGTTCGGCGCCGAGCCCACTCGACCCCGCACTGGGGGGCAAGGAGCGGGATGGCCTAGTCCCGGAGACTGATTACGAGCTATCTCGGGACACCTCCCGAGATTCGGCTTGGAAGGTCTTCGTTGACGGGTCTTCCACCTCTAGGAGGGCCGGTGTCGGCATAGTCCTCCAGTCTCCTGAAGGGCTAGTAATTGAGCAAGCACTGACTCTCGACTTCCGAGCGTCAAATAACGAGGCAGAGTATGAGGCATTGCTGGCCGGGCTGAATAGTGCAAAAGTTCTCGGAGCTCAACAGCTGGTAATCTACAGTGACTCGCAGTTGGTGACGAGCCAGCTCACTGGAGATTATCAGGCTCGCGACGATAGAATGGCAGCCTATTTAGCCCTCGCCAGGAAACTCCTCTCCCAATTTCCGGAAGCAGAGATCAAACAAATCGGCAGAGACTCTAACTCGCACGCCGACGCACTCGCCAACTTGGCATCCGCCGTCGAGGCTGGAAAAAAGAGAACTATAGAAGTTGGCTCGCTAACATCGCCAAGCATAGAGCTCAGCCCACCACGACAAGTCCTGTGTGCCGACCTCGGGCCCAGTTGGATGGATCCCATCATCGCATACCTCAAAGACGACCAACTCCCCGAGGACAGAGCACAAGCTCACAAGATCAGGCTCCGGGCAGCCCGGTTCTGGCTCTCTCCAGAAGGAAAGCTGTACAGGAAATCCTTCACGGGCCCCTACCTCCAGTGCGTCCACCCAAGCCGAGTTGAAGACTTCCTTTACGAAATACATGAAGGCATATGCGGAAGTCACATCGGAGGAAGGTCACTAGCATACCGGGCTATAAGCCAAGGATACTGGTGGCCATACATGCAAAAGGACGCACAGATGTACGCTATGAAGTGCGAAAAGTGCCAGAAATTCTCGCACAACCTCCATCAACCAGCACAGGATTTGAGCCCCCTCTCCAGTCCATGGCCATTTGCACAGTGGGGGCTGGACATCGTGGGTCCTCTCCACCGAGCTCCGGGGAATAAAAGGTGGCTGATAGTGGCCACCGACTATTTCACAAAGTGGATCGAGGCAGAAGCACTATCTTCCATCACAGAGCGGGACTCCAAGAACTTCGTATGGAAGAGCATCGTCACGAGGTTCGGTATCCCTCGTGTCTTGGTCTCGGACAACGGGACCCAATTTGACTCCAGCCTCTTCAAGAACTTTTGCAAGGAGCTCGGCATAAGAAACCACTACTCGACTCCGGCCTACCCCCAGAGCAATGGTCAGGCTGAAATCTCCAACAAGGTGGTCTTGGATGGGCTCAAGAAAAGACTTGATGGGGCCAAAGGAAGGTGGGTGGAAGAGCTACCCAGCGTGCTGTGGGCCTACAGGACCACTCCGCGACGCTCCACCTCAGAAACTCCTTTTTCCTTGGCATACGGAATGGAAGCCGTGATCCCTCTCGAAATCGGTCTCCCGACCCTCAGATCTGAACTCTTCGACCAGGCCCAGAACGATAAAAACCTCACCCTGGGACTGGACCTGGCCGAAGAACGCAGAGAAGCCGCCTCCATCCGTTTAGCAGCCTATCAGCAACGATTGGCAAGGGGTTACAATCGAAAAGTGCGGGAAAGAAAGTTCTCCATCGGGGAGCTGGTCCTGAAGAAGGCACTGCCCGCAGATAAGGATCCGAATCAGGGCAAGTTGGCCCCAAACTGGCGCGGTCCGTTCAAGGTAGTCTCGACCGCGGGGCGGTCCGCATACAACCTTGAAGATATGGACGGGAAACCGCTGCCGCGGCCATGGAACGCATCGCATCTGAAGAAATTTTACTTTTGAATGTATCCCGTTTACGCAAAATCAATGAAGTTCATTTTCTCTCAAGAAAAAGTCTTGTCTGTGTTCTAAATCAACAACAACGACTCCCCAGCACGGCCCCTGGTGACGAGCCAGGGGGACATCTCCATCTCGTGCGCATCTCGGCTACGCGCCAGATTGCCAGCACGGCCCCTGGTGACGAACCAGGGGGACATCTCCATTTCGTGCGCATCTCGGCTACGCGCCAGATAGCCAGCACGGCCCCTGGTGACGGGCCAGGGGGACATCTCCATCTCGTGCGCATCTCGGCCACGCGCCAGATTGCCAGCACGGCCCCTGGTGAAGAACCAGGGGGACATCTCCATTTCGTGCGCATCTCGGCTACGCGCCAGATAGCCAGCACGGCCCCTGGTGACGTGCCAGGGAACTCCTCCATTTCGTGCGCATCTCGGCTACGTGCCAGATAGCCCACACACTAGGACCGACGCACTAAATGATCCCTAAAACACTCCCCGAGCTCATATACTATCACCCAGTGGAGAAACACACGGATCAAACCTGCATCACATCCTATTCATAGGACCACGGCCTCTCAGCACGGACAACCGACCGCGGGTCCCCAAGGGATGAAAGTCCAAAACACAACTCCGAAGTCAGACACTTAGCACATTCTAAACATTCCAAACAAAAGAGTACGAAATAGAGGCAAAAAAGGTTCTTTCTCCATTAATTTCAAAAGTTTTCTACATGAGCAGCAAGAAAGGAAAAGCTACAAAAGAAAGCATATAAAGAGCCTCAAGCAGCAGGGGGCAGGGCGTTAGGATCTGCAGGAGGAGTCGCGGCAATTGGAGGAACTTCGGAGGAGGAGGCGACGGCCGAAGTCGTAGCAACGATAGGAACTTCAGTCGACAGGGCGGCCTCTGGTCCGGGCGCGGCTGAAAGATCCCCCTCGGGATTCGCCGCGGGGGTCGGGTCGGCCTCGGGGCAAGGGAACTCGTCCGGGCTCACGTATGCAGGGTGATCCCTAGGGACCCCCGCCTTCGCGAGCGCCGCCATCCAGCCCATCTCCCAGGACGAAGCCCTTATATTGTCGACCTGCGCCGAGTACTCCTCGCCCGCTACGTCGACGCCGTCCTGGAAGGCCGTAGCAACCTCGGCCTGAACCCGGTGCTCGAGCTCGGCTTTCTGCCTTTCCAAGCCCGCGATCCTCCTCTCCAGTTCAGCCTCCCTCCTCTTCGTCTTGTCGAGCTCGGAGAAGAGGGCTTGGTGAGTCTCTTCGTACTCCTTCTCCCTCACCTTGCCATCCTCCAGGGCCTTCCTGTGCTGATCACAGTTGGCTTGCATCCTCCTGAGCTCGTCATGGCATTTCTGGACCCTGGACACTGAGACCTGGGCCATCTGCACAATCTGCAAATAAAATCACCAAGTCAGGGGAAATTATGACTAACAGATGAAAGGAAGAAGACCAAGAAAAGTTTAGAAAAACTTACGCTCAGGCCCGCCTTCATCTGCGATGCCAGGAGAGAGATGTCATCCAGCTCATCGTGCTTCTCCATGTCCCGGGGCAGGGCGCAAGCGCTGCCGAGACTGGCAACCACGAGAGGCCCTCCAGAGAGGCGGTCTTCGACCGTCATCGGCCTCCCCTGCTGCAGCATGAAGCTCGGCCTCCAAAGGGCGGGAGTAGCCCGCGTTGACATGCCACTTGAGGACTCCCCCGCGGAGCCCTCGACTCTGGCCCTCTTTCTGGCCAAGTCCTCGCCCCGCGACGCCGGGGTAGGCGCCACCGCGGACGTGCTAGGCCCGGCAGCGTGGTGCGGCGGCAGTGTCAGCAAGGGAGGAGGAGCCGAGGACGATGAAGGCGCGCTCGAGGAAGGAGGCGCGCGAGAAGAGGGAGCCGCGCCGCGGCCTCGCCCCCCAGCGGGCTGGGCCCTGAGGTCCTTGAAGACCGGCTTCGGGCGGGCCCCGTCCATCTCACCTTCCGGCTCGCTCTCCGAGGATAAGATGATCCTTCCGATCGTCTCGGCGTCGTCTTCAGACCCCGATGCCGATGCCTCGGAGTTTGACGCGGTTCGATCCCCGGAGTGAGGCGCACTCCCTCCTTCGTCTACCTCCGCCGCGGCCTGGGAGCGGTGGGCAGTCTGCTTCTTGCCCCGATAGCCTCGATACCTGGGTTCGTACCCAAGCAACCTCCACGCCGATCTATCTCCGTGGCCGTGGTAATTCTCCAAGGCGCGGATCCAAGCCTTGTTCAGCTTCCAGCCGTCCCGGGAAGCAGCCGCTCTCCTCTGACGAACACCTGCGGGGCAAACGAAAGGCATTAGTCCGGCAGTGCGGAAAAGCGAAAAAGGTCAAAAAAGCACGTTGGGGCTGTAATTACTTGGAGGGGTGCCGTAGTGGCGAGGAATCCTGAAGTATCTTTCCGCGATGGACTCGTCATCGCTGAACTCCCAGCCACCCGTGACCATCAAGCGGTCGTCTCCAGCGTATTTATTGGAGTCCTCCAGGGCTTGCACAAACGGCCTCCTACCCGGCTTGATGCGGAGGTAGTACATGTCCTTCCCGGACTTGCAGATATCGTAGGTATCCTCGATATCATGAACGCCGAGACCGATGCCCAGGATCGCGTTAAGGGCATCCGTGCCCATTATGATCTTGAAGCTGTTGGGCATCAGCTGGCAGGGACATAGGTTCCATGCCCTAAGGCACTCCCTGAGCAGAGGGCGGAGGGGAAACCTAACCCCGCCCTCGATTACGGCAACTAAAGGAAACGACATCCAGCCATTGTAGAAATCTCCAAGGATATCGGCGACCAGTGGGGCCGCCATAACCTGAACCTCCTCGGGGATATTGTATCTGGCCCTGAAATCGGCCAATCCCCTCTCAGACTCTATCCAGTGACTAAAGATGCCCATCTCCCAGGGGTGAACGCTGAAATGAAGGGGGGAAATTCGCTAAAACAGGCGAAAGGAAACCCTAGACAGAGGCTAAAAGATAGAACTGGAACTTAGAGAACAGATTGAAATCGAACGAAACAGCAAAGAACAGAAAAGAACAGAGAGAAGAAGAAAGAGACTTACGGAAGGAAAGGAAGCGCAACGGGATCCTGGCGGCACCTCTTTCAGGATCCACGAGACCTCTGCTGCAGCTTCCTTCGATTCGACAGAAACAGAGGAGGAAGAAAGCGAAAAGGAAAAAAGAAGCAAAAAGAGATGGAATGCGAGTAAAGGGGGAAGAAGAAAGGACGACCCCCTATTTATAAGCGAAAAATTGGGCGCCTAATCATGGCGCCTCTTCGAATTTCAAAAAGGGCGCGTCTTTTCACTGCACGCGCCGCCACGAAACGACGGGCCAACCAAGCAAAGAAGGACGCGTGGAAGCGTCAGCTCGATTCCCGAGCGCCATTCAATGCTTCGGGTACGGAGGCGACAGCGGATAAGAGTAAAAGCCCCAACCGCCAAAATGGCGGTAGAATCCCAAGAGACAGGAGGCGTTTGAGCTTCCCCGAGCCTGAGAGCGGATTCATCGAAGTACCGCGCCACGTTGCATCTCGGCAAGACCTACTCAGCTCCCGACCTCAAAGAGTTGTGATACCCTTTAGAGCTCGGAAGACTGGGGGGCAATTGTGTGGGGGTATTTTTACTAAGCCGCGACCAACGCTAATATGCCCTCAAGATAGAGTGATAATGCCACCTCTAGCCGGGGCGGACCGCGGCTACAGGATCGCGGCATCTGCCGCGGTGGGAGTTCCCGCAGTCAGATCCGGCCGACTGCGGCACTGAGGCCCGGCAGTACAGATGATTGACGGGTTGATGGGACCAGCGACAGGACAGCGGCGCATGCCAAGGCATGTCCTGCAGCTTATCATTAGTGACAAACGGCGCGTACGGGACACGTGCGCCCCCAGGGCATGGCTCCAGGCCAGGCCTGATGGGACCTGGCCCAAAAGTCAGCACCGCCGCCTGACCCAGCAAGCCTAGCATTTAATGAAGCATGGGCCGGCATTTAATGCATTATGGGCTGAATGGACGTAGCCACTCGAGTGGCCGGCCCAGTCTTGGAACTCGCCCACAAAGGTCAACCCCATCGCCTATAAATAGCATATCCACTTCCATCCAAAGGTATGCAACCCAATATACACACTATCACTCTGCAATTTCCTCTCCTTCTCTCCTGCTCGTTCATTGCACTAACTTAAGCATCGGAGAGCCTTGCGCTGCCTGCAGCCAGGGTCCCTTGACGCTTCTTCCCTCTCTTCCTTTTCAGGTCCAGTCGGAGCCACAGCAAACTTCATCCAAATCATCCGAATCAGGGGTCCTAATCCCTGCATTAAAGTCCTTAATTTTTAGGCACTTACAGAAACTCCTCCTATTGTTTACTTGTATTTCCATTTACAAATTCCCCTCGCAATAATTTTACATAGAGAGTTAGTGTCAAACAGGCCGCCAATAGTAAATTTTACATAATATCATAGCCATGACTGACTATGAATACATGATCCTGGTTCTACAAGAACTAACCCACTTCTGCAATAGCGAATTTACAAACTTCCTTCCCCCACCTCTTTTCTCACTTTCAGCTGGTACAAGTTTTTATCTACATTTTAATCTTACATTCCTATATACATATGCAAACGTCCTTCATCCACAAAACAGAAGTCTTGTGATCTCCTTTCTTTTCTCCAATCCTCTCCAGGCTCTCCTTGTTCTCCATTTCGCACAATGCTACTTCATATGCTTCTCAGATAGATTATTACATATTTGATCTAGGGAGCTATTGGTTCCAACAAACTCTCAAAATGAGCAGGATGCAAGAGATATGGACTCCACAGTGATGCAATGGTCGCCAGCAACACAATGGACATATTTTATGGTGATATATCAACCATTCATCTCAAGAGATCAAGGGGCCGGTTATATTTAAGGTAAAAGATTGCACAATCCTTTCTTGAATGGGCTACGCAATTGCTGGAGGGTAATAGAGAACACAATAAAGGATAAGGTCATTTATAAATCTTTAGAACTAGGATAAACTATTAAGAATGAAATTAAGGTTTTTTTTTTTTTTAAGATTCCTGACTGGATTAGATTCCTTATTAACCTCCTTAGTTAGTTGTCAATGTAATCTATACATACTAAGATCCTAGTCAATAAAGAGACAACCAAGTTGACGAAAAAACTTCAAAATTTTAAATAATAAACTTAGAAAAAAAAAAATTCCACTTATACTCAACAAAATGAATATTTGTTGAGATAAAAACACAAAATTTGTACAAAACTACCAAAATAAATCTGAAAATGAAATTAAAACCATAGACCTACACTAATCATCAAGGTAAGGGCCGATTCAAGAAGCTATATTGTCGAATCTTCATTAAGACTTCAATAATATTGAGAGAGAAAATTGAATAAACATGTAAAAGTTCATGGAAACAAGAATATTTTAAGATAACACCGTATTTAAGCTTGAAATAACCTTAAAAGGCAATGTTCACTATATCTTGCCAAATATGTGATAGGGAAGATTCTAAAAAAGAAAAGAAAAGAAAAGAAAGTTCAATAACAATGAAAGATATTCCAAAGCACAACAAGTTGTGTGTTGGGGCTCTGATACTATTTGTTGGGGATTAATTAGGGCAAACACGCATGATGAGTCACAATCACCAGCAGCAAACTCGCTTACGTCCAAGGATTTCACTATGTAGTGAATTGGGCAATTCGTTACAAAGATTACAAACCTTCTAATAGAGAGAGAGAGAGAACTCTCACCTTTCTCACTCCGAGTTTAGGGTTACCAATTATATCAATATATAATCTCCGCTTTCTTTACTTACAAGAAAGTCCCGGTACAATGATCAAAATACCCCTAAGTCTAACCCTGATCATTGGCCAACCCAATGAACAAATCTGGTCAAACAGAAATACAAGACATAAACCCAACATTGTAAAAGATATGAAAATATTGGTTTGTATCAAATTTCTACCGAAAGAATTCTGAATACGACTTTATACATAAAAAATAATTAAAAAGAAGATAAATTTCAAAGATAGAAATGAAATCAAAGAAACAGAATTTCATCGGCTGGGGAATCTGGCACAACTGAACCTTAAGAGGATACAAATTAATAGAGCAATAAAACACATCAAGTCTTCAGAACATCAGACATCTGATCTTCATAAATAGTAAAGATAAAGCCTAAAATTCCTAAGAATCTAGACATCTGATTTTCAAATGCTTTCAAATGTAAGCAAAAATGGTTTTTTTTCAAAAAAAAAAAGAAGCACATAACAAATATATAACAATAAGGAGGAAAAAAGATCCAATGAAAGGAACTAGATTTTCTGATCGAAATCAGGTTCAAATCAAAGATCTCCAAAGATGTAAAATTGAAAAAAAAAAATCCATACAACCATCAAAAAGTTAAAATCGACAGAAATCAAATCAGAACACTGGTCCAATGGGTTAGTTGGGTTAAGAAATGGGTTGAACAGTTGAGTCACTGGCTGGGTTAATTTGGATCAATGGGTTGATGAGTTGATGAATTGATGGGGGTGTTTGTAGGTCGATAACTGGGCTGTACAAATTGGTTGATGACTAGGTTTTGGCCCAGATCTGGGCTCAGGTGGGTATTTGGTTAAGTGTGTGATGGAGGCTTGAGTTAGGCTCGATGCAATACAAGTTGAAGCGGCTGGTTTTGGCATAGGATGGCTAGTCGAATTGTCTGTTTGTGGATTTGGAGTTGAGTGGTTGGGCTCGGTGTCAAGAACAGAGTTGTGTGCGCCTGGTGTGAGGATGACAGGGCTCGGGTTTTCTGAGTGGTGCGGGAGATATGTAAAGTGGGGCTGTGAGTTGTTTGGTCCAATGATGTTCGTAATGGAAAGAGGAAAGATGAAAATGGGTGCTCGGTTAAGGCGGCTGTTTGGTTGGCGGTTTTGTTTGGATGCAAGAATAGAAGAGAGATAGGAGATGGTTCGGCGGGATGAAAGAAATCTGATGCGTTGTGATGGTCGTGGCGAAGAAAGACAGGAGCTGTTTAGATGCGTCGTTTGGTTGGGGGGATCAACAAACTGAGCATCCTAGTCCTTAGAGCCCCCCCGTTTGGATCCTCAGAGCAAAACCTTTTGCTCTTCAATCATTTTACATGCAATTGGCTATGCAAACAAAACACCAACTGTCACTTACGTGTACCTCAGCTGATCCAAACACATGAACCTTGATTTCCACCTAAACTGAGTTTATCTGCACTAACTGTTCATCTCTCTTCGAGTCTTTCAAATCTTCCAATACAAGAAAATGGAAGCAACAGAAATCCTCATAACCAAAACACCAGGCTTTCAAACATTCTTAATTTAAAACCGAGAGCAGCTAAAAAGCACGCAATTGAACGGATCAGATGAGAAAATTAAACAGGAACTCACAGAAAGAAGCAGGAAATCCACATGATCCTTCCAAGAAGTCAAAACAGAGAAGGGCCAATTGTACCCTCAGATGAATCCATTCATCTGAAATCCCGAATGTTTGCAAATCCAAGATCGAATTGAATTCGTGCTTAAACATATCGGAAAGAGGAAAATAACAGATTCGAGAACACAGTCATGAAAAAATTCAAAAACGAAACGAGAAGAGAAAGAGAGAGAGAGTAGAAATCGTGATCGCGAAAAATCAAAACCTTAGAAAGAACACTTTGAGAAGAGAAAAAAAGAAGAGATTTGAGGAGCTTCTGACCTGAAACGAGAGAAATTCCAAGCGAGTCTGCTTCAGTTGCCAGTCCGCTCACTCTCTCTCTCTCATCTCCAAAGCAGAAAAATCACGCGGGGGAAATAGTTTATATTCGGCTCCTGAGAATTGATGGGATGATCGGCCAATCAAGGGATAAAGCTACTATAAAGTAAGTGGGCCACTTTCATCAACGGTGATGATTCACTCTTTAAGGAAAGAGCAGAGCATCAGCCGTTGGATTCAAATGTGGGGCCCACATGTCAGTTGGGCTTTTTTCTCGAATCTTCGTTTACAGTGAAGTAGTCAACACCAAGTCTCCTAAGTCCTAACTGTTACTGTTCAAGTTAGCGGTTTCCGCTGTTGTTATAACTGCTGATCCGAAAAACTGATTGTACAGTTTGTAACAGTAACGGTATTGCAGCTTTTTTTTTTTTAATTGAGATTCAAGATTTTTGATGTTTTATTTGTATCAAAGTATTAGGATTAAAAGATTTATATGAAAGATGACTCACATGTAACATGCGCAAATAATCTATACGTTACTTGAATACATCACATGTTATAATGTCTACAGTGTATTAATAGATTGGCCACATTCTCTCCCAAGCACCTATTTAATACATATAAATTTATGGTCAAATGAAAGTATTATCTCTGCAATGTAGATGGGACCACAATTTTTTTAAAATTCGAATCAATTGAGCAATGACTGGAAATTCATTTTTCATCCTTCTATGGAATTGCTTCTTCTTATTATATTTAAAGAAATGTGCCTTGATTGGATGGTCCCCAACGCAACACACTGGTTTTATTACTTGCATGTCATTGGAAAGTTTGCTTGAGGTTATACTTAAAATTGTGGTTTTTTATGGATGTTCCTTGTTCCATCTGTAGTGGGGCTAATGAAATAGATGGCGTGGATGAAGGCTAAAAGATGTTAGGAAAAAGAGGAGAATTAAGTTGGTAAAGGAGCCGGCTGACCATAACTTACAGACAAAATGATAATGCATATCAACAGCAATCTTGGAGTATTCATCTAGAAGACATATCTTAAATGATTTGACGAATGATAGCCTATATTTTGTGCGTACAGTAGCATCAAACGGTCTGACCGATCTCACACCTACTAAGCACCCGACCAGTTGGTCCCACTATCAGATTAATCATTTGTACGCATCCATCAGCTATTCTGCATTAAAAATTTGCTGTTTCTATGTAGTGAATCTGACAGTTTGGCCAAGTTCCAATCAGATTGAAACTTGATCGAGTGCAAATTTGTAAGTCATACTTTTGGATGTTTGGTTCTAAGTAGGCCCAACCCAATGAGGGGTTTGTAGGGCTAATATGGTGTATAACTATCTGATTTCATGTCATTTTGTGGGCTTCCTCTTTCCACATATGTGGGGCTCTTCTTCCTATAATATGGGCTTCCTTTTTCCATTATTGTGGGCTCTCTTGGTCTCAGTCCTCTGGACTAGGTTCGGAAAGAACAACAAAAAAGTAAGTTCTAAAATGTTTAATATCTATATTGCAAGTAGATTGGATATATATGTGAACTCACAAATCAATGTTGCAATAGAAGCGAACTAGTAGAGCGGGCATGTTTTTTTCCCCACTCGCCAAGAGTCATACTTTTAATCTTAATGTCGAGGGATCGATCCCTAGCCATGCATGAGACACTAAGATGCCGACATTAACCATGAGTGTGTTGGTGTATAGTTGGCATTACTGTTTTTGTTTTCATTTTATTTTCACAAAAAAATCATTTTTTTTCTGAAAAATGATTATCGAAGAATTTAATTTGCAGGGGGAAATTTATGTTGTTTTGGTGCAATCAGATATTTTTGTCAATAAGTTATGTTAATATCTCTCATACAAAACAAAAAAAAAAAAAAAAAAATGTTAGTTTTCTGCCACTTCAATTCATATATGCTTTCCACCAAACTTACTTAAAATGCATTCGACTCAGAAAAATATATATAATTTTGTGCCACATACAATAAAATATTATCTTGCTTCAAAAATATTTTTATTTTCTCTGCAGAAACATCAACCAAAATAACCAATCTTCGGTTAACCCTGAACCCACATTATACCCATCAGTTCAACTTCAACCCCACCCCAACCAGAGTTCAAATCAAAAAGCAACGCGGAGGATTTTGTTTTGTTCTGAAAGGTTACTTGGTTGTGAAGAATGCAAGGAAATACCCACCAAAGCCATCAAAATAGTTTTCAAGTTCCAACCCCTTACCAGTTGCCACCTGGAGAGAGACAATAGGACAAAACCAAAGGACCAAAGGATGACGATGGGAGAAAGAGAACCAAGACGACATGCTCCACTGAGTGGGGAAAACAAAAAAGGGACTAGATATGCTCCAGTTTGTTATGAGTTTACATCAGAAGCCATAAAACCTCAAAGAGATCCTTATTTTTTAACATGTTTTTAATTAAAACCTCCATTGGCTAATGGTCCAACTATATAAGAAGTAACTTGACGGTTCAATGTTTTATTTTTGATTGATTTACCCTTAAGAAAAACTCAAATGGACCAAAGGCTAGGATCATTTGAATGGCAAACCAAGGGCATTTTGTAATAACATAAAAGACAGGGTCCTTTTGAGGTTCTCTAAATGGTAAGGACCTTTTTGTAAAAATACAAAAGATAGGGTCTTTGAGGTTGTTAGAAAATGTAGGGGCCTTTCTCTGTAAAATAATTTCTTAAACTACGTCAACAGAACCCGGCATAGATTCTCATAGATATGAGTATCTATGGCTCACCTAAACATCAATAAAATGGAAAGCTAAGAACCCTATTAGATGCGAAACCTTTCCTTGTGAAGAATCGCCTTTTTTTTTATGGGTTGCTTGCCATTTAAGCATTGGATATGAAAATGAGATTTAATACATAAATCCACATGTGTGTGTATAATTAAAACATCTTAAAAACAATGCCATGTTTATTTGAAAGTATCATTTTTACATGTGTAAATATTAAATGGTTCGGATTACATGTGCAAAATCTTTATCGATAGGAAAATTTATGAATGTCTAAAATATGAAATTAGATATTTTGTGTTTAATGGTTAGAAACAAATTTGAACGGTTCAAGATAAAAATTTAGGGCCCATAAGAGTTGTAAAAAATAAAAAAATGGCGTAGGCATTTGATACCACAATATGTCCTGGGGCAGACTTTTTTAGGTCTAAAAATTCTCATGTAGTTTTACTTCACTAAATGTTACACATGAAAATCTAAATGGGTGCCAACATGCAACTCCTTAGTAGTTATCCTCGATTATATATGAACTTAAATAGAAAACTCAATATGGAAAAAACTATTCTAAAGATATTGTACAAAATAATAAAATTTACTACATAATTTATTAACAAGAATCTAGTTTCAACAGTGTAAAAATTGACTTCTCTACTATTTCTTGAGGAAAAGAATTTCTCTTTTCTTTGAAATGGTATATTAAAAAATAATTCTATTATAAAATCGGGTTCAAATAGAGGAAGATGTTGTTCTTTATAGTGCCTCTGCGTTTGTTAGATTAAGTGGTTCGGTGATAATTATGAATATTGTTTTGATTTTCCTTTTAAACGGTTGATGTAGTATTAGAATGTTTGATATGTATCTCTCCATCTCCTGTGGAGATAAAAATTTGCAGCGCATGGAAATCTCTTCATAATTAGTCCTAACGGTGAAAAAGTAAAAGTAAAAAAAAAAAAAACTTCCTTAATTTCCCTCCTCATCCATCCTCATCCCAAGGATCTCCCTAAATATCATGGGCAATGATATTGAGAAAGGAAGTTGGCAGGGAGCAAAGTCTATGTGGTCATTGAAGGCCTAATCAATGCACCAATGTCTTAAAAAAGAGAAAAAAAAAGCCTCTTTAGCCAACGGGTTCGGAGAAAGAGGAAGAGGCATCCCATTCCAATCCTCTTTTGAAATCCTGTGGCCAAGAAACCCTCTTGGGTCCTTCCTTGCATCCTTGTCCTCGAAAACCGGGTCACTCTTATGGAAAAGTTCACACGATTAAAGAAAGAAGTAGTTCTTTCTCTCTAAATCAATCTCGAGCTTTATGATCCATCAGAATTGGAAAAAAAATGCTGGTGTCACTGTCAAGTTAAATGAAATGCATATGGACTATTAAACAAAAGAGCCATTTTGTAGAAAGACCATGGAATCGCTTCGTTGTGAGACTCTATTAGTATGCGTATGAAGCTAATCTTAATATTTAATCTATCTAATCCTTAAGCAGACATGTCACTAGGGGTGTTCATGGCCGGGCCATGAACCTCATAGTCATTTTGGAATTGCTAGGATGCATTTAAAATCACTACAAATCTTAGAGTCTTTTTGGAAAAACCATAAAATAAAATACTATTCATGTGATACATCAGCTCAAGGATAGATCTATGAAATTCAATTAAGACGGGTTAAATGTAAAAGAAATATCGAGAGAAGGGGCAAACCTTTTATATATATATATATATATATATATGCCAAAAATAAAAAAGAGTCACATCAGCTAATGAAACGCAATCACAGTTCTGTTCAAAGTCCAAACGGACCAGTCAAACTATCGACTCTTTGCTCAAGTTGCCTGGTATTTCTCTCCTCTAAACTATGTGCTGCTTCCTTCTCAGGTTTCACTTGAAACTGTGCGCTGATTCCTCCATGGTTCACTGTTTTCCTCCAATTGACTGGGTAGGTAGAACAATCTGCCATTTTATGAAGTGTAGGCTTACAATAAAGAGCCCTGCTACTTGGAGGGATTCTTGGGACCGTGATATTTGGATGGGACCTTGGGATCGGTCCAAGGACCGGTCCCAAAAATCCCTCCAAGTAGACTTCTTATACAATAAAATCCAAGAGTACCATTGAAATATTGATAACATACATGATTGATTATTAATTAAATCCCTTATATTGATTTTTCAATAGAATATATCACGCGCAACATATTAAATCAATCAAATGATGGGTCCTATTTGGGTTGATTTAAGATTTCATCTACTGCTAGTGTTTAAAGAAGGGCCTCTGAAAATTTAGACTACAAATGGCCATGGTGTAAAAATTGGACCAGAGTGGCAAAAGTAAGCAATAGATAACATATAGATAAGATGTTACTTGTTAGAGTTTTTGTCTTATTAAACCAATAACCAGAAGTGCTGTTTGTGGCTTTATTATTGGGTTATCAGAAGGGCTTGAAAATACAAACCCACTTGACCTCCACATTAACAACAATGCAAACATGGTCTAACATAAGCATAAAAACAAGAAGTCAGCATCTCCAACTAATCAGCTAGCTATCTTAATAATTGAAAGATGTATAACAGGTCGGTCCACGTATCAATGTAATGTTTTTTCAATGAACACTACTCTATTTCTAGAACTCCTCTTATATTCAAATGGTTGTGACTACATGGCCCTTGTGATATTTTCCAGTGGCCCACAAAAAAAGTGAGTGGAAAATGGAAATGGCCTTTCACAATTCCACAGCCTCTCATTATTATACAACCTATATTCTTTTAAGAAGCTTCAACCTTCACAAAGTGAATTACTGTTTTAACTGATCAAAGGCTTTAAGGCAAGTTCTTTCCTTCTCTTGACAGGAAATTTCATAGGACAAGGGCCAGAGAAACTCCCGAGCTGTTTTAGTGATGCACGCAACAGACCACTAATGGCCGTTTGGATTTTTCTATCATAGCTGGGAATTTGAGTTTTTCTGTAAATGATATTCATGGTTGCACTTAAAATCGCATTTATTCTGGTTCTCCTTTTATTTTTTTGCCAAAGATTGAATGACTAGAAATGTTCAAAAATTCTTAAACACTAAAATTAAGCAATTCCATCTGTTGTAGAATAAGCGGCGGAGCAATTTATGGAGAAATCAAGCTTTTGCGGTGTCAACTTTAAATGGACATAACTTCTTATCTAAGTATCTCCTTTCAACGCACAAGTACTTTTTTCAAAATTATTGATATGCTAAGTATTGTCTTGCAACGCACAAGTACTCATTTCAAAACTATTGACGTGCTCTATAATCTACACACTGCCTTTAGTGAGTGCTATCATTGGAGAAAAAATAAGGTTGTTTAGAAGGTCAAAATACAATTTGTTATGTAAAAATTCTATTTATAGTACGTTTCTGTTTTGCTTCCTTTTAATAGTTTTTTAGTATGTTTGAGTCTGAATTTTTGTGGAAAGTCTTAAAAAGTAATTTAAAGTTGGTCTGAGGGTTTTTATGTAAATCTGGGTTTTCCTCTATTTTTACTAACTCTTATTATTTCAAAAAAAAAAAAAAAACTAGGGTTTTGGATCCTATATAAGTATGGGATGTGATCCAGTGAGAACTTTTTGTGAGCCCACTGGGGGGCCCATTTTCTAATGGGATCGGTGTGGATTGAAAGATCTATATGGGACCACCTCGAATATCAAATTTGGCCCCAATCCCATGTTTCTAACCCTTTCATCCATGGCCGACAAGCCCAATCCATTTATATGGGTATATATGGTGGCTATCAACATGTGAACTTTTCTTCCTTTACTCTTTTGTGCTCTCTGTATGCCACCATCTAACTCAAGTTTTCAAAAAGGAGGATCTACGTACATGAGAAAGGTTACAAAGCAAACGCACTTCTAACCTGTTCAATTGCAGATCAAAACTTTTTGACCTGTGACCGACCATGTAATATTCCACACCTTTTTTAAAGTATTTCATTTGTTGCCAAGCAACTTCTTGAACTTGAAGAAAACGTCTGTCTAATAGAAATAAAGCCTTCAATTAACTTTTTGTTATGGTAATGATGTTTTAGGAAGAAGCCAACCTCAACAGTAAACAAGAAATGAAAAGGATAAAAAAAATTGAAAGCATAGTGGTGGGCCATATTTCCATACAAATCATTCATTTCCTTTTGTTAGTGGCTCACTAATCTCAGATTAAAGGTTGGATTGACAAACTTTTAACAGATGAAGTGCATCTCACAATCATAATCAATGAAGCTTAAGAAGATTCCGTGGGAATTCAAAGGTTGGGAAAGGAAATGATGCCGAAGAAAAGGGTAGGAAGGGGCAAACTGAGTGGGCCCCAAATACTACACAAGCCTTCCAATCGGCCCCACTCATAATGACATCAGAGTCGGTCATCACATCAACTTAGGATCACAATAATCAGATTGAGGGAGATGTGGGAGCCTTCATTTCTAACTCTTTGAAAAATCAGGCCCTTCACATGGCTTTGCAATCATCAAATGCCAGTCAGAGACTCTTATCTGCCCCTTCATTGCCCATTGCAACATCAGTGTTGTTTGGTTAGAGAGTGGACCTCTTGTATTCATGTGGAACACCTATTCATAGTGATGACAATGGGTCAGGACCACGGTTCCTCGGAGCTACAGGTCCTACTATCAATCCCCGGTTCCCCCCTCTTTCGGAGCTACAGGTCCTACTATCAATCCCCGGTTCCCCCCTCTTCAAGAACCGAAGGTTGAGTCTACTAGTGCTACCAACTGGGGGCCATAGGGATTTTACCCGACTTCTCTCTGCGCCCAGAGGGATTAGTCCAGTCCAAAGGGTTGTGAACCATCCGTTAGAAAAAAAAAAAAAAAAAGACTACAAAAATTGAAAAAAAAGGGGTGAGTGAAGATAATAAATGGTCTTCAAATAATCTCTTTTTTTTTTTCGAAAAATGAGTCAAGGAAAGTGGAAAATAAATACACTACCTTCGCTCCACCAAAGAAAATTAAAATTCGGTTCCTCTACTTCACCTTATCTCCTTCACCGCTCACCTCTTTAATAAGCTTTTGTTGGAACTCATTTTTCCATAAATTCTAAAATTCAATTCCATGAAAACCTTAGTTTAATCTAATGGAAGAGGTAGGGAGAAGAGTTCCACACTCTCTACAATAAAGCAGAGAATCCTCCCACCCCCACAGACAAGCCCCTAAACTATAACTGGGCCGGCTTAAGCATAAGGCAATAAAAGCCCTTGCTTTAGGCCCCCAAAATTTTAGGCCCCCAATGTTCTCAACTTCCAAAAAAAATAAAAATAAAATAAAGTTAGCTTGTTTCTCCCAAAAAAGAAGGCCTCATAACAAATCCCACAAAATAAGGCTTTAAAGTGTTGACATTCCAAAAGGTCTCATAACAAATCCCAAAAATTAAGGCCCCATTTTAAATATTGACATTCCAAAAGGCCTCATAACAAATCCCAAAAAAAGGCCCCATTTTAAACGGTTCAGATTCCAAAAGAATTAAACTTTTCACATTCCAAAATAAGAGAAAAGTTGTAGAGAGTTCCACATCCCAAAAAAATCCAACGAACTACTCCTTCATGGCTTCACAGGGTTTATACCTTTTCACATTCCAAACGCTTGTAGCCATTAAAAATATAAAAAAGAAAACCTTGCAATTACAACAAGTAATGAATTCATTTTGAGTTCTAAAATTCTTCCTCTTTATAAATTTTTTCTACATCTGCTTGCAATCCAAAGAGAACAATCTCCTTTGTGTTCTTATTGAATTCCTTCAATTCAAGAGGTTTTTTTTTCTCCAGACTTTATTCTCCTTCTATCACTGCAACTTGGACTCCAAAAGGAACTTGTTTTGTTCTGATTGAAGCCAAAAGATTTGCATTTTATATATTATTTTTCTCCTCTTCTTTTTGTTCTTATGTGATACTTATTTTTATAATATAGTTTTGATAATATATGTTAATCATGGCTTACTAACACAAATATAATCTGTCTTTTTTTTTTAGGTTCTATAATCTTTGTGGCCAACACCGATTAGTAATTTTGCATCACAAAAAACGAGAAAAATAGATTTTAAATAAAATATTTATAATAATATTACAAAATAGAAAATATCTCTTTTAAGATTTTCGCTTTAGGCCTCGAGTTGTCTCAAGCCGCCCTGACTATAAGGTGGCATAAATTAAAGGGCAAGCACTTGTAGTTTGCCAAACGTGTTAGTAGCTACACTATTGTTTACACCGTACCTTATCATTTATTTTTGGGCCACCTAGTTTAACTAAATGTCAAAGCTATTATATCGCTCCTCTGTATAAAATATCTCTTGCCTCCACAACAGAGACAAAAGGAATAAATCTTAAATAATAAAGAACAGATAAAGATAGTATCAAGAATTCAAGATGGCTTGTCAAAAGCTAAAAATCAAGACATTTCAAAATACTGGGTCCCTATGTTGAAAATGACTGCATTCCTATCTGCACCCCAAAGGCCAAGACTTTATAGAATTATTACTTCTAAAAACTAAGTTTTTTACCATACAAATTCTAAAGACTAAGCCCATGAAAATCTTCATTGATTTTTCTTTTATTTTGCTAAAATTCATTTCCTATAAGAATAGGGAGTTTGAGTCTGCATTTTCATGAATATGCATGGGTGGACCCCCTTCCATTACATGGATTCTTTAGATATCTATACATATGGTCTCTCAAGAAAACTTTTTTTTTCTTCTTTCTTTTGCATAGAGAGGCCCCAAGGAAAACTTCTAGTTCTGCCCAAATGTACGAATTTTCACATAGCCAATACAGTGCACAAAGATAGAACCAGATCCAATTATTTGGTTCACAACCCCATATCTCGTTTAACTGCCCAAGGTTCAATTACATCTTTGCTATTCTTTTTCACTTGTATGGGCTTCCTTCTTGCCTATTTGGACTCCTTTCCTATGTATGCGGGCACTCTTTCCACGTAGGTGCTATTATGGGTCCTAATCCCCCGGCTGGGGTGACAAATTAAGAAAAAAAGAAAAAGAAAAAAAGAAACAGATAAAACTATAGGTTATTGGAACATGGCCTACCAGCCAATTACTTGTGCTCATGAATGTGAAATAAGAAAGGCACATCACGTAGTTAAATTATGTCTTCCCTTGTTGTAAAATATGGGTCCAACTAATATTTTCAATCACTTTTTACTTGAAAAACGTCATGTAAGGTTCAAATGTATTTGATAGTTTTAAAAAAATCCATCCGTCATGCGTATTAGTCATTGACATTTCAACTTTTAAGGCAAATATTGAAAACGTGTTGAGAAGATGAATTATGTTGTAGACGTTGAATTTCATTGTTTTTTTTTTTAATTATTATTATTATGGCATGGGATATGTGAATATGAGTGTCTATTGAATAGTAGATTTAATTTTGTTGATGTCATGGGATATGAGCAGGCTAGATGATGCTTAGGCCCACTTTGTTTAAGGTAATTGGATTCTCGCTTCTCAGACATTTTTTAGGCCCGTTGGGTTAAAGTATTTCCTGATTACTTATTTAGGAGCATTTGGAGATTTCCAAATGCTATCCCCCAAGTGAAATTATAGAATGACAATATGGTTGAGCAACATTTCAAAAAGTAGATGCATGAGAATTTTACATGGCGAGACGATCATTTGAAATCTCACTTTGAAGAATTCTTCTTAATTAAACAATTCATTTAGAATTCCAGAGAGAAGAAAGATGTGGTACCGTGAGAAATTTTAGACAATAGAGAAACCCTATAAGGAGTGCTTGCCACTAAATAGGCCTAAGTGCCCATTTCTTTGCTTGGTATTAAATTCACAATAATTAGTGGTAAACTGCAAATGACCAATAAAGAAGTGAATAATATATGCAGATGAGACCTTCACTTCCCTATGATTTTGTTGGGAAAATTCAACATCCCATATCACCCAAATAATGGGTTCGATAGGGTCTCATTTATCTATTTTGGCCTTCTGCCTATTAACTTAAGCTATTTGGTTGTTTCATGGTATCAGATATTTGCAAATCTTCTTTCTCTACTTCAATTACATTCTTTTGATAGGAAGGCAATGCTTAGGGCCTATCTATTGAGAGGGAACTTTTATAGAAGATTTTTATATTGAAATGTCAATTCTTGCATCCGAGCATTTGAAATCCTTATTTGATGCATGACATTGTGAAAAATGAACCCCTTATTACTTTTGGCTTTTGAAATTCTTCAAATTTCTTCTTCCAAAAATGCTTGGTTGTATTGAGCAATTGAGAACTCTACTAGGGATTCACATTCGGAGAATATGCATGTCTCCGGACAAAAATTCTCAAAATTCCTATGTAGAAATAGACCTTGGGAATTTCTATAAAAAAGCAAGCTATTTATTTGAAGATTAATGTAGACCAATCCACTGCTTTAAATCTTAGGCCATCTGATCGAAAGGCATTGCTCAGAATTCTTATAACTTCAAATTTGAAACAACAATCCCCAGATGCTTTAATTATGTTTTTCTTAATCAAATCCTGTTTTTCAATGGATTAGATTCTCCGTACTCAAGAAGCAATATTAAAGATGGAACATGGGAGAAAAAGTAAAGTAAATTTGGACTCAGATAGGTCGTCTAGATAGAGACACCTGTGCCTTCCTCCCTAAGCCGGCCCTGTTACTATTGGAGATTCCTGTAGTACAGTCTGTTAGAATACAATTGACAGATGTGTTCCACTGCCAACATCATTTCATGTGTACATGGAATTCAAAGATTGTTGAATTTAAAGGACAACGTCACTGCTTAGGCTAGAGAGGGCTAAAGATCTACCCAGGGTCATTTCTTTGGCAAAATTTAGAGAATTTGGGCACGTTTTTTTACTAAAATTCATAGAAATAATGTTGTCCGGTGGTTGTCTGGAAATTTTAAATTTTGGTATTTGAAATGCTATCAAATTTTAAATTCGTTGTTTCATTCATGGCCTGAATTCCTACCTGAGATTTCGGAATGCCGTCATCCATTTTCCGGAATTTATTTGCCAAATGAGATTTCCAAATCCTACTTGTTAAAGTAATTTTTTAAATGCTGGGTTTTTTTGGAATTTAAAATGCTTGAAATTTCAATTGCCCAGGAATTCTGGTAATGAAACACATAATTCCTGACAAGAATTCTGAATTATCAGACAGCCTGAATTCCTGTCAGGAATTCTAGTGTCTGGCTCCAAATGTTGTTTCCTATGTGAAAATTCAAAATTAATTAAATAAAAGTATTTGTCTTTGTTAAGAATGTTGGAATTTAAATATTCAAAAAGATATTTGTGACTTTTTTTATGATTGAAATTTAAAATTCCAGCAAAGAAATATAGCATTTTTAAATGCCAAGGTCAATGTAAGAAATTTCCAACAATACAAAATCTTACTAGGAATTCTGTTAAAGAAAAATAGGATCTCAGTGGTCATTATACTCGCCGACCAATTTGTCTGGTTTGACATTCACTTGATTTTTATTATTTCATCATGATAAAAAAAATATGCATAATAAAAGAAATTAAAACTTTGAGTCTCTTTAACGAAGGTTAGGATAATTTAATGAGATTGATCTTTTGCATAATTCTCATTGGTGATGATGAGATCTTTCTGTTCTCTTGCTCCTATGTTTGGTGTGCATCCAAGTAAGCTCTATTGAAGGAAATTTGCATTTCTCTTTCGTATAATGGAGTTTTTAATTTTTTTATGCAATTTTTATAACTAGGAGATTGTAGGACTGGGTATTTGGACGGTTTAAAAGGCTCAAAGGCCATTTTTTATTTTACAAAAACAAGACACGTGACTTAAAATTAGAAAAATAAGAGGTGAAAAATGAAACCCTGTGGAATATTCGGATAAGGTGAAAGGGTGAAGAGAATATATATTTTTTATTTGCCATGTTGGACCACTGTGTGATACTTTCAATTGAGAGCCCAGGATAGATTCTTGGTCATGTGTGTGAGACTAGTGCCAAGTGCCAACACAACTCATACATGAGTGTGGTGGCGAAAAACTACGTCCCTAGTCAGTCTGAATATTCTAAATTTTAAGCTTTTTTAAGCCCAAAGAGAGAGAGAGAGAGAGCTTGCTTTGGGTGAGGACTTTTTGTTTGGAAAAATTGGAGATAAAAGCCGACATGTACAGTAGAATCTCAAAGGCTTAGGAGTCAAGAAAAGGCCCTCTTATCTTAAATTTAATGTCTTGCTAGTAAATGAAGTTTACAGAAAAAATAGATTTTGAAAGTCCATTTTGTTCTTATTCTTGTTTACAACCAAAACTTTAAAAAAGAAAAATGTGAGATAGTGTCATTTTGTTAATTCTTACACTGTTTTGTTGCTTTTTAGTACCAACACGTTCATGGTTAAATGGTATTAGCATTGTAGTTTTACATACATGCCCATTGATCGACTCCTGGGTCCTCACGTGGAAATACCATGCTGGAACCACTGCCCCAACATAGCAAAAGAAAAGAAAAGAAAAAGTTGAAGTTTTGCTGCCTCATCACTTTCTTTGTTAAGATTTAGTGATTTGTGGATTTTCTATTCCACTAGTTTGAGGAATCATGCATTCCTACCCTTTTCATAGGAAATTTAAGTCCACTTCATTGAAGAAAATTTATTTATTTTTTCATTTTTTTAGAGGAAATTGTGTCGCACTAAACGATGCAATAGTAAGCTATTCAAAAAAGTTAACAATTCTTCTCTACTATGTGGAACCTCTGGTTGCAAGAAATGCAGCCTAAGGGTAGGTTTGGTAATAGGTGAGGAATCCATAAGAAACTCACAGATTTGAGGGTTCCTCATTGCCCTTGAAATAGTGATTCCTCACTATGGATTTGTAAAATTGAGGATGGAGGATGGAGCATAAATTCACAAACTGAGGATTTTCAAATCCAATGGAGAAGGGTTGGACTTGAAAAATCATCACGAACGAGGATTTTCCCTAGCATAAAGCCTTGAGGATTTACACATACAACATGTTGATTTTCAAAGGAAAAATCGGTGAGCAAATCCTATTGAATTGAGTACCAAACGTAGCCTAAATACTCCTAGAATTCCACTCCAAACATTTATTGGCTCAAGTTAAACCAGATTCATTATAATATAATAAGATTGGAAATTGTCAACTTGGAAGTTCAAAAGGTCGAGAGAAACCCTTAATTAACAGGTCCGGTCCAGGTCTAAGATGCCTTGGCTAGGCATAATGCGATTTTAAACCATTGTCTCAACCAAAACCTAACTGATTTATTAATCTACTTAGGCCTTGTTTGGTATCTCTAGTCCTTCTTGGATAGGCCCGTCAAAATAGAGCCACCAAAAAATGAGTTATAAAAAAAGAGGATAGAATCAAAAGAAATGTTTGGTAATGCAATGATCTATGTTAAATATATTTTTTATATCAATGGTTGCAAGTTTTATACAAATCTCTCGAGATACACAAAGTATCAAGCCTTAAAAATTGACCTTATGGTCATTTTCAGTCTTCTAAAGAGATCTAACGGTTTGGATCTTGTGTTTGGAGCTCACATATATAATCCAGAAAATCACATGCAATGTTTTTTTTTTCACATATCTTGAGATTGGTGATGATCCAACGGTTGAAATTTGGTTTCATGGCCGTGTTTGATCTTGTTAACATTTCCAATGGTTTGGATCTTGATTTATACTCACATAAATAAAAAATAGAAAAACGTTATTGCGAATGGACAAATTCAATATTGAACATAATACATCAATGGCTGATATGGTTTTGCAAATATCTCGAGATGCAAAAGGTATCAAGCCTTGAAAATTGATAACACGACCGTTTTCAGTAACGGTTTGGATCTTGCATTGGTAGCATAGATTTTAGAAGATTCCATCCAATGGCTCACTTTTTTTTTTTTTTGCATATATCTTAAGATTAGCGATGATCCAACACTGAAATTTGGTCTCATGACCGTGTTTGAACTAGTGATCATTTTCAACTGTTTGGATCTTGATTTACATTCTTAAATCTTGAAAAAAAGAAAAACGGACTATGTGTGAATGGCCCAGAAACACTGTTTACCATATTCTATTTTTTTCTTTCTACTTTCTACATGCATCCAATGGTGGGCTGTGTAAAATAGAGGCATTGCTTCTACTTTTCTACCTCTATTCTTAAAATCTCTACCCAATTTAGAGATTTTGAAAAATAAAGGCAAAAAATAGTGATGCCAAACAAGGGCTTAGTTAAAAGGCTTACTATAATAATTTTCAGGAGACAGAGGATGTCCGATCGACCGGATCATCTGCCTGGTCGATCGGATCGCATAGGATTTTCTAGGACGGGTTGTGTGAATTTGTTTCCTTTTGAAACTGGGATTTCCAATTTGAATCTTATTTGTGCTCTAACTCTAAGGCACGAGTTTTGGGCTATTTAAAGGGTGTTCCTCTCAATCCTAAGGTATCCACGAATTAGTTCTCTCATTGTTCTGAGGTGAGAATACCCATAGAGAGATTCTTTCTTCTCTAGAGCCATCACAAAGAGATTATGGTGAAGAGCTATTCTAGAAAGCTTGTTGCTTGTACTTTCTTATAGAAGATTTGATCATTTTGGTTCTCAAGGTGTTGCTAGATCAAGTACAGAGAGCAGTGTGCGGCGGAGAATCATGGCAGCGTGCATGGAGTTATGCAAGAACAACTATGGTCCTTAGGTTGACAGATTGATTGGAAAGGGAGTTGTGAGTATATCTTGTAACTATTCACTAGTGCTTGATTTTCGAATCGTGGTTTTTTTTCCTTTTGGGTTTCCATGTAAAAATTGTGTCTCTCTTCTTGTGGTGTGTGATTGGTAGATTTATTTACTAGTTTGCATTGATTTGATTCCATTGTGGATTGGTTATTGAACTAGTAGGTATTCTATAAAGGAAGATGCTCCGATGAGAGCATCTCTCACCTTACTATGAGAGATAAGGTAGTGGCCCTCACATTCATATCCAATGCCAACAACTTAAATATGAGGAGCCCCACCTATATCTCTCATAGTAAGGTGAGAGATGCTCCCGTCATAGGAGCATCTCCCTTCTATAAATTGAGCCACATAAACCTTTAATTGGTATTAGAGAAGGTTGCATTATATTCTTGTGTAGATTTACAGATTTCTAGAATAGACCTTTACCGCGAAGGCACTTCGACCAATAAATCCCTTTATTGGATGGCACAAATTATGTCTATTGGAAAGCCAGAATGGTTGCTTTCTTAAAGCCATTAATACTGAAGTTTGGAAATCAGTTATAAATGGCTATACCTTACCCATTGTTTTTCTTTATGGGGTAACCGTGCACAGACCTGAGGAACAGTGGACTAATGAAGAAAAATTGGCTTCTACTTGCAACTCTAGGGATATTAACGTTATCTACAATATAGTTACTATGTATGTGTTTCGCAGAATTTATACATGCACAACTGTATAAGAAGTATGATATATTCTGCAAACTGTGCATGAGGGGATTGACATTGTGAAACAATCAAAACTACATAAATTATATACGGTCTTATAAAACATTAAGATTGAAGAGGATGAGACCTCTAATAAATTCAATGCGAAGCTAAATGAAATTGTCAATAAACTAAACAGTTAGACTGATTGGGATACTGATGTCGCAATGGAATGAACTAGATGGCCACGACCAAACCCAGCCCAGCTTGATAAATATGGGCCGAAGTTTTAGTCCTGTGATGTGGTCTGTTGCAATAAGCAAATGGTTTTAGATCCTATCTACAACAATATGCTAACTTTTCACTTTGAAAAATAGGAAAACACAAAATCTCAATTGGATGCCCACAAAGTCATTCCAAAACTCAAACGTACGTATATCTAGACAACTCTTACCTCTGTAAATGTGCTTACATAAAGTGTAAAAAAGAAGAAGTGTTATTTCGTCTTATACAACATGAGACTTGGCCTATGGTTATACATGATGCAACAAACATTAAGATAAAAAGAAGAACAAGAAAAAAACGAAATAGAAAAAAAATAGAAAATGAAATTGTTATTGAAAATTCCATTTTCTATTTCTTCCTATTCTTGTTTAGGGTCTTATGTCTGTCTCCTTGGGGGTTGAATTCCTAGGAATTTTAAGCAATGGCTTCCAATCAAAGGTGATAGGATTTAAGTAAAGGTGAAAATCTACAAGTGACCATCAAAAGGTCACTCATTGAGTTCGAACAAATTACCCTGCCACCAACCCAGTAAATCAGTTCCTGGGTAAAAGAGAAGAAATAAAGGCGGAGTTCCAAAAATGGCCATTAAATAATCTACCATTTGGTGAAAAATGATTGGCCCTAGGAAAGTCAGGGATCCATCAACATTTCCACCTTATATCCTACGCCGCCCCTCTCCGTTGGAATCCATTTTACCATGGATTCCTAGGAATTCAACTTCATGCAAACAAACAACCCTTTGTATTTTCTTCCATTCTTTCTCTCTTTGTTTTTTTTTATTTTAGCTTATGAATGTACTAGTAGATAGGGAATCTACATGAAGCAAAAGTATTTCTTGACGAATTTTGTAATCCTACCAACAATCTTCTTATTGGGCAATTCTTCAACACTAGCAGCAGTAGGAGGATGAGTATGGTTCAGCCCTCCAATGTGAATGGATGGCATAGAAGCAGAAACCACTGTTTTCATCACGAGTGGATTCTTATTGTTGTTGCTGCTGCTGGAACCACTACCACCAAGGGAGCCTGTGAAGAAAAGAAATGTGTTAAGGCTAAAGAAAGGAAGAAATGAAAAGATAAACCGGACAAAAAGATGAATGCTGATTGATTGAAGAGGAAGAAATGAAATTTGGAGGAAGAAATGGAATTTGTGTTTTATAACAATGTTATGTGCACAAAAGGGCATGGGATGCTCAACGTACATGAATAAAAGGGCTTGTTTCTTTATCAGAATTCTTGACAAGAATTTACTATGTTGGGTTTTTTTTTTTATTTCTTGACATAATGTGACATCTTGTTATCTGGCATTTGAAATTTCATATATTTTTCATCAGAATTTCAAATTCCAGCCACCTTAAAAGTCTTAAATGACCTTTTGAAATTCCTGGAATTCTATTCTTCATGTATTTGGTTGATATTTCAAATGCTCCACCAAAAGAAGGGATTTGAAATTTCACCTGGGAATTTTTTTTTTTTTGAAGAATTTTAAATTCCTCCGTACATGAATTCTTGAACTATGGTAAAGAAACATGCCGTAGTTCATAGTTGTTCAAGGTGGGCAGGAGGGAATACACTAATCGGATCGGCCTTTGAGCCAGGCTTATTTATTTATTCAGAGGTTCCAACAAGCACACAAACTGACGCTGCCCACAGACTCTGTGCCAAAACCTGAATATGTTGGAGGTCGAGTAATTTCAGTACTCCACACCGACATTATAATGCAATTGTCACATTGCCCAAAACTAGTTATGACTGGATTTTAATAGAGCAAGGATTTTAGTACTTGGTACTCACATTTGTGTTGATAAAGGACTATGGAAGACAGATTTACCGGAAGGTGGCGGCCGGATATGAACTTGATGAGATCCTCGAGATGCAGAACCAGTTGCCCTGCAGCGATCCACATTCTGTTTGTTGGTGGTGTCCTGCATAGATGGGGTTAGCTCACGCAGCAAGGCCTCGGGGTCAAAGTATTCATCATTCAAGGTCATGGATGAGACCCAAGTTTTCTCCGAACTCGAAGACGAAGAGGATGCAGAGCCAACAAGATCATTCTCTTCCAAGAAGTCATCTTCACCAGGAACCCAAACATAATTAGCTGGTCTGAGATTCTGTAAATGACTTGCAGAGATCACAGGAGGCCCATGCTTATTTATACTGAGCACCTACACAGGCATTAAAAGAACGAACTTATTGAAAAAATGGGTTAGTAAGTAGCTACCCACCAAACGGTTTAGTCATTAGTGAGACCAATGAAAAAGTAAATGTTTTTAACCAGCTTATAATATGTGTGCATCAAGCATGCACAGCCAACAGAGTCCATGTCTCCATCTGTAAAAGCTACCAGATATTCATGACGTATAGAAATGGCCGGATATTCATCCTGCTTATAAAAATTAGGATTGTACATGGGTGGTTCGGATCGATTTAACAATAAAACCAACAACCAAATTCAATCAGCCGGTTTTTTAATTAACCGATCCGATGCGACCGATGGAAAGGGCTTAAACCGAACAGATTTGTCCGGTGCGGTCGGTTAAACCGTTGTTTTTTATTTTATTTTTTTTGAAAAATCAAATATTGAAAATTTCAAAATGATGATACCCCGTCCTTTGCATTTATTCCAATGTTTAGTGCAAACATAAAAATCCAACATTCTAGTGACCCATATAAAAAATAATTCTACTCCACAAAGAGAGTTTGGACTAAATGCAAGCGCACAAAAACGAAACCCTGAGGCTAAAATAGTAAAAAATAAATACTTTAAGTTATTGCATACGGTCGGTTTGATTTAAGCGGTTAACCGTAAGCTCAATCCGATAACCGACCGATGTAAGCAGTTTTTATGATTTTCAAACCGTTAACCGAACCGATCTACTATTAACCGATCCGAACCGACCGATTCGGTCGGTTTGGTCCGATTTTACGGTGATATCGGATTTTTTGTACAACCCTAATAAAAATGGTATTTTACGTACAAGTGGGAGTTTTCTGATCTAGGAAATGAGGTTTTGGTTAAAAAAAAAAAAAGATGGCAATTACTTTATGTAGACTATAGGAATTTGTATGCCAGTGTAAGCTTTCAGTCAATGCAAGAATAAGCAATACGAGCATCTAAGACAGCATCAATTTACTTGATATTCTCTTAAAATCTTCCACCTGCCTAAAATATCTCTCAAGAGTTCTCATCTTTATCACAAATTTTTTTAATAACATTTACATTTACTAATTTAACCAAATAAATCTATGGGTCCTATTGTGAAAGCGCGCCATTTTTTTCCTCCCAAACTCACTAAGGGCCACTTTCATAGGCTGTATTTTGTTATTTTTTCTCCTAATTTTCCTTTCAGTATCTAGTAACATATTGTGGGGCCCATTGGGGAAGCCAATTGATTCCAAAATCCACATTTAATCTTGAAATCAATACTCAATTTATGCCTAAGCACAAAAACAATCAAATCAAGGTTCTAAAATATTTACTATTTATTTGATCTTGCCTAAAATCTCTCAGGCATGTAAAACATCTCTCACGAGTTTTCATCTTTATCACAATTTTTTTGTTATCATTTATATTTACTAATTTAACTAAATAATAAATATGAAAAATCAAAGAAACAATAAAATGAGACAAATCAAGATGTTGGACCAAGTAATAGATAGAGTATTTCAAGCATGAACAATTTTTATAAATTAACTAACTCTTCGTACCATCAACAATTCAAACTGATTTATATATTTTATTCTTCTTCATATATTATATTATTCATAATTACTCTTCAACTTTCCTATTTTCTTTGACCCCTTATTTTATGTAATTGAGTCATTCTTTCAACATGTATTAGATTATTTTACTTATTTTTTCTTGAGAATTTTATGGGAAAAAACCCCATAGGACCGATGATGACCTAGTAAAGTGGTGTAGACAGAAGGGGTACTTTGGGCCCTTTCATCTTTTTTTTTTTTTTGGAATGGTCGATATCGACCGTCAGTGTGTTGCAAGCAAATAAGATATGGAGAGGCTAGACGTTGATGGAGGATGACGACGATGTTGCCCGAGCATGAGGGACAACCGCGAGGCGGGCAACGACAGCGGCGGGTTTGCTGTTGCGGTTCGGTGCCAGGTACGTTGGATTTGGCACTCCTCTCTTTCTTCTTCTTCATATTTCTTTTTTTTTTCTTCCATTGTTCTTCTCTCTCTATCTCTCTCTCTCTCTCTCTCTCTCTCTCTCTCTCTCTCTCTCTCTCTCTCTCTCTCTCTCTTTTATTATACGTTTGGGACTGGAAGGAGAAAGGGGTGTGGGGCTTGGTTGTTTTGAGAGAGGCAGGGAGGAGGTAGGGCGGGAAGCTGGAAGGGTTGCGGTTCTGGTGTTTCGTGGTTTGTCGGTGAGCGATGGGGTTAGGTTGGGCAGGAATGGGTTTGGGTTTGGGTTTGAGTTTGTTTTGAGTTCTAGACTGGGGAAATTGGGGATTTAGGGTTTCCCTCCTCTCTCTCTCTCTCTATTTTTCTTCTTCTCTAATCTCCCGAGCTATCCCTGATGAAATTGTAACCAAGAGGAGGAGGGATCGCAGCATCTACGCAAGCCATGGTAGCATCTTAGTTGCTGAAAATGACAGAATGGTCGATATCAACCAATTTAACAGTCAGATTTCCTCCAACCTGTAATTGCCTTAGTTGTTAAATATGACAAAATTGTCGATATCGACCAACACAACTTAGCCCTGTTGGTTGACCAATCTTTTGGTCAGATTTTCTTTACCTTGTAACTTTCTTATGTGCTGAACACGACAGAATGGTCGATATCGACAATATAAAAAAAAAACACAAAAAACGCACCAAGAGGAACCCTCCCATTTCCAACGTGCCACTGGGTTCTCATCGGTCCTATGGAACTAGGTATTGACAAAGGTAGACAAAATATCGAGTTTAAATACCCTTTTTTTAATGGGCTGATCCCAAGTTCTAAAACAATGGCTACAATTGAACAAAGTCGTGTTGATATATTTTCCATTTGGCCACTCTAAGATATTACCTCTAGCAGAATGGTACCACAGACAAAGGAATTTTACAGACAAAATCACAAAAGATTAGACTAATTCTAAGAGAAAAATTTGATGTGGACCTTACCTTTTCCTTGCTGAGAGCACAAACATGAAATGTTTGATTTGGTTGGATTTCATTGAAATTGAGAAGTAACTTATGAAAGGAACTATTACTATTTACCAAAGTTGAGGAATCAAGGAATTTTCCTACCGGTTCTTACATTCGAGAAGTTTTGATTTGATTTTGATCCAAATATTAGTAACACATAATCATTCAATTATGGAAACAGTACATAGTCAATCGTATAAAAAAAATCTATGGGATGATTTTAGATTGACAGAATACTAATAAGAGTCATTGAGAAATCTTGAAAATGGTGGGGATTTTGTAATAGGAATCATAGTTTAACTATAACCAATGTTTAAAATATGGACAGTCAACTTGTTCCAGTTCATCAGCTTAATCCAGCATCGACAAAAATGAATAGATATGTAGTTTATTCAATGAACAGGATTTCTGTATCATAAAAAGCAGAGAGTCTGCAGAAAATGAGAGCAAGAAAAATGGGAGAATAATTGACTGGTATTTCCCAGAACATTGCACAACTATCTTGTGTTCCACATGTGAAACTGGGAATGTAAAAGTGAAATCGCCCAAGTCATTCTGGGAATGTAAAAAATGTTGCACAACTATTTCCCAACAATGCAATGTTCTGGGAAATACTTGTGCAATGATCTGGCCTCTGGGAACTATGGTAACTATCTTGCAAGTAATTCTGGGAATGTAAAAAATATTGGGAAGTCCTCCATCGTACATCGCCTAAGTCTTGAGTTGGACACGGCTTTATATACCTGGTTGGTACATGGTATCTTACATGGTATCAGAGCGGATTTCGATTTCGTCGTTCTTGTGTTGTCCAAGTGGCAGGCCCGTCCATAAAATATGTCGGGCCTGGACGTGAGGGGGAGTGTTGGGAAGTCTCACATCCCACATTGCCCAAGTCTTGAGTCGGACAGGGCTTCATATACCTGTTTGGGCCTTCCACATATCAGATTAAGCTTTTAGATCGGTATATGATATTTTACAAAATAGCATGTTTGGTTGTACACATTGAGAGTCGACATTAAAAATACACAATTTCAATCAATTCATAAATAAGAATGGCTTTTTTTTACTTACAGAATCATGAAAACATAAGCTTTCACGACTCATGTATAGAGTTTCAGGCTTATACTGCTAAGCAGAACATAGCAACTGGGGTGTTAAAATAATAAAACAGGAGAGTATTAGCCAAACAGTGGAACTCTAAAATTTGCAACTTTAAACATCAATAATCAAGATAAAAGAGTATAATCTAATATTCTAAGTTTCTAATTGCAAGAAATCGAAACTCGTACTGGTTAAAAGAAAAACTACTATTGACATTGTGTAATTATGTAGGAATGTGGAACAATTGGTGCCCTTTCTGCTATCCTCTTTTATGAATAAATTGATTTCCGTTTAAATAGAGCTTAACCTGAACTTGCAGGTATAATAAAGTTAAGAGTAATGCTACCTGGACATACTTTTTGGCATGAATCTTGGACAAACCCTTTGAATATCACTGATATTGAAGGGGTAACATAGGAGTTTGTCCAAGATTCATGTCAAAAAGTATGTCCAAGTAGACTTTTTATAAAGTTAAAGCCAAAACCTAAATATGAAACTTTCAGGGCTTTTGCACCTACCGGAGACATATGTGACAAACTTTGAAAACCATTGATGTTTTCTTCATCTTCCAACATTCCTAGCAGCATAGCTTCTACAAACTCACCATCAGCATCATCTGCGGCATCATCTGCAACAGCCTGCTGACGTTCTTCAGAGTGATTACCACCATTATGCTTGAAGACTTTACACAATGAGCTAGAACCCTACAAGTTTTAATCAAATTTAGGATTCCATGTTGTGTTTGCTAAAAAAAAAAAAAAGAAAAAGCTGATAGAAGATAGGATTAGGTTTGATCACTACCAAGAAATTATCCATTGTGTACTCTTTCATCACCCAATCAGTTTTTTCTCCACGGGGAGCTTTTCCCCAATAGAATTCCTTTGTAGTTACCCTGCCCATGGTAAGGGACTGTGTCCATGTCCTGCTAAACCAGTATCCCTCTTCTGTAGCTTGAATTCCTTTTTCTCCTTTAAGGGATATATCATGGTCTGAGTTGATGAAGTATAGCATGCTTGCTGCACAGGTAATGTAATTTACGTTTGTCATCTCATTTAGGAATAGTTCAGGATTGTGAGTATTCAGGACCAAAAAAAAAAAAGCCAGCTACTTTATGCAAAACAGAAGTGGATTGTACGTTACAACTTACTACTACCAGACAGGGACGCCCTGAGTTTTCGGGGCCCTAGGCAAATTCATAAAGTGTGGCCATACCCGTATACCCACCAATAAATGATAAAAAAAATAAAAGATAATTTTTTTTTTATTTTTTTTTTAACTGCTAGTGGGCTGGGTTCAAGTTGGGCCCGCACTGAAATCAGGTCGGATCGGAACTGCAGACTGGGTCCAAGCCTCCAAGGAGATAAGCAGATACGTGTGACATGTGGGAGAGAGGCCCTTCGGATGGATGCAGAAAGAAAGCAAAAGAAAGAAGAGGCTTTACCTGATGCAGTAACGCTACTTGGAAAGCAAGAAGAGAAAACGGAGAGGAGATTTTGAGATGGGGGTGGAAGGCCGAAGGCACTAGCGTCTGGCAATGGGGCTGACGTTGCAGTGGAGCGGGCTACCCGTTGCTGGACGGCGTCATGGCGGCGACGGCGCCTTGGTGCAGTGGAGCCGAAGGCGTTGATGGCGGTTGGAATCCAGAACGATTGGTGCGGATTTATTTTCCAGTTCTAGAACGGCAGAACTCAATCACTCAGACCTTCTCCAGTTCTCATTCTTCTGTCGTATTCTATTTCTTCTTTCTGTTTCTTTTTTTTTTTTTTTTTATCTTCTACTAGGTGGGATTTGGAGGAGGCTGGAGGCTGGAGGGACGAAGGGGTTTTGACAAATGTTGGATAGGGGCGGCTGGGGTTTAGGTGTGGCGGTGATTTTAGGAGGAAAAAAAATATATTCAAACCGGATTTTCCAGCCTGACTGCCCGATCCAGCGTTATTTAGGATTTCGACGAATTTTCGGTGATTTTGGGCCAGGATTTCAATGAGGCATAAGTGGTTTTCGGTGATTTTTTTGTTGATTTGGGGGCCCCCGATTGAATGCCAAATTTTGGGGCCCTAGCCGACCTCCTGTGTCGGCTATCCCCAGGGCCGGCACTGCTATCAGATCAAAATAGATGTGAGATGAGCTAGGGATAAGCAAGATCCAAGGTTCTCAAAATCAGACTTGGGGCTGACTCAGTCACCATATGAGTAGAACCGGCTAAGTTGGGGGGGTCTCTAGCCGAGTCAGACAGTCACACCTCGGGCGTAATAGCATTTGAAAAATAGCTTAAAAAAAAGGAGGATTTAAAAAAAAAAAAATACATTAGGTGACCACTGTACCGAAAAGGTCATTTTAAGTGACCTTGCACCAAATCAGTCATTTTGCCTGAAAACGTATTTTTTTTTAACATTTTCTACTAGCGTCCCTATCGACCTTTTTTTTTTCAATGTCAAGGGTCCCTAGCGACCCTGCGGTCCATCGTAACATTCACAGAACTCCCATTTACTTGATTTTTAGGGTCTCACTCGACCTTTATTTCTATAAATAAGCGTCCCCATCGACCGTGCGGTGTACGCTTATAAATGAACGGAACTCATCCTCACTCCATGTTCTTGAAAAGAAATAATAACACTCAACTTGCTTCCCCTTCATAAGTCATTCCCACCTCTTGAAGACCATTAAAGCCACATGTCTTTGTTTGGTGGAGAACATTAAAGTGCATATGATATTGTTTGGGGTAGAGCAATGGAATATCTAGATGTGTTTTTTTTTTTTAACACTACTAATGCATAAAGGCAAACCTAGATGTGGAAAAGGATGCTCTTAGATCTTAAATGAAAAATTATTAACTCAACATCTAGTATGGATCAACTCCAACTTTAATTACATTATACTCTTAAAAAGGGGAAAAATGGTTTGGAACCCTGAAATTGCCTCAAAGCATAAGAGAGGCATTTTTACATGTACATAAGCCAGCAATTAGAGAAGCCATCCAGCAATTCAACATCTAGTCTAGACTCTAGATGTCCACATTTGTCTTTCCTTACCCATGTTCATCTCTTCTCCTCTCCTTCATTCATTTCTCATCAACCACTACAAAGGCTATAGAAAACCCAATCTCAAGTACAACCAACCATACAGTCCAATCCATGCCTTTTCTAAATCCATATTCCTCATTAGTAAAAACCCAGCTTTCAAATTAACAAAATAAAGTAATTTCCAAAACATGGGTTTTCTTAAAAACCTGTGATCGTGCCCAAATTGACGGTGGACGACAGCCATAGCCAGATCATGCATTTGTCTTTCCATAGCCAGATCATGCATTTGTCTTTGGCAACCATTTCAGAACCGCAAATAATAGAATCCCCCTCTAGGGTTCTCTGGCCATTGTCTTCCAGAAAGGGCTTCAGCCATTTTAGGGCATTTTTCTTGCCATTTTTAGATGTCTGCCACAGTTGGTAGAAGGAGATCCCTGCTAGCTGGGCCGGTGCCTGGGCGAGGGCGTGGAGACGCAAATGACCGTAGTGAAGAAAAAAGAAGTGGTTGACAAAGAAACACGCGCTTTTAAGCCCTACTTTGTTTTAATATGTGTACACCGCATGGTCGACGGCGATGCTTATCTATAGATATAAAGGTCGCCTGAGACCCTACAAATAAATTAAATGAGAGTTCTGTGAAGATTACGATGGACTGCAGGTCGCTAGGGACCCTTAATATTGAAAAACAAAGGTCGATAGGGACGCTAGTAGAAAATATTAAAAAAAAATACGTTTTCAGGCAAAATAACTGATTTGGTGCAAGGTCACTTAAAATGATCTTTTCGGTCCAGTGGTCACCTAATGTGTTTTTTTTTTTTTTTTTTTTTTTGTAAAATCCCCAAAAAAAAAAACTAAAAGCTTAAAAGATAGTTCCATGATTTTTTAAAGATTTGCTATATTTTATTCATTTATAATTTAAGTTGTTAAAGCTACTCAAATTTATATTTCACTAAGTTGGATGAATAGTACAGCCCATCTTCCAATGCTTGTATCTCCTAAAAAAAAATGAATTTGATCTTCTAGAATCAACATAAAATGTACGTAACAGCCTCCCACAACTTTTTCTATAAAAAAAAAAAAAAAAAAAAAAAAAAGAAAACAAGTGCATTTGGGGACCAAAATCATAGCAATCGGCCAATTCGGTGACTCGGGGGGTGACTCAGTAACTAAAAGCCCAATCGACTTGGACTCGGGTGATAGTTAAAAACATGGAAAATTTTTAAAAGAATTAACCATTATGCCAATATAAGCTAAATAACAATATTTACCATAGAGTTCATTCAAATGTTATAAAAAACAATGAAGCAAAGAGCGAATTTAGAGGATTTTCATGCCCAGGTTATTTGAAGTATTTGATTTTATCTCATCCCATTAGCACAAAAGATGGAAGTATTTCTGACGGCACTTATTCGATTTCTAGCCTGTTAAATAGCAAGTCCCAAAAGCGAACTATTAAGCTATGATTCAAAATCAAAACCATAATTTGTCCAAAATCAGCTAATAGTGTAGGTGCCCAAATGGAACTTGGATCCAATAAAAGTGAATCGTAACCAGGATAATCTCTTTGACTTAGTTAATTAGAAGAACTCGGCATAATTGGCATCCAAGCAACATCATAAATAATGATATGTAAACCTTTCGGAGAGAGCAATGATGAGTAAATGAAAGAATAGTCAATAATTCATGATCATAAGATGCAATATATACTTACGAGGCAAATTACAGGGTGCAACAGCGTAAGGATCCACATCTGTAAGCACATTCTGAGGGTGAGGAGCCCCATGCATCATATTGTCCAAATGCAAAAACATTTCCTTGTCATCCGCATGATAGTCAATGCTATGAGGTCGAGAGACAAGAGCTGAAGGATACATGTTGGTCTGATTTCAATGACCAAATTCTGGTTCACCACCTGTTAATTACAAATGAATGAAACCTTTAAGTCAGTTCTGCAGCTTGAGAATATGACAAACCAATTGCATCCCAGCAAAGTATGGAACCGAAAGTAGGAAAATGAGTGTGGTCTCACAGAATTTATTACTACCGTCAGCGATGGGAAAGAAACTAAATGGAAAACAAAAAATCATCAAATGGAAATGGAAGAGTTGCTGACCTAAAAGAGTTTCCTATGCTAAGAGGAATCTAAGTCCTGATTAAAATAGAAAGGAAGTTGTCTTGAAAATCCTATAGATATGGTTTAGGAGCTACAGCTCCTCTCTACACAGTACATTGGTTGCCCAATTGATCCAATTAAAGATAGCGGTTCAGATCAGGCGAACGTGATGGAATTAGGTATGCATTTAGATATCAAGATCTGTGTTGTGTTATTCAAATCAATCGTATATATTTTGTAGATCCGATTAAAGTTATGTTAGTCCCAAACTAAAAAGAAAAGCTTCATTTGTCCTTGTGCATCTATTACAAGCAGAACTCATCACGGACATGAAATGAAATGTGAGTCATATCCCCATCCTAGTTCAAAGTTCAGAAAGTAAACTCGTCCTATACGTTTACTTGTATTTCCATTTACAAATTTCCCTCACAATAATTATAGGTAGATGGTTAGTGTCAAACAGGCCGCCAATAATAAATTTTAAATACTATATCATAGCCATGACTGGCTATGTCCTGGGTTTTACAAGAACTAACCCACTTCTGCAATTGCGAATTTACAAACTTCCTTCCCCCACCTCTTTTCTCACTTACTGTTACAAGTTTTTATCTAAATTTTAATATTAAAATCCTAAATATACATATGCAAATGTCCCTCATCCACAAAAGAAAAGTCTTGTGATGATGTGATCTCCTTTCTTTTCTCCAACCCTCTCCCTGTTCTCCACGCCGCACAATGCTACTTCATATGCTACTCAGAGAGATTAATACATATTTGATACAGTGAGCTACTGGCTCCAACAAACTCTCAAAATGAGCAGGATGCAAGCTGATATGGACTCCACAGTGAGGCAATGATCACCAGCAACACAATGGACATATTTTATGGTGATATATCAACCATTCATCTCAACAGATCAAGGGGTTATATTTAATGTAAAAGATACAAATAAATAGAGCAATAAAACACATCAAGACTTCAGAACATCAGACATCTGATCTTCATAAATAGGAAAGATAAAGCCTAAGATTCCTTAGAATCTGGACATCTGATTTTCAAGTTCTTTCAAATGTAGGCAAAAATGGTTTTTTCAAAAAAAAAAAAAAAACCTACAAAAGCACATGATAAATATATAACAATAAGGAGGAAAAAAGATACAATGAAAGGAACTAGATTTTCTGATCGAAATCAGGTTCAAATCAAAGATCTCCAAAGATGTAAAATTAAAAAAAATAATTGCATACAACCATCAAAAAGTTATAATCGACAGAACTCAAATCAGAAAACCAAATTCAACAAACTGAGCATCCTAGCCCTTGTTTGGATCCTCTCAGAGCAAAACCTTTTGCTCTCCAATCAGTTTACATGCAATTGGCTATGCAAACAAAACAACAAACCACTAACTGTCACTTACGTGTACCTCAGCTGATCCAAACACACGAACCTTGATTTTCAACTAAACTGAGTTTATCTGCACTAACTGCTCATCTCTCTTCGAGTCTTTCAAATCTTCCAATACAAAAAAAAGGAAAGCAACAGAAGTCCTCAGAAACAAAAAACACCAGGCTTTCAAACATTCCAAATTTAAAACCGAAAGCAGCTAAAAAACACGCAATTTAACGGATCAGATGCGAAATTCAACAGGAATTGACAGAAAGAATCAGGAAATTCACAAGATCCTTCCAAGAAGGTTCAAAACAGAGAAGGGCCAATTGTACCCTCAGATGAATCCATTCATCTGAATTTCCGAATGTTTCCAAATCCAAGATCGAATTGAATTCGTGCTTAAACAAATCCGAAAGAGGAATCTGACAGATTCGAGAACACAGTCAAGAAAAAATTCAAAAACGAAACAAGCAGAGAGAGAGAGTTGAATTCGTGATCGCGGAAAATCAGACCCTAGAGAGAACACTTTAAGAAGAGATTTGAGGAGCTTCTGACCTTAAAACGAGAGAGAAATTCGAAGTGACTCTTCTTCAATTGTCAGTCCCCTCTCTCGTTGCTCTCATCTCCAAAGCAGAAAAATCACGCGGGGGAATGGTTTATATTCGGTTGCTGAGAATTGATGGGTTGATCAGCCAATCAAGGGATAAGGCTACTAAAGAGTAAGTGGACCACTTTCGTCAATGGTGACGATTCACTTTTTGGGTCTGTTTAGATGTGTGGTGAATTGAAATATGGTGAAGTGAATCATCAAATCAAAAAAAAATAAAATATAAGGTGTTATGATGATATTTTATTTTTAGTTGTTTGGTATGAAAGTTTTTTTACTTTTTATATAAAAAATTTAATTTTTTTATTTTTTAGTGAAAAAAATATGTTTTCTTTTTTTACTTTTTGTGTACTTTTATATAATCCTTTATCTTAAATCTACTTGTTAATTGCCCAACACGTTTCAAAAAGCATATCATCAGCCGTTGGATTCAAGTGTAGGGCCCACATGTCAGTGGAGCTTTTTTCTGTAATCTTTAATTCGTTTACAGTGAAGTAGTCAACACCAAGTCTCCTCACTGTTACTGTTCAAGTTAGCGGTTTAATTTTCGTTGTTATATCTGCTGATCCGAAAAGCTGATTGTACAGTTTTGTAACCTGAACGGTTGCAGCTTTTGTTTATTTAATTGAGATTCAAGATTTTGATGTTTTATTTGTATCAAAGTATTAAGATTAAAAGATTTATATGAAAGATGACTCACACGTTACATGCGCGAAGAATCTATACGTTACGTGAATACATCACATGTTATGATGTCTGCAGTGTATAATAGATTGGCCACTTTCTCTTCCAAGCACCCGTTTAATACATAGAAGTTTATGGTGGAATGAGAGTATTATCTCTGTAGGAAGGTGGCAATGTAGATGGATTACACCTTTTTTAAAATTTGAATCAATAGAGCAATGACTGAGAATTCATTTTCCATCGTTCTCTGAAATTGCTTCTCCTTATTATATGTAAAGAAATGTGCCCTGATTGGATGGTCCACAACACATGTGTGGGGATCTTCTTCCTATAGTGTGGGCTTCATTTTTTCACTTGTGTGGGCTCTCTTAGTCTCAGTCCCCCTGAACTAGGTTTGGAAAGATAAGTTTTAAAATACTTAATATCTATATTGCAAGTAGATTGGATATATATGTGAACTCACAAATCAAGATTGCAATAGAAGCTGACTAGTAGAGCTGGCATGTATTTTTTTCCCTACCGGCTAAGAGTCATACTTTTAACCCTAAGGCCGAGGGATCGATCCCTGGCCATGTGTGAGACACTAAGATGCCGACATTAACCATGAGTGTGTTGGTGTATAGTTGGCATACTTGTGCATTACTGTTTTGTTTTCATTTTATTTTCACAAAAAAATCATTTTTTTCCGAAAAATAATTATCGAAGAATTTAATTTGCACGGGGGAAAATTTATGCTGTTTTGGTGCAATCAGATATTTTTGTCAATAAGTTATGTTAATACCTCTCATACAAAACAAAAAAATAAATAAATAAATAAAAGAAAAGAAAATGTTAGTTTTCTCCCACTTCAATTCATATATGCTTTCCACCGAACTTACTTAAATTGCATTCGACTCAGAAAAATATATATAATTTTGTGCCACATACAATAAAATATTATCTTGCTTCAAAAAATATTTTATTTTCTCTGCAGAAACATCACCCAAAAAACACCAATCTTCGGTTCACCCTGAACCCACATTATACCCATCAGTTCAACTTCAACCCCGCCCCAACCAGAGTTCAAATCAAAAGGCAACGCGGAGGATTTTGTTTTGTTCTGAAAGGTTACTTGGTTGTGAAGAATGCAAGGAAATACCCACCAAAGCCATCAAAATAGTTTTCAAGTTCCAACCCCTTACCAGTTGCCACCTGGAGAGAGACAATACGAAAAAACCAAAGGACACCAAAGGATGATAATGGGAGAAAGAGAACCAAGACAAGACATGCTCCACTGAGTGGGAAAAAAAAGGGACTAGATATGATATGCTCCAGTTTGTTATGAGTTTACATCAGAAGCCATAAAACCTCCCGTTTGTTATTTTTTAAAATGTATTTATTAAAACCTCCGTTGACTAATGGTCCAACTGTTTAAGAAGTAACTTGACGGTTCAATATTTTATTTTTGATTGATTTATCTTTAATAAAAACTCAAATGGCTCATGTCTTGAATCAAAAAATAAATTGAAGGCCTAAAACCAAAGGCTAGGATCATTTGAATGGCAAACCAAGGATCTTATGTAATAACATAAAAGACATGGGTCCTTCTGAGGTTCTCTAAATGGTAAGGACCTTTTTGTAAAAATACAAAAGATAGGGGTCTTTGAGGTTGTTTGAAAATGTAGAGTCCTTTCTCCGTAAAAAAAATCTCTTCAACTACATCATAAGAACCCGGCATAGATTCTCATTCTATGGCTCCCCTAAACATCAATAAAATGGAAAGCGAAGAAACCTAGTAGATATAAACAAAACCACAAAAGTACGAGTGAAACCTTTCCTTGTGACGAATCGCCATTTTTTTTTATGGGTTGCTTGCCATTTAAGCATCGGATATGAAAATGAGATTTAATATATAAATTCACATATGTGTGTATAATTAGAACATCTTAAATACGATGCCATGTTTATTTGGAAGTATCATTTTCACATGTGTAAATATTAAATGGTTCGGATTACATGTGCAAAATCTTTATAGATAGGAAAATTTATGAATGTCTAAAATATGAAACTAAATATTTTGTGTTTAATGGTTAGAAACAAATTTGAACGGTTCAAGATAAAAATTTTGGGCCCATAAGAGTTGTAAAAAATAAAAAAAAAAAATGGCATAGGCATTTGATACCACAATGTGTTCTGGGGCAGACTTTGTATTGATTATTAATTAGAGAAAGTGGTTTATATCGTGTTACACTTTTTTAGGTCTAAAAATTCTCATGTAAAATTACTTCACTAAATGTTACACATAAACATCTAAATGGGTGCCAACAAACAACTCCTTAGTAGTTATCCTCGATTATATATGAACTTATAAAGAAAACTCAATATAGAAAAAACTATTCTAAAGATATATAGTGTACAAAATAATAAAATTTACTACATAATTTATTAACAGAAATTTAGTTTCAAAAGTGTAAAAATTGACTTCTCTACTATTTCTTGAGGAAAAGAATTTCTCTTTTCTTTGAAATGCTATATTAAAAAATAATTTTATTATAAAATTGGAATCAAATAGAGGAAGATGTTGTTCTTTATAGTGCCTCTGCGTTTGTTAGATTAAGTGGTTCGGTGATAATGAGAAAGATTGTTTTGATTTTCCTTATAGCCGGTTATTGTTGTGGTATTAAAATGTTTGATATCTCTCTCTCCATCTCCTGTGGAGATAAAAATTTGCAGCGCATGGAAATCTCTCCATTAGTCCTAAGGGTGAAAAAGTAAAAAAACAAATAAAACTTCCTTAATTTCCCTCCTCATCCCAAGGAGCTTATTTAATAGAAGGGTGTGAACCCCAGCATGTGAAACAGTGGATCTCCCTAAATTTCATGGGCAATGATATTGAGAAGAGGATTTTACAAAAAAAAAAAGACTTTGATGTCCAGTAGGCTCAAAATGTAATTTTAACATCCATTGCATCAGATCAGTCATTTTTCACGAAATGACATTTTTTTTAGCACTTTCAACTAGCGTCCCTAGTTTTATAACGTTAAGGGTCGCTAGGGACCCTGCGGTGTACACAGAGTAGAACAAAATGGGCGTGTTTCCTCATATTTCGTTTAGCATTTTCAACTAGTGTCCCTAGCGACCTTGGTTTTATGACGTTAAGGGACCCTGGGGTGTACACAAATTAGAACAATCGATCTCTTCCCCATTTCTCAGCAGTCAAGCCTTCCAATTTCAGTTGTAGGAAGCCATAGCCGCCTCTCTCCTCCACCAACAACCACCCTCCTCCTCCTTGTCTCTTCTCCTCCACCACCCATCCCTCCCAGATCGCATCTCCCTCAACTTGAGAAAGAATTATGATACGATCTAGGGAGCGTTTTTTGCTACCACAATGTTGTTCGGGCTCTCTCTCTCTCTTTCCTTGGTTTGATTCTTTGGGAAGGTGCAACAGTGATTTTGTTAAGCTTTGTTGTGCTTCTTTTAGAGAATAAGATTTCAGCAGTATATCAGACAAACAGAATGGTGAACTTGAGTAGATTAGGCTTTATGTGCTAGGATGCAACGAACCTGCAACCTAGGGCATTCTTCCGGTGCCATCAGTTTTATTTTAAACATGGTACATAGAGGCCCCCTTTTAATGATAAAAAATGATTGAAAATTTGAAACAATTCGTAATTGTTCTCTTGCCTCTACCAACGATGTTAGCATTGTTGAGATTGTCTGTTCCTTGTTGAAGGGCCTGGATTGAAATAATCAAGCTTCCAGATTCAAACACTTGGACATCACTATGCCCGCTGTTCCCTATACCAGTTTGTCCACTAATTGTCCCTCGATTAGAACTTGGACCCACAGCTGTGAGTTTCATGGTTTCCACCCCATTCAAAGGGATCCGCTTGGATTTCCTGAATCTTCTGACAAATACATATGCAATACCTAGAGCAAAGATACAAACTACTGCAGCAATAATAATGATATTCCGTGTATTTTTTGATATCCCAGAACTTCCACCGCCTGAAGATGAACCAGACCCACTTGAACCTGAACCAGAACTGTCGCCTCCTGATGTTGAATTACTTCCAAGAAAGGGATTTCCTGTTGTAATCACATTCACATTTTGTAGAAAAACAAGAATCTTTCCTGTAAGGTTATTGTTAGAGACATCGAGTGATTACAACAAGAATAGGCTTGGCGAAGAAGACCTTAACAAGGAAAGAAGAAGACCTAGACAACGAAAGAGAGAAAAAATCCTTTTTGTTCTTTTTCGTATACACCGTAGGGTCCCTAGCGACCCTTAACCTTATAAAACTAGGGTCGTTAGGGACGCTAGTTGAAAATCATAAAAAAAATACCATTTCGTGAAAAATGACTGATTTGGTGCAATGGGGGTTAAAATTATCTTTTGAGCCCACTGGACATCTATGCTGTTTTTTTTTTTTTTTTTTTTGGTAAAATCCCCTATTGAGAAAGGAAGTTGGCAGGGAGCAAAGTCGATGTGGTCATTGAAGGCCTAATCAATGCACCAATGTCTTAAAAAAGAGAAGAAAAAAAAAACCTCTTTAGCCAACGAGTTCGGAGAAATAGGAAGAGGCATCCCATTCCAATCCTCTTTTGAAGTCTTGTGTGGCCAATAAACCCTCTTGGTTCCTTCCTTGCATCATTGTCCTCGAAAATCGGGTCACTCTTACGCGGCAGTCAGTGTGCCATTATTTCTTCAACTCCTCCTTCTTTAGGGCCCGTTTGGCACTTTACTTTTAAAGTGAAGTTGAGTGAAGTGAAAAAAAAAGAATAAAATATGTAGTGGGTTATGATGGTATTTCATTTTTAGTTGTTTGGAATGGAATATTTTTGACTTTTTGTATGGGAGAATGAGTTTTTTTTTGTCTTTTAGTTAATAATTGTAGTTGCTTTTTGACTTTTTTTTTTTTTTTAAAAGATGGAGGGAGTTTTGGTAAAAAGTGATTTTGATGTGATGTTTAAATTGACTTAACTTTACTTGACTTTACTAGTCAAATTACCAATGGAAAACTTCACACGATCAAAGAAAGAAGTAGTTCTTTTTCTCTAAATCAATCTCGACCTTTATGATCAATCAGAATTGGAAAAAAATGCTGGTGTCACTGTCAAGTTAGCATAGCCCACATCAAAATCAAAATGAAATGCATATTAACTATTAAACGAAAGAGCCACTTTGTAGAAAGACCAAGTTTCTCACTAAGTATGGAATCACTTGGTTGTGAGTAGGATTGTAAATGGGTATTCGATTTTTCGATGATTGTGAGTAGGGTTGTAAATATGTGTTCGATTTTTCGATTATTCGGAAGTTCTGACCGGTAAAAAATCAGGTCTGGAATCTATTTTAGGTTCCGATTCATAAATGAGTCCGGATCCGAAATCTAATTTAGGTTCCGATTGATAAATGGGTCCGGGACCGGGTCCATATAGGTTCCGACTTGTGGATCCGAGACTTGGCATATAAGCCTTTGATATCGTAAATTGTACCTCAAAATCAACTTTTTTGGACATTTTTATATATATATTATTGTAGGTAGTAGACTTGATGCACTATTATAAGCTGAATGAAATGCTTATTTTTAAGAAAAATGAAGAATAAAGAGAAATTAGAATTGATTTTGGAACTATATTCCAGTCTTCTAAGTGGACACGATTCCGGAATCGGATTTGGGTTTTCCTATCAGAACCGGGTCTGGAACCAACAAAATAGGTTCCGAGTCAAAACCGAATCCGGAACCGGAGCTATTATTTAGAAACGGGTCTGGGTCCGGGTCCACTATGGTCCCGATCTGGAACCATTTCATTTGCAACCCTAGTTGTGAGACTCAATGAGGGTAAGAGCACCATGACCTGACTCAGTGCCAAAAATAGTTACACTTTTAATAAAATCGATGTTGTTTAGATCCTAATTATTGGAAAATGTGGGATGATTGTCCAAAAAAAAAAAAATTCTAAGATCCCATAAAACTTGAAAGATTGTGAAGCTTGGGTCAATACTACTAGCGAGTGTGAGGGATTTGAACTCGTAATACGGTGACCTTGAGTAGCATTTAAATAAATTTCCGTATGAAAAAGTGTGTTAATTGGATATTTGTAGCATTTAATTATTGGCATTGTTTTATTCCCCTCTGATTGGCTATTAGTATGCGTATGAAGCTAATCTTAATATTTAATCTATCTAATCCTTTAAGCAGACATGCCACTAGGGGTGTTCATCAGCTAATGAAACGCAATCAAAGTTCTGTTCAAAGTCCAAACGGACCAGTCAAACTATCTACTCTTTGCTAAAAAAGTTCCCTGGTTTTTCTCTCCTCTAAACTATGTGCTGTTTCCTTCAGGTTTCACTTGAAACTGTGCGCTGATTCCTCCATGGTTCACTGTTTTCCTCCAATTGACTGGGTAGGTAGAACAATCTGCCATTTTATGAAGTGTAGGCTTACAATAAAATCCAAGAGTACCATTGCAATATTGATAACATACATGATTAATTAATTAAATCCCTTATCTTGATTTTTCAATAGAATATATCACGCGTAACATATTAAATCAATCAAATGATGGGTCTTATTTGGGTTGATTTAAAATTTCATCTACTGCTAGTTTTTAAAGATGGGCCTCTGAAAATTTAGACTACAAATGGCCATGGTGTAAAAATTGGACCAGAGTGCCAAAAGTAAGCAATAGATAACATATAGATAAGATGTCACTTGTTAGATTTTTGTCCTATTAAACCAATAACCAAAAGTGGTGTTTGTGGATTTATTATTGGGTTATCACTTATCAGACTTGACCTCCGCATTAACAACAATGCAAACATGGTCTAACAAAAGCATAAAAACAAGAAGTCAGCATCTCCAACTAATCAGCTTACTATCTTAATAATTGAAAGATGTATAACAGGTCGATTGGTCCACGTATCAATGTAAATATGTAATGTCTTTTTAATGAACACTCTATTTTCGGAACTACTCTCGGTAGCGTTTGGTTCGCTGTAATGAAGGTCGGAATGGAATGATCATTCTAATGGAATGATTATTACCGCGTTTGGTTTGCAAAAAGTGACGGAAAGACCATTACCTCCGGACCGGAATCATCATTCCTTTATGTGAGGGAATCATCATTCCATTGGGGAGGTCCATTCATTTCTAACTTTTCGTTGAGATCAAAATACCCTTGTTTCACATCTACCACTATTTAAAAGAGAGTAAGATGTACTTTTTTTTTCACTACACACCTAGCCAATCAAATGCAAGTTGTGGGCCTCACTTATTTTTTATACTTTATTATAATAATAATATAATCTATACATTACTATTATTATTATTAAGAATAAAATGACATAACTTGTATGGGCCCCACTTAGATAATAATAATTTAATCTATATATTATTATCACCCTTCAAAAAGAGAAGAACTTGGGCCCCACTTATATAATAATAATAAGATTATAAAAGAGAAGAACTTATGTGGGCCCCACGTATATAATAATAATATAATCTATACATTATTATTGTTATTGTTATTATTATTATTATTATTATTATTAAGAACAAAATGACATAACTTGTGTAGGCCCCACTTAGATAATAATAAAATAATATATATATTATTATTACCCCCGAAAAGAGAAGAATTTGGGCCCCACTTATATAATAATAATAAGATTATAAAAGAGAAGAACTTGTGTGGGCCCCACCTATATAATAATAATATAATCTATACATTATTATTATTATTATTATTATTATTATTATTATTATAACAAGATTATAAAAGAGAAGAACTTGTATGGGCCCCACCTATATAATAATAATATAATTTATACATTATTATTATTATTATTAAGAACAAAATGACATAACTTATATGGGCCCTACTTAGATAATAATAATATAATATATAGATTATTATTACCCTCCAAAAAGAGAAGAATTTGGGCCCCACTTATATAATAATAATTAGATTATTAAAGAGAAGAACTTATGTGGGCCCCATCTATATAATAATAATATAATCTATACATTATTATTATTATTATTAAAAATAAAATGACATAACTTGTGTGGGCCCCACTTAGATAATAATAATATAATCTATATATTATTATTACCCTTCAAAAAGAGAAGAACTTGGGGTCTACTTATATAATAATAATAAGATTATAAAAGAGAAGAACTGGGCCCCATCTATATAATAATAATATAATCTATACATCATTATATTATTATTATAAGATTATAAAAGAGAAGAACTTGTGTGGGCCCCACCTATATAATAATAATATAATATATACATTAATATTATTATTAAAAATAAAATGACATAACTTGGGCGTAGTACAACAACTTTGACTGAGCCAAAGATAAAAATCTAACAAGGGTATTTTGGTCAGTCTTATTTAAATTTTATTCCATTCCGGGACTCATTCCAGCATACCAAACGCAGAAACATGAATCAAAATTTTATTACTGGGTTGATTCCTCAACTTACCAAATGCTGGAATGAAAATGACTATTCATGCCTCGTTCTATTCCAAATTCATTCCGGTCTCCATTCCATTTCCGCCTACCACCATTCCAGCGAACCAAACGCTTATATTCAAAGGGCTGTGACTACATGGCCCTTGTGATATGTTGAGGTCCACAAAAACAGGTGAGTGGAAATGGTCTTTCACAATTCCACAGCCTCTCATTATTATACTACCTTTATTCTTTCAAGAAGCTTTAACATGCACAAAGTGAATTAATGCTTGGGTGTCGTAGACTCATAGGGTAGCAACACCCGTTCCCACAACACCTTGGATTGATTCTTGGATGGACAAGTCTCTTTTCCTGTTCAAAAAGTCTACCGGGCCAGAAAAACGAGCCGGGAGCCGTGCCCCCTGTCGGGCCCGTTTTTCGGCCCTGTAGCAGGGCTGTTTTCTGTTTTTGGCCACTGGGCCAACTCAGTAGAAAAAGAAAAAAAAAAAAAGTGAATTACTGTTACAACTTATAACTGATCAAAGGTTCGAAAAGGCAAGTGCTTTCCTTCGCTTGACAGGAAATTTCATAGGATCAAGGGCCAGAGAAACTCGCGAACTGTTTTAGTGATGCACGCAGCTGACCACTCGTTTGGATTTTTCTATCATCCGTGGGATATTTTAGTTTTTTTGTAAATGATATTCATGCTTGCAATTAAAATTGAATTTATTCTTTTTTTTCCCCCAAAGACTGGATGATTAGAAATGTACAAAAATTCTTAAATACTAAAATTAAAAAAAAAATCCATCTATTATTGTAGAATAAGTGGTGGAGCAATTTGTGGAGAAAACAAGCTCATGAGGTGTCAACTTTAAATGGACATAACTTTTGATCTCAGGATCATCTTGCACCAGACAAGTACTCATTTTCAAACTATTGAAGTGCTTTTGATTTAAGTATCATCTTGCAATCCACATGACTCATTTCAAAACTATGGACGTTCTCTATAATCTACACGTTGCGTTTAGTTAGTGCTATCATTGGAGAAAAAATAAGGCGGTTTAGAAGGTCAAAATGCAATTTCTTTTGTAAAAATTCCATTTATAGTACGTTTCTGTTTTGTTTCTTTTAATAGTTTTTAAGTATGTTTGAGTATGAATTTTTGTGGAAAGTCTTAAAAAGCAATTTAGAGTTTGTCGGAGGGTTTTTATGTAAATCTGGGTTTCTTCTATTTTTAGTAACTCTTTATTTCAAAAAAAAAAAAAAAAACTAGGGTTTTGAATCCTATATAAGAAATTGTTATGTTTCTAGAGGAATAATACAAATTCCAGTTTCACTTTAGGGTTGAGGATGGTGAACATCTTTATGTTGGCTATTAGGTTGAGGATGGTGAACTTCTTCCTTTACTCTTGTGTCCTCTCTGTATGCCACCATCAAACTCAAGTTATCAAAAAGGAGGATCTATATATAACCTGTTCAATTTCAAATCAAAACTTTTTGCCCTGTTACCGACCATGTAATATTCCACACCATTTTAAAGTATTTCATTTGTTGCCAAGCAACTTCTTGAACTAGAAGAAAACGTCTGTCTAATAGAAATAAAGCCTTCAATTAACTTTTTACTATGGTAATGATGTTTTATGAAGAAGCCAACCTCAACAGTAAACAGGAAACGAAAAGGAAAAAAAATGATAGCAAAGTGGTGGGCCATATTTCCATACAAATCATTCATTTCTTTTTGGATTGAAAAACTTTTTAAAAGTGAAGTGCATCTCACAATCATAATCAATGAAGCTTAAGAAGATTCTGTGGGCATTCAAAGGTTGGGAAAAGAAATGATGCCAAAGAAAAGGGTAGGAAAGGGCAAACTGAGTGGGACCCAAATACTACACAAGTCTTCCAATCGGCCCCACTTATAATGACATCAGAGTCAGTTATCACATCATCTGATCAGGATCACAATAATAAGATTGGGGGGATGTGCGAGCCCTCATTTCTAACTCTGAGAAAAATCAGGCCCTTCACATGGCTTTGCAATCGTCAAATGCCAGTCAGATACTCTATCTGCCCCTTCATTGCCCATTGCAACATCAGTGTTGTTTGGTTAGAGAGTGGGACTCTTATATCCATGTGGAACACCTACTCATGATAGTGATTACAATGAGTTCGGATCACGGTTTCTCTCTCTTTCGGAGCTACAGGTTATGGTATCAATTCCCGATTTCCCCCTATTCAAGAACCAAAAGTTGAGTAACTAGTGCTACCACTTGGGGGACACATGGGTTTTACCCGGCTTCTCTCTGGGCCAGAGGGATTAATCCAACCCAAATGGTTGAAAACCCTCCGTAAGCGGGGGGGGGGGGGGGGGGGGGGGGGGGGGGGGGGGGGACAACAACTAAGATTGAAAAAAAAAAAAGGGGGGTGAGTGAAGATAATAAATGGTCTTCCAATAATATGTTCTTAGAAAATAAATACAATACCTTCGCCCCACCAAAGAAATCCAAAATTCGGTTCCTCTACTTCACCTTATCTCCTTCACCCCTCACCTCTTTAATAAATTTTTGTTGGGATTCATTTTTCCATGAATTCTAAAACTCAATTCCATGAAAACCTTAGTTTAATCTAATGGAAGAGGTAGGGAGAAGAATTCCACACTCTCTACAATAAAGACTTGGTAGAGCAGAGAATCCTCCCACCCCCAGAGACATGCCCCTCTAAAGTGGCATAAATTAAAGAACAAGCACTTGTATATAGTTTGTAGAGCAAGGCTCCCATAAACTCGAGCTTAGGGAGAAAATTTCATAAACTCGTGCTTGTCGGGCGCACTTTTGGTCCATCCAAATGGACCAAATACATGACCCCCTTAAATTGCACATGTCCACCAACTTTCGGTAAGATCCGAATTTACTGGACCGTTGGATTGACTATATATCAATCTAAATGGATTGTTGACCATTAAACTCTTGGGCTCATATAGAGATGATAGAAATTACGGTCGGGGCTGATTTTTTGCAGAGAGAAAAATTGTAGAGAGTCTTTGAAATCTCCCTCACTCTATCCCCATGTGGGTCCCTAAGTGGACCACACTATACACTTGAACTTACCTTATTCTAAACTTGAAGTCAGGGAGCCTTGCTCTGGTTTGTATAAATACATAAAGCCAAACGTGTTAGAAGCTACACAATTGTTTACACGTACCTTATCATTTATTTTTTGGGCCGCCTAGTTTAAGGCCTGTTCACTTACTAGAATTCCTGACAGGAATTCAGGCTGTCTGGGAATTTAGAATTCCTGTCAGGAATTCTGTGTTTCATTACCAGAATTCCCACAGAATTCCTGGGCATTTGAAATTCCAAGCATTTCAAATTCCAAAAAATCCAGCATTTGAAAAACCACTTTAACAAGTAGGATTTGGAAATCTCACTTGGCACATAAATAGGATTTGGAGCTCAGGTAGGAATTCAGGCCATGAATGAAACAAAGAATTTGGAATTCCAGAATTTGGTAGCATTTCAAATATCAGGATTTGAAATTCACAGACAACCAGACATGAATTCTATGAATTCTAGTAAAGAAACGGGCCTAAATGTCAAAGCTATTATATCGCTCCTCTGTATAAAATATCTCTTGCCTCCACGACAGAGACAAAAGCAATAAATCTTAAATATATAATAAAGAACAGATAAAGATGGTATCAAGAATTCAAGGTGGCTTGTCAAAAGCTAAAAAATCAAGACATTTCAAAATACTGGGTCGCTATGTTGAAAATGACTGCATGCCTATCTGCACACCAAAGACCAAGACTTTATGAGAATTTCTTCTAAAAACTAAGGTTTTTTACCGTCTAAAGACTAAGCCCATGAAAATCTTCATTGATTTTTCTTTTATTTTGCTAAAATTCATTTCCTATAAGAAGAGGGAGTTTGAGTCTGCATTTTCATGAATATACATGGGTGGACCCCCTTCCATTACAGGGATTTTTTAGATTTCTATGCGTATGGTCTCTCAAGAAAACTTTTTTTTTTTTTCTTTTGCATAGATAGGCCCCAAAGAAAACTTCTAGTTCTGCCCCAATGAATACGAATTTTCACATAGCCAATACAATCTACAAAGATAGAACTAGATCCAATTATTTGGTTCACAACCTCATATCTTGCTTAGCTGCCCAAGGTTCAATTACATCTATGCCATCCTTTTTCACTAGTATGGGCTTCCTTCTTGCCTATTTGGACTCCCTTCCTATGTATGCGGGCACTCTTCCCACTTGTGTGGGTGCTATCATGGTTCCTAGTCCTCCGGCTGCTGGGGTGACAAATTAATAATAATAAAAAAAATAATTAAAACTATAGGTTACTGGAACATGGCCTACCAGCCAATTACTTGTGCTCATGAATGTGAATTAAGAAAGCACATCACGTAGTTAAATTATGCCTTCCCTTGATGTAAAATATGGGTCCAACTAATATTTTCAATCACTTTTTACTTGGAAAACGTCATGTAAGGTTCAAAATGTATCCTGAGATTGATGTATTTGATAGTTTAAAAAAAATCCATCCGTCATGCGTATTAGTCATTGACATTTCAACTTTTAAGCCAAATATTGAAAATGTGTTGAGAAGATGAATTATGTTGTAGACGTTGAATTTCATTTTTTTTTTTTTTCTATTATGGCATGGGATATGTGAATATGAGTGTCTATTGAATAGTAGATTTAATTTTGTTGATGTCATGGGATATGAGCAGGCTAGATGATGCTTAGGCCCACTTTGTTTAAGGTAATTGGATTCTCGCTTCTCAGACATTTTTTAGGGCCCGTTGGGTTAAAGCATTTCGTGATTTCTTATCTAGGAGCATTTGGAGATTTCCAAATGCTATCCCCCAAGTGAAATTATAGAATGACAATGGTTGAGCAACATTTCAAAAAGTGGATGCCTGAGAATTTTACATGGCTAGACTATCATTTGAAATCTCACTTTGAAGAATTCTTCTTAATTAAACAATTCATTTAGAATTCCAGAGAAAAGAAAGATGTGGTTCGGTGAGAAATTTTAGACAATAGAGAAACCCTATAAGGAGTGCTTGCAACTAAATAGGCCTAAGTGCCCATTTCTTTGCTTTGTATCAAATTCACAATAATTAGTGGTAAACTGCAAATGACCAATAAAGAAGTGAATAATATATGTAGATGAGGCCTTCACTTCCCTATATTTTTGTTGGGAAAATTCAACATCCTATATCACCCAAATAATGGGTTTGATAGGGTCTCATTTATCTGTTTTGGCCTTCTGCCTAGCTCCTATTAACTTAAACTTTTTGGCTGATACATGGTATCAGATATTTGCAAATCTTCTTCTCTACTTCAATCACATTCTTTTGATAGGAAGGCATTGCTTAGGGCCTATCTGTTGGGAGGGATTTTTTATGGAAGATTTTTATATTGAAATGTCAATTCCTGCATCCGAGCATCTGAAATCCTTATTTGATGCATGACATCCTAAAAAATGAAGCCTAGGGTTGTAAATGGGTACCCGATTCTCCGATTACCCGAAGGTTCCGACCCGTTAGGATCCGGGTCTGGGTCCTTATTTTGGTCCCGATAAGAAAATGGTTCCGGTTCCGGATCCTTTTTTTGGAACCGATACCTAAACGGTTCCGGTTCCGGATCCACAGTGGCTCAGACCCGTGGACCCGAGACCCGATCCAAAATATACTAACATAAGGTAACTTTATTATGTGAGAACAGAACCCTTTTTACTTTTCTACTTTTCTACATTAGGGTTTTCTACTTTTCTATATCTCATTACCGGTTTGGATGTGATTTCTGAGTTTTTGGTTAAAAGTGTCTGTTATTGATAGACAAAATGTCACATTAGTGTTTGTAGGTACGTGATCCAATTGAAATGTGAAAAAAGCACAATTTTTTTAAAGAAAAATATAGGTATTAGTCTAGACCCGGAACCGAAACCGCCTCATAAACTGTTCCGGTTCCGGTTCTGGTTCCCATTAATCTTATCGGTTCCGGTTCCGGTTCCACTTCTTAGAAAACGGTTCCGGTTCCGGTTCCACCCTGGACTCGGACCGGAACCGACCCGTTTACAACCCTAATGAAGCCCTTGTCACTTTTGGATTTTGAAACTCTTCAAATTTCTTCTTTCAAAATGCTTGGTTGTATTGAGCAATTGAGAACCCTACTAGTGATTCACATTCGGAATATGCATGTCTCCATACAAGAATTCTCAAAACTCTTACGTAGAAACAAAACAAACCTTAGGAATTTATATAAAAAAGCAAGCTATCTGATGATTAATGTAGACCAATCAACTTCTTTAATTTTAGGCCATCTGATCGAAAGGCATTGCTCAGAATTCTTATGACTTCAAATTTGAAACAACAATCCCTAGATGCTTTCATTATCTTTCTCTTATTCAAATCCTGTTTTTCAATGGATTAGATTCTCCTTACTCAAGAAGCAATATTAAAGATGGGACATGGGAGAAAAACTAAAGTAAGTTTGGACCCAGATAGGTCGTATAGATAGAGACATTTGACCCGTGCCTTCCTCTCTAAGCCAGCCTTGTTACTATTGGAGATTTCTGTAGTACTGTCTGTTAGAATACAATTGACAGATGTGTTCCACTATCAACATCTTTTCATGTGTACATGGAATTCAAAGATTGTTGAATTTAAAGCACAACGTAGCAAAATTTTGAGAAGCAGTGTCTGGCTTCAAATGTTGTCTCCGTTGTGAAATTTTAAAATTAATTAAATAAAAGTATTTGTATTTGCCAAGAAGGTTGGAATTTAAATATTTAAAAAAATATTTGTGAATTTTTATATGACTGAAATTCAAAATTCCAGCAAAGAAATATAGCATTTATAAATGCCAAGGTCAATGTAAGAAATTTTCAACAATACAAAATCTTGCTAGGAATTCTGGTAAAAAAAAAAGGATCTCAATGGTCATTATACTCGCCGACCAATTTGTCTGGTTTGACATTCACTTGATTTTTATTATTTCATCATGATAAAAAAAATATGCATAATAAAAAAAATTAAAACTTTGAGTCTCTTTAACGAAGGTTAGGATAATTTAATGAGATTGATCTTTTGCATAATTCTCATTGGTGATGATGAGAACTTTCTGTTCTCTTGCTCCTATGTTTGGTGTGCATCCAAGTAGGCTCTGTTGAAGGAAATTTGCATTTCTCTTTCGTATAATGGAGTTTTTAGTGTTTTTTTTATGCAATATTTATAACTAGGAGATTGTAGGACTGGGTATTTGGACGGTTTAAAAGGTAATTTGTTATTTTACAAAAACGAGACACATGACTTAAAATTAGAAAAACAAGAGGTGAAAAATGAAACCCTGTGGTATATTCGGATAAGGTGAAAGGGAGAAGAGAATATATATTTTTTATTTACCATGTCAGACCATTGGTTTAGGCGTGATACTTTCAATTGAGGACCCAGGATGGATTCTTGGTCATGTGTGTGAGACTAGTGCCAACACCACTCATACATGAGTGTGGTGGCGAAAAACTACGTCCTTATTCAGCCTTAGTAGACTGAATATTCTAAATTTTAAGCATTTTTAAGCCTAGAGAGAGAGCTTGCTTTCGGTGAGGACTTTTTGTTTGGTTAGAAAAATTGGAGATAAAAGCTGACAGTACGGTAGAATCTCAAAGGCTTAGGAGTCAAGAAAAGGTCCTCTTATCTTAAATTTAAGGGGCATTTGGCGGCAGGTCCCTCAACACTACATTTCATAGCCGGTGGTCCAAGTCTTTTTCTCATAAAGGCAACGGTCCTCTTTTAACATTAAATGAGTCAAAAGGACAAAAACGCCCTCTCTTTATATATTCTATACGTCACCAAACACGCACACGCACTAGTTCCTTCAAAAAGATGCTTTCCGATTTGGAGTAACCAAATGCTTGATGTACATGTCCCACCACACATGAGCACAAATAAGATCATGTCCATATGTTTGAAAAACCACCTTCTCACCCTCATCGAAAATATATAAGTGGCCCCATAACCATCCAATTACCAACGCCAAATCCCAACCCTGCCGATAGGAATTGCCAATCAAAATTATTTTCAGATGGAAAACTCACACTTCCAGGCTGCCATGGTGCCTCACATTGCCTAGACAATGGGGGCCCACATAATCTAGGATTTCCTTGAAAGGAATCGTTTGCAAAGGTAAGAAATTGTTGGGCCTGTGGTATTCTTCCAATGAAGTTGTTTTGAGAGAGGTTTAAAACTGAGACGGATGTTAGAGCTGCCAGCTCTATAGGGATCTCTCCACAGAGCTGGTTCATTGATAAATCTAATGATTCAAGTTGCAAATGATGATGGTATTGTACCAATGAATTTATCTAAGTTTTGTATGTGTTATCTGACTTTGACATAATGTTATCTGACCTTGGCATGATGTTATCTGTGTTTGGTACGAATTTCTCTAAGTTTGATATGAATTTATTTGTGTTTACTTTGAATTAATCTGAGTTTGATACGAATTAAGTGAATTTATCTGAGTTTGCTGTGAATTTATCTAACTTTGATGTGAACTTATTTGACTTTGGCATGAGTTTTTTCAGTTTTTAAATGAGTTTTTTTTTTTTTTTTTAGTTTGCTGTGAATTTATCTAAGTTTATATGTGTTATCTAACTTTGGCATAATGTTATCTGACTTTGGCATGATGTTATCTGTGTTTGGTACAAATTTATCTAAGTTTGATGCGAATTTATTTGTGTTTCCTTTGAACTTATTTGAGTTTGATACGAATTAAGTGAATTTATCAGAGTTTGCTATGAATTTATCTAACTTTGATGTGAACTTATTTGACTTTGCCACGAGTTTTTTTGAGTTTGTTGTGAATTTATCTAAGTTTTGTATGTGTTATCTGACTTTGGCATGATGTTATATGTGTTTGGTACGAATTTATCTAAGTTTGATATGAATTTATTTGTATTTTTTTGTAATTTATCTGAGTTTGATACGAATTAAGTGAATTTATCTGAGATTGTTATGAATGTATCTAACTTTGATGTGAACTTATTTGACTTTGGCATGAGTTTATTTGAGTTTATACGAATTTATCTGTATTTAAAAACAAGTTTATGTCACTTCGATATGAGATTATCTAACTAGATTTGGTTTGGTTTGACTAGATTTAGTTTAAATTTATCTAGCTTTGATAAAAATTTATCTGAACCTACCCCATGTGACTTATGCAATCAGTTGTTTAAATAATCTCTTAGGTTTTCTTCTTTAGCTCTTCACTTCTGTTGAAACAGTGTCTTCCATCAAGGTGCTCTTCCAATGTCGAGAAAGAAATTCCTCAAGGCTGTTATAGGACTAGCCATGAGGATTATGAAGTAGTTCACTTGCCTTGGTCCAAGACCCAACCCGTTACAGATGGTAAGGACCTTGTAAAAATAATCCGGGAAAGACAGTGATGTCACATGCTTAGGGACCACACACCCATTTAAATGGTTAGAAGGGCAAATGAGTCATAAAAAATCTGATGTCACATGCTTAGGGACCACCGCCTGAATTAATTCCATGCGCAAGGGACTCTAAGCCTTAAACATTAATGCTCTGTCCTAGAGACTTTATAGCCCAATAATGAAGAATCTCTCCCTAATTTACCCTAAATTTAATGTCTTGATAGTAAATGAAGGGGTTTTTTTTTTTTGAAAAGAATACATTTTGAAAGTCCATTTTGTTCTTATTCTTGTTTACAACCAAAACTTTAAAAAAAAGAAAAATGTGATAGTGTCATTTCGTTAATGTTTGCAATGTTTTGTTGCTTTTAACCAACACGCTCATGGTTGAGTGGTGTTCATATTGTAGTTTTACATACATGCCATTGATTGATCCCTGGATCCCCAAGTTGAAATACCACGTTTGAACCACTGTCCCAACATAGCAAAAGAAAAGAAAAGTAAAGTATAAGTTTTGTTGCCTCATCACATTCTTTGTTAGGACTTAGTGCTTTGTGGATTTTCTATTCCACTAGTTTGAGGAATCATGCATTCCTACTTTTCATAGGAAATTGAAGTCCACTTTATTGAAGAAAATTTATTTATTTTTCTATTTTTTTTAGGAAAATGTGTCGCACTAAACGATGCAATAGTGAGCTGCGCAAAAAAGTCAACAATTTTTCTCTAATATGTGGAATCATCTGGTCACAAGAAATGCGGTAGGTTTGGTAATAAGTGAGGAATCACAAATTTGAGGGTTCCTCATTGCCCTTAAAATAGTGATTCCTCAATGAGGATGGAGCATAAATTCACGAACTAAGGATTTTCAAATCCTATGGAGAAGGGTTGGACTTGAAAAATCATCACAAACGAGGATTTTCACTAGCATAGAGCCTTGAGGATTTACAAATGCCACATGTGGATTTTCAAAAGGAACAATCGGTGAGCAAATCCTATGGAATTGAGTGCCAAACGTAGCCTAAATACTCCTAGAATTCCTCTCCAAACAGTAGGGCGTGGGTCGCACTGAATCTGGTTGGGGTTGGGTATGGGTTGAGTTGGGTTCCTTGGTATATAGATGACATTTATTGGCTCAAGTAAAACCAGATTCATTATAGAATAAGATTGGAAATTGTCAACTTGGAAGTTCGAAAGGTCGAGTGAAACCCTTAATTAATAGGTCCGGTCCAGGTCTATGATGCCTTGGCTAGTCATAGTGCGATTTTAAACCATCTTCTCAACCAAAACCTAACCGATTTATTAATCTATTTAGGCATTTTTTGGTATCTCTGCTCTTTTTTTTTTTATAGACCCATAGAAATAGAATCATTAAAAAAAAGTTATAAAAAAAAAACGAGGTTAGAATAAAAAAAAAGTGTTTGGTAATGCAGAGATCTATGTTAAATAAACTTTTTTACATCAATAGTTGAAAGTTTTATACAAATTCTTCGAGATCCCCAAGGTATTAAGCCTTGAAAATTTACCTTATGGCTTTTTTAGCTTTCCAAAGAGATCTAACGGTTTCGATCTTGTGTTGGAGGCTCACATAATTTAGAAAATTGCATCCAATGGCTCACTTTTTTGCACATATCTCTAGATTGGTGATGATCAAACAGCTGAGATTTGGTCTCATGGCCATATTTGATCTCGTAAACATTTCCAACGTTTGGATCTTGATTTATACTCACAGAAAAAAGAAAAAAAAAGAAAAACGTTACTGATGATGGACAAATCCAATATTGAGCATAATACATCAATAGTTGATAATGTTTTGCAAATATCTTGAGATCCACAAGTTATCAAGCATTGAAAATTGATAGTATTGTCATTTTTGGGCTTCCAATGAGATCTAACGGTTTGGATCTTGCGTTTGGGGCCCATAGATTCAATAAAGCTTTTTAGGTTGTTGCTTTGCTCTCATTTTTGAGATATGAATCTTGCTCCATTCCATGGTATTCGGAACTCGTGGTATTTGTATTACTGTCATTTGATACTTTTCCTCATGAATTGGCACTTCTTTGGCGCTGAGGTTTAGACAAGTCTTCAAGAAGAATAGGACGAGAGAATAGTTGCACCTAGCTCCAGCTGTGCTGTGCTACCAATGAGAGCACAAAGCAAACAGCATATTGATGGATTTGGATGCGGAGACTCCGACGCGCGGCCGGAGATATATGTGTGTTCCGGCGATTGGGAAGTTCCGCAGATCTCTTTGTCTCTCGTCTCTCCCGTGAGATGGAATAATTCCAACCCTAGGCTCCCTTATCTTATATAGACAAGTTCCAAAGAGTCACACTTACTAGAGACTTCTTCGTCAAGTCTTCGTCAACAAAACCCACATCCACTAATCCTATTGGGAGTCTTATTAGTGGGACCAGATCAAGTCTTATATTAAGTGGGATTGTATTCTTTGTTGGCATCAGCCTTGCTTGATCTGACGTGATACCCGTAGTATGCGGGCCACACGATTTCTTACACATATACCTATCACCATCAACCCCCGTGGAAATATATATCTGGACGCATAGAAGAGTATTCCATCATGGAAGCATTCTTCTGCAAATACTGCCTTCCTGGTGGCTGAAACAGATATCTATTAAATGCACACTCTAATTCCTATTTCTTCTTTATTTATTCTGTATACTGTAATATACATATATATACTATGCTTTTAGTCAGGAATTTATATACAAAATTGGACATACAGGAATTAAATGGACACAACATCACATATCCCCTCTATTTCCATGAAACAGAACCATCAGTCCAACAAGCATTGTAGAGAAATAAGTATCTCCTCCTCCTCCTCCTCAATGTAGGAACAGAAGAAAAAATATATATATATAGGAAAATATTCAAGTGAGAACTAGTTCTCACCTATCATATGAGAACTTTTTTACGGGGCCCAACTAGCAACCCATCCAAACCTAGTAACTAATAGGGAACCCCCTGATAGTCATATATCTCAAGGATCGACACACATCCGAATGGATTGAACCATTGGATCGAGGGTTGAATATTTTTCTAAATATGAAGCCATTAAACTTGTGGGCCACAGATGAAGGGGTTAGGGGCATAGGTTTGGGGTCAAATTTGATACTTAGGGTAGTCTCACATAGATCTTTCCATCCCCCTGGTCCCATCCCTTAATGGGGCCCACTATGGGGCCCACAATTGGGCCATATAAAAAAGTTCTCATATAATATGTGAGAACTAGTTCTCACCTGAATATTATAAATAGAATCTGATAAATTCAAATTGTTGCAATAATTCAATGAAAACTGTCACGAGTGTCAATTCAGATTTCATTCTCAAACATAGCCCTTCATATTTCAAAAATTGAAACAAAGAAAGCGAAAGAGTTTAAAGATTACCTCAAAGCTGCTAAAATCAAATCAACTTTGATCAATCAAGACATTCACTTAGGGCCTGTTTGGATAGGCAAAAAATAGAGTAGAGTGAAGTTAAATGGGCCCTAACTGTCTAAAATTCCAACTATACCCCGTTTGGATGAGTCTGGCCTAATAAATAAAGTAATGTTGTGAGCCATATGTACTTCATTTCACTTCAGCTCTAACTATTTCCATTTCCTTGAGTAAAAGTAGATTCTACTTCAAACCTTAACTTCAAAATAAGCATCCAAATGGAGTGAAATGAAGTATTATATTTTAACTTAAACCTACTTCTCTTCACTCCACTCCACATGTAAAATCCACTTCATTTCACTCCACTCCTCATTTATCCAAATAGGCCCTTAAGAGTCAAAACGAACAAATTTTTTTTTTTCATATGTGGCCAAAATGTTGTTGTCTGGACCATTTTTTTCTGCAATTTCCGTTGCATGGATCTTGTCCTCCTATTTTCTCTAACTATTCTCCAATGAAGCTTCTATTGAATTTAATAAGAACAACAATGAGTTTGATTGTAAATGTCTCAATTTGCCAAATAATTTTAGTTGATGTGTAACCTAAGCTTAATTTATCTATTGGAATCATTATCATGAGATTTATGTTTCAAGCACTTTATTGTTTTAAATTATTTGAGTGTAACCGTGGTGTGTTCCATCCATGCATAGGAGGATATCTTAATGTAATAGTGTGTTCCGGGCACGTGCCTTATATTTTGTTCCATATAAATTTATTTTCATTGATGATTTTATCTTCGAGTGCAACTTTTTCCTACACAATAAATAAACCATTGCATCATGAGTCTTCACAAAATGAAAAATAAATTGTAGCTCAAATTCATTCCCGTTTAAGATTTTCCATGTAGAGTCCAATTGAGCATTTAGAACCTGTTCTAATGGAATACATTTAGAATGCTAACTTCTACATTCTGCAATCATTTTTAGTGATTCTACATGTCATGTTGTATTTCTTCTATTTGGTGAGTTGTTGGTATTAATCGTGATGGACCATTGCTATACATTATCTACACCCCTGATTCACAAGAATACTTCAGTCAGTGAATTTTGAGCGTTGATGAGTGGGCTGCACTGAAGAGCCTCATGAATTCTTCAGGGTGCCTAGCAATTTGAGGTGAGTGCGTGCAACAAAAATTGACGCACAGGTAAAAGAAAAATTGGCCTGACACTTTAATTCAACCGAAACCTAACTCAGTGGTATGTGGTTTGGGTTGTCTAATTATTATTAGCTATGATTTGGATTGACATTTTGGACCCAGTTACTAGGGTCTGCTGATTACATAGGAATTCAGGGTCAAATGGGCTCCACCAAAAGTATATTAAAGAGACGAGGGATGAAGGATATAAGATGAAGATAAATATGGTACCTTGACTTTAACCAGGATTTGAATTACTGGGATGTTGAGTGGGTATCCATTTCCCATATTATTTGATGGTCTTAGAATTCCTACGACTCCAATTACATAAACTTGGGCTAAGAGTACAGCTGCTGCTCTAGCTAAATAAGGGGCTTGTAATTTGTGAAATTCTTCCTTTTTTTTTTTTTTGTTTCTTTGAGAGGGGGGGGGGGGGGGGGGGGGGGGGGGGGGGGGGGGGGGTGTGTTCATTTTGGTATTATATGTTGTTCTAATCCTTTCTCATAAAGTAATCTTGCTACCGATAAAAAATAAAATAAAATAAAAATGTGCAAAGAGAATGAAAGGAAAAATCAAAACAAAAGGAAAACAAAATAAATTCAAAGCTCTCTCGAAATAAGTTAACAATTTGTTAAATACAAGAAAAAAAAAACTTTAAGAAATCTCCTAAGACACATTCTAGTAAGAAAAATATAATCAATTAGAATAAAATAAAAATATAACAATATTCTTAAACCACGAAAATTGAGAAAACAGATTTACGAATTTACATACACACTAAAGCCACTAAAACACAACAATGATAATGATGATACTAACAACTACAATACACAAAAAATTCTTAAAAAGGAAAACTTATTCACACAGCGTATCACACATCTTCTAACATAAATGTGATAGAATTTTAGGAAAACTTATTCACACAGCGTATCACACATCTTCTAACATAAATGTGATAGAATGATATGTTTCACTCATCTCAAATTTACCTTTCAAAAGCCTACTTCGGTGCTCTATGCTAAGACTCATATAGTCAGTCATAGGTATTATGCCCTCTCGGTCTCTCTCTCCTTTGTTTTTTATATAGGCCAGAGTCGGACCAGTCTACTGGACCGAGAATGATAGTTTAACTTCAGAACCAGTCTACTGGTCTAATGTTGCATGCAAACAAAAATTCCTTCATGCTCTATTTACTTCAAAGAGTTTCATGTAAAATGAAAAAAAGAATCCCTGCACTACCATTTTCTAAAAAGAAGATCACAAAGTCAATCTGGTTTCAGAAATCAACTAAACTGTGATATAAAATCCCCCAATGAGAGATATAAAATCCCCCAACTCTCATTTCCAAAGATAACGCACTCCTTAGCAAAACATAAAATGCCTTTGAAGGTTTTGCATTGTTCCCTTAAAACCATAGTTCACATTTTCTCCAGGCTCCTCAAAATCCAACAAAGCATACGTTGAACATAGATTTGTATCGGCTGTCTAAGAGCAAATTCTTCTAAAATGGTTTGCTCTTAGAGATGTGAAAACCATTGACTCAAATAATTTTTTGTTGGCACCATCAGTAAATGGAGCACTCAAAATCAACTGTACATTTTTCAGGAAACACATCTCCATTACAACTAGACAACTATTAGTAATTGAAGCAACTCTGCATTACATATCAGAGACCGACCAAAGATAAGATTCTCTTTCTGTAGCTCTCTTCTCATTTTGTCTTTTGAACATTGCCTTCTCATATCCTGCAACAAGAAAAAGGTGAAGAATTTTTAGAATGTCAAATCAGCAGACAAGACATGAGCCATGGATCTAGCATAAAAAGAATTTCTAAAAACCAACTAGAAGACCACCAGAAATTATAATCTCATAAACTTATTTGACATCTATCACTGCTGATCGGGCATTCAATCCAATAAAGGTACACTAGGTTCTATTTAGTAAAGAAAAAGTTGAACCATGTCTCAACTCTCAAAACCAAAAGAAGTATTTATCTCTAACACTATCTCCTGCCAGTATGCTGTCCAATTCTGTGCTGCCCCAAATATTGAAACCGAATGCACTTTGTGGCACATCTATAGACAGCTTTACACAAATGTTTTGTGGGAGAGAAAAAAAGGTGGTACTACAGTTGGGAAGATAGGGATCTTAGAAGAACATAAAGCTGTGAAAGCACGGAGTAAGGAGGAATAACATACCAGTACTACGATCAACTCCATCCCAATGTCGCCCTGGTCTTATGCCATAACGATTTACAGGAGGATCTATTCCCCTCTTTATCCAACTGTGACTGGGAATTGTTTGAGGAATAAAAAATCCCGACTCTTTCATCTTCTCATCATCACCCAGATCTTCCAGAATGAGGTCAGGTTGCTTACTCTTTCAAAACAAACATAAAATGCAATAAGCAACCATCAATTGAGAATCCTAATAGTTCTGCTCACTATTACCTACTAGAACCAAGTGAAATTACTTTAATCAAATGTGCCATAGGATCACCCCATCTAATCCTCTCCTTTAACATTTTATCAAGCTCAGGATCATCCCTGAGAAAAAGCAATTTTCAAGATACACGTAAGAAAATGAAAAAAAAAATTGCATAAAAAGATCATATGAATGACATGTTTGATTGATCCATTAAGAAGGTCTGTTCATAAGGATGACCAAGCTAGTATAAACAAATGAAAGGAATACTGCATCTGAGGTTCTATGTAGCATGTTAGGGAATGCATTAAGCCAAATTGTTTCCATGTTCAACGGAAATTGGCTTCATTTTCACAATTCGACATCTGGGTTTTGGTAAGTTATCCCCTGTTTAGTACTTTTAATTTGTCCCCAGATGCCTTTTCTTTCGTTTTCTTTTTCTTTTTATAAAACATATTTAACCTAACTAGTTTATTAAGGCATCTTTCATCTGCAAGAAAAAAACTCACCTCCATGTGGTTCCATACACAGTTTTCAAGCAGCTCGCTTAAGAATGCACATGGCTTGTTGCATATGTGCACACATGGAAACAAACAATGATTTTGGTTTGAGATTTCATTCTTTAATGGAGATTGGCTCAGAATGTCAGTCCAGAGTGTATAATTGATTTAAGTGCAGAACATGGGAAATGCCAAATTCAAGCAGGAAGACCTCTTCGATCAGAAGACCTCTTCACAATCATGCCAATATCTTTCACTAATATCACAATTTCTGCCATTTTGAAAGAGCCTCAAATAGATAAACAAATACCTGCATTTGAGAATTGAGATAATCGATTTTTATTGGGAGATTCTTTCTTATTTGGATCTTTTTGTTATCTTAGATTGTTTTGCTTGCCTGATTCCTTGTTTCTAACGTATCTCAGCACTAATTTGTTAATTCTATTGGGTAAGATGTTTTCTTGGAAAATCTTCTTTTGCTTAATATTTGGATCTTCCCTCAGTTATTTTTCTCTGCTTTCTCACCTTTACATTCAGTTATTGATCAGCCAGGATCTCTCAACATATTTCAGACCTAGCTTCAAATGAGTCAGACCTAATGCTACAGACACGTACAGTTCAAGAGATAACATAAAAAAAAAAAATATATATATATATATTGAGCTTGTTTGCTACATAGCAAATAGACATGGCCATTTTAATTGAGCTTTTATGCTAGTAATTACTTAACATGAAGAATTCAAAGCTTGAAAACACCCATGTAAGCACTGGAAGTTAAATTTCAATTCTATTAAACATCACAACAGCCAGGTCCCTCAGTTATCCATACAATTAATAATCTTTCAAGAAAGCAAAATGATTTTTTCTTTGGTTTTAAAGGGGGAATGCTTTAACCTGAAGGGAGAAATGAAAGAAGCTGTCATGGTCCTCAAAGCTTTATAGATGGTTTTACTGAAGGATCCCCATTCCCTTTTCATAATGTTGCCAACCATACCATAGGATCTACTATTTTGAATATCTTCATCGCACAATAAATCTAATCTCTTCCTCTAAGTAGCAAAAATTGATTCAATCTCAGAAGGCTCAGAATGGGACCCATCTTGCTGGTAAAAGTTTGGTGAGGCATCAATATGAGAGAAATGTTCCATTGCTCTTCTGGGGATGCCTTCTAAAGGTTTAAATGAATCTATCCACAAGCTATGCGAGTGCCAATGTGCCTTCCACAATTTTATGGCTGCATACATACTCCAGACATTTGCCCACATTTCTACATTAGCATCCGTACTTAACATCTTGCCAGGAATACGAGGTTTTTTTTTTTTTTTTTAATGGAAAAGAGAAGAGGTTTTACAATCCAAGGTAGTTGCATTGATGAAATTTCATGGAAAAAAAAATTGACAATATCTATAGTCAACATATTTGCTTACGCCTTGTGAGATTGTTTCCTCGGGTGCCCATAATTCATAAATATTGAAATGAATGATAGGAACCTCTTGTCTAACACAATTTTCTATTTTTGGAACGGATTAACGGATTAGGAACGGATGAACGGATTAGGAACACACGGATTAGGAACGGTAATCCGTTTTAATTTTTCATTTTTGGTGTAGTTAATATAGAATCAAATATATCATTCAAATGATAACATAGAATTAAATATAGGTGGCAATATTGGGATCTATGGGGATATCCATTAAAATTCTTTCTAAGCCTCGGTTATTATTGTTTGATAAAATATTAAGTCTCTATCATTAATTGCTAATTAGAGGAGTTCTTTATATTCTTTTGTAAAAATCTCTCTCTATATATATATATTCTATATTAAACATATTATTTATTTTATTTATTAATAGACAAAGGGCCGGGCCCCCTCGGGCTGGCTAAGTCAAGCCCTAGCTCGGCCATCAAGGTTGCGGGCTTTTTAAAATTGGGTCCTACCCTACCCTTGGGCTTTAGGACAAAAAGAAAAGCCCTCGTTTTGAGGGCTTTTGCGGGCCGAGCTGGGTCGGGCTCCCTCATCAAAGGGCCGGATTGACAGCCCTACCTGGGACCAATTGAATTGAGATTGATGGAGGAGGTGAGGGAAAAGAGGAAGATGAAAAATGGGAAAATTGAGTTTTGATCGATTGTAAAAAGGCAGGATGAGCGGCGATATCCCCTCTCAGGAAACTGAAAAAAACTAAACCAATCAGGCATGTATGACCACTGCAGTGCATGGAAACTTTCTAAGCCCCTTTTGATCTTCAATGAGTTTAAAAGGAGATTTTTTTTCGGTAAAATCCTCAAAAGATAGGAAAAAACCATTGTGAACTGTGTTTCCCAAATGCTTCGGCATTGCATGTTGTAACTTGTAAGTTGATATCGGCATTCCACACAAACTTTACTGTACTACTGCCCATGGATTGCAAAACCAATGCAAAATTAAGCCAGATTCGGACTGGGCCCATTGAGCCGAGCCAAGTTCATGTAGCCTGGTCCACCCTTATGGGCCTCCACATCTGGTCGTGGTCCATGTCAACTGTGCCTTACTAGCCCAGGCCCAAGAGCCAAGAAAGTCATGGGGAGCCGGCCCAGATGTGCAGGCTCTTATCATTCATTTTAGGGTTAGGGTTGAGTAGCTATTATAAATACACAAGACAGAAAAGAAACCGAAATCCAAGTGTCTCAGTACCCAAAAGAGAAAGGGGTAGAGTTTCTTTCTTTCCTTGTGATTTCTTCTTCTCCTGAATCCGGTCTATGGCTTTTTTCTGATCATCATTCATGCCTTAGTTTTAGATTCTCTTTCATGTTCAAAATCTCTGTTTTTTTTTTACCTGCTCAAACTCCTTTTCCCCCTTCTTCTTTTATTTTACTTTGAGTATTTGTGGTTTGTGTTGTTGCGCCTCCATAATCCCAGGTAAGCTTTTTCTCATTTGGTGTTTATCTGATTCATGGGAGGCCTACACTAACATGTGGAAGTTTCGCTGATAGCACCTCTTTTTTAATTTTGGGAGGTGATCTAATAGTAGCTTTCAGTACATCTACTACATTGCCATTGCTTGAAGTTGCTTGGGTTTTTGGGAACTAATTTGTACTTTTGGATGCACCCAAATCTTATTGGGTCTGGTTTTGAATTTCTTTGGTTTAACATTTAATTAAAAAGAGTTTTTTTTTGGTTATTTTTTATTCATATTTTTTAAGCAGGGCATAGTTTGTAGTTTCTAATGGATCCTCCAGTAGAGAATGGATTTTCAAAACTTAATCGGGCCTGGTGTGCACCCAATAGTTTACACGGCCCATCAATAAATTGTTGGGCACTTGCTACAAGGGAAAACTTGTGGCAGATTTGTGACTAGGGTTAGCACATGGGCTAGGCTAAAGAAAATCCAATTGCACCCATTTAGTTTCAGGGCATAAGGACCAAGCACAGTTGCGGCCCTTGGTCTAACTTATTTTCTGAGTTGACTCAGAAGAGTAGCTTTATATGCTGAGGTGAGCTGTGTTTTCGGGCCTCCCAGGGCATTGGGACCCATGAAAGGCCGGACAAGTGGAAAGAAACAGAAAGTCTAAATGGCCTGAATGATTTGCCCGAATGAGAGCCCGGAATCCGAGCTGGACTCCAGCTGGAATTCTTTAAAAAAATCCTTCACATGGGGCAGGCTTCTCTTCCTCGATTTTCGTGCACCTAGAGAAAAGAAAAACTCATCTCTTCTTTCTCTTCTTCTCTTATAGCGAAGTAATGAAAACGGGAGGAAAAAAAACCACGATGAAGAGATCCTAGATCCCGGCGATCCATCTAAGTAGAGCTCAAAGATGGTATTTGATGCTCCTCCCTCGGCTTCGATGGGCCGGTCATCATCCTAAGCCGCAACAATCTCTTACCAATTGGGGGAGGCTTCCGCAGTTCCTCTGCTCCATGAGCAAAGTTGCAATTTGTAATGTAAGGACAAGCCCCACATACACCACACCTGTGCATCCACCTCCACGCCAGTGCTCACCCCATCTTCTTCTCTCCTTTCTCTCCTTTCTTATTCTTTCTTTATCTCCTTCCTCCTCCTTTTTTTATTCTTTCCACTTGTTAGAAAAATGGGTTAGTAATTAGTTCAAAGTGTCCTGAACACATGAAACTTGGAATTACACAAATCCATTGAGTATTGAATGAGTAATTTGTCTCTCAAGTTACCCCATTTGAAATGAAATGAGTAAGAAATGAATGAGGAAAAATATGAAAAACACTTGTCCCACATTGGAATAAAACCAAAGAGATGTTGAATATATAGAGAAAGTATAACTATAAGGGTTGGGCCCCAAAGGGTACCACTAATTTTCCGTGGAGACGGAACACAGTCAAGCTCAACAAATACGCGCGCCGCCGCCGTCCGGCCGCTTGGCTCGGTTTGGGTTCGGGTTCCACGCGCCGGCTCGGCTCGGGCTTCGGCTAAGGCTTGGGCTTAGGTGTGGTTTCTTTCTTTTTGGATCACAGATTTCTTATTTTTTTTATACAAGGCCCAATCCGAATTGGGTCTAAGCTTTTCTTGAAACAGTTAATGAGATGGGCTTTTTCAAATGATTCAATGGTTCGAAACATTGCATCTTTTCATGAAACAGTGCATGGACTGAAGTGGTGCTACCTTTCATGAAGGGTTGCATAACTTCATTTCAGAGGCACCTATCTACTATAAATAGTGGACGATTTTGAGAGAGAAGACACACCAAAGATCTCTTCTCTCTTCTCCCCCTGTTCTTGGTCAGGTACTGCTATTTCGTTCGTTGTTCTTTGGAATTGAAGTGCTACTTTCCAGAGAAGAGAAAATCCGTTCTGTCTTAGGAGACAGTTTCCCTTTAACCTTCAGCACTGTGAGGGGGAAAATATGTCTTAAGGACATAGTGATTTCACTAGGCTCGGATAAATTGCTTTGGAACTTGGACAAACAAGACTGTAGAAATACAAAAACCAGTAAGGTATGTACTGTATTTGTATGAAGTAAGTATTTTAAGTTGTATGTTTCCTGACAATTTAAGACAGATTTCTCTTTAGTCAGATTTTCTGGCACTTCTTCTTCTACTTACGAACAGAATTTGTTTCTGTTTTCTTTTCGATTGTAAGGTTTAAATAAGTGTATTTATGTTACAGAAATGGAATCAACACTAGTTACTCCTACTGCTCCTGTTGTTCCCCACTCTGTTCCTCATGGGGAGAAGCCTGAAAAGTTCACTTAAACTGATTTCAAGCGTTAGCAACAGAAGATGCTCTTCTATCTGACCACCCTGAACTTGGCAAGGTTTTTATGGGATAAGGCTCCTGAAGTAAGCCATGATGAAACTGACAAGGAAAAGGTTTTGGCCAAAGATGCTTGGTTGCATTCTGATTTCTTATGTAGAAATTATGTCCTGAGTGGATTAGCCGACTCATTATACAATGTGTATAGTGCGTTCCAATCGGCTAAAGATCTTTGGGATTCCTTGGATAAGAAATTCAAGACTGAAGATGCTGGCTTGAAAAAATTCATAGTTGGCAGGTTTCTTGATTTCAAAATGATAGATAGTAAGTCCGTCATAAGCTAAGTTCAAGAATTTCAAGTAATCCTACATGATGTCATTGTTGAAGGAATGACCATAGGAGAATCTTTCCAAGTGGCTGCTATGATTGAGAAATTACCACCATCTTGGAAGGATTTTAAGAACTATCTTAAGCATAAACGCAAAGATATGAATCTTGAAGAACTGATTGTCCGTCTAAGGATAGAGGAAGACAACCGTCTATCTGAAAAGAAGGATAAATATCCTATGGTGGCAAAGGCTAATGTTATAGAAGGCCAAAAAGAAAAGAGGAAGCACCAAGAGAAAGCTCAAGGTGAAAAGAGTGCACCTACCAAGTTCAAGGGCAAGTGCTACAACTGTGGAAAGGCTGGACACAGGGCTAGTGACTGTCGCAAGCCAAAGAAGTCCAAGAAGCAAAAGACTGAAGCTTATATGACAATGGATAAGCTTTCTGCTAACGTGAATGACATGAACCTATCTGCTGTGGTTTCTGAATGTCTCACGGTTGGAAACGAAAAAGAATGGCGGGTGGACACTGGTGCTACTCGCCACATTTGCTCCAACAGGTCCATGTTCACCACCTATCATGCTGTAGAAAAGGAAGAACAACTCTTCATGGGAAACTCCTCTACATCCAAGGTTGAAGGTAAAGGAAAGGTGGTGATGAGGCTGACTTCTGGGAAGGAACTGAATCTGAATGAGGTGCTCTATGTGCCTGACATTCGCCAGAACTTGGTTTCTGGGTCGCTGCTGAGCAAGAATGGTTTTAAGTTAGTCTTTGTTTCTGATAAATTTGTACTGACTAAGAATTATGTATTTGTGGGTAAGGGCTATCTTCAGGATGGGCTCTTTAAGATGTCATGTTTCACCATTGCGCCGAAGAGCGCTAATAAAGTTCAAACTTCTGTTTACTTGATTGAGTATTCACACATATGGCATGGTAGATTAGGACATGTTAATTATGATACTTTGCGTAGATTAATTAACTTGAACTTTGTACCAAAGATAAAAATAGACCTACACCACAAATGTGAAACTTATGTAGAATCCAAATTAACTAGATCCTCTTTTCATTCTGTTGAAAGGAATACCGAACCTCTAGACTTAATACACACAGATATCTGTGATCTTAAGTTTGTGCCTACTAGAGGCGGTAAAAAGTATTTCATTACTTTTATTGACGATAGCACTCGCTACTGTTATGTTTACTTATTGAGAAGTAAAGACGAGGCAATTGAAGTGTTCAAACACTATAAAAATGAAGTTGAAAATCAACTAAGCAAGAAGATTAAGGCTATAAGAAGCGATAGAGGGGGTGAATATGAATCACCTTTTGAAGGTCTATGTTCTGAACATGGAATCATTCATCAAACTACGGCTTCTTATTCACCTCAATCAAACGGTATTGCTGAGCGCAAAAATCAAACTCTTAAGGAGATAATGAATGCTATGTTGTTAAGTTCTGGTTTACCCCAAAATTTGTGGGGGGAAGCCTTGCTTTCCGCCAATTACATTCTCAACAAGATTCCTAACAAAAAGACCCTTAAAACACCTTACGAATTATGGAAAGATCATCAGACTTCCTACGAATTCTTAAAAGTGTGGGAGTATCTTGCTAAAGTGGAAGTTCTTAAACCTAAGAAGGTGAAGATAGGACCCAAGACTATTGATTGTGTATTCATTGGATATGCAAACAATAGTAGTGCATATCGTTTTCTGGTTCATAAATCAGAGATTCAAGATATATATGTTAATACAATTATTGAGTCAATGAATGCTTCATTCTTTGAAAATACGTTTCCGTATAACATGTGTTTAACATCAAGTTCATCAAAGAGATATTTAGATGCTACAACTAGTAACCATCCTACACAACGTGCAATTGAGGAGGAACCTAGACGTAGTAAAAGGTCAAGGACGTCAACATCTTTTGGACCTGATTTTCTAACATTCATGTTGGAAAATGAACCCCAAACGTTCAAGGAGGCAATGTCAACTCCTGAATCTACTTATTGGAAAGAAGCAATAAAAAGCGAGATTGAATCCATATTACACAATCATACATGGGAATTAGTGGATTTACCATATGGTTCCAAGACTTTGGGATATAAATGAATATTCACAAAGAAGTTTAAGACTAATGGATCAATCGACGAATATAAAGCCAGACTTGTGGTCAAAGGCTTTATAGACAAAAGGAATGATTCAATTATTTTGACACTTATTCTCTAGTTACAAGAATAACGTCCATAAGGATGCTGATAGCAATAGCATCTATATATGGACTTTAGATACATCAAATGGATGTAAAAATGACATTCTTGAATGGTGAGTTAGATGAAGAAATATACATGGAACAACCCGAAGGGTTTATTGCTCCTGGCCAAGAAAGGAAAGTTTGCAAGCTTGTTAAATCCTTATATGGATTAAAGCAGGCACCAAAGCAATGGCATGAGGAATTTGACAATACAATGTTGTCAAACGGTTTCAAAATAAACGAGTGTGACAAATGTGTTTATGTCAAAAACACTCAAAAAGGATGTGTCATTGTTTGTCTCTATGTCAACGATATGCCAATTTTGGGTAGTAATATGGATGTCATAAAATTCACCAAACAAATGTTGTCCAGTAAGTTTGACATGAAAGATTTAGTAGTTGCGGATGTTATCCTAGGAATTAAGATTTTTAGGACACAAGATGGACTTGTTCTATCACAATCTCATTACATTGAGCAAGTTCTTGAAAAGTTCAAGACATATAACATCACTCCAAAAAGGTCACCAGTTGACGTAAATCTTCATTTAGCAAAAAATAATAGTATTAGTATATCTCAACTAGAGAACTCTCGTATACTTGGCAGTTTAATGTATGTCATGAACTGTACAAGACCTTACATAGCATACTCTGTGAGCAAGTTAAGTCGATATACGAGTCATCCTGGCAAAGATCACTGGACTGCCATACTTAGAGTTTTGGGATACTTAAAATATACTCAAAACTATAGTCTATACTATACCAGATATCCAGCTGTTCCAGAAGGGTACTGCGATGCTAATTGGATATCTGACACTAAAGACTCAAAGTCCACTAGTGCATATCTTTACACTTGGAGGTGCAGCTATTTCTTGGAAATCCTCAAAGCAAACGTGCATAGCAAGGTCCACTATGGAATCAGAATTCATAGCATTGGACAAGGCTGGAGAACAAGCAGAATGGCTTCGAAATTTCTTAGAGGATATTTCAAACTGGGCTAAACCTGTGCTGGCAGTGTCTATACACTGTGACAGCCAATCTGCTATTGGTAGGGCACAGAGTAGCATGTATAACGGGAAGTCTCGATACATACGTCATAGACATAACACCATTAGACAATTGCTCTCAACTGGAGTTATCTCAATTGACTATGTAAGGTCTAAAGATAACATTGCGGATCCGCTTATAAAATGTTTAACAAGAGAGCAAGTGGAAAGATTATCAAGTGGAATGGATTTGCAACCTTTAAGATAATCAACAAAGAGTCCTCATAATGGAAAAACCAACCTAGTTGACTGGAGATCCCAAGATCTAGGTTCAAAGGGCCGACTGAATTATGTCCGTGACTCAGTAAGCACTAGATACAGTGCATATCTGCCTTGAGACCCAGGATAAGTTAAGCTTTTAATGATTTACTATATCTTGGAAAGATATGTTCTCCAAGTGGAGTATTGCAGGATACTTTTTATAGAAATCACCTATGTTAGTGCGAAGTGGGGCCGCTTCTATGAGAATCTGTTCTCAAAAGCACTATCTGAAACCAAGAAGTGTTCAAGGCCAAAATGAACACAAACGTGAGGACCAACAGTATTAGAGAAGGTACTGCGTGAAGATGATTGTCTAGATTTATACAAACGGCTGACAGTTCAAGGACATTAATCAAAGTCTACTGATCGTCCAGTTAAATCCGATCGTCTTTCACTAAGGTAAGTTCAAGGCCTCCCATGCTACTTGACCTGATGCAGCATCTTTTCATTTGTAATCGGACAGAAATCCATTATTTATGTGTGAAAAGCCAAATTTTCATTCATGTGGGGAATTGTTAGAAAAATGGGTTAGTAATTAGTTCAAAGTGCAGTGAACACATGGAACTTGGAATTACACAAATCCATTGAGTATTGAACGAGTAATTTGTCTCCCAAGTTACCCCACTTGAAATGAAATGAGTAAGAAATGAATGAGGGAAAGTATGAAAAACACTTGTCCCACATTGGAAGAAAACCAAAGAGATGTTGAGTATATATAGAGAAAGTATGACTATAAGGGTTGGGCCCCAAGGGGTACCACTAATTTTCTGTGGAGACGGAACGCAGTCAAGCTCCACAAATATACACGCGCCGCCGCCGTCCGGCCGGCTCGGCTCGGTTCGGGTTCGGGTTCCACGCGCACGCCGGCCCGGCTCGGCTCGGCTTGGGCTTGGGCTTGGGCTTATGTGTGGTTTCTTTCTTTTTGGATCACAGATTTCTTATTTTTTTTATACAAGGCCCAATCCGAATTGGGTCTAAACTTTTCTTGAAACAGTTAATGAGATGGGCTTTTTCAAATGATGCAATGGTTCGAAACATTGCATCTTTTCATGAAACAGTGCATGGACTGAAGTGGTGCTACCTTTCATGAAGGGTTGCATAACTTCATTTCAAAGGCACCTATCTCCTATAAATAGTTGACGATTTTGAGAGAGAAGACACACCAGAGATCTCTTCTCTCTTCTCCCTCTGTTCTTGGTCAGGTACTGCTATTGCGTTCGTTGTTCTTTGGAATTGAAGTGCTACTTTCCAGAGAAGAGAAAATCCGTTCTATCTTGGGAGACAGTTTCCCTTTAACCTTCAGCACTGTGAGGGGGAAAATCTGTCTTAAGGACATAGTGATTTCACTAGGCTCGGATTAATTGCTTTGGAACTTGGACAAACAAGACTGTAGAAATACAAAGACCAGTAAGGTATGTACTGTATTCGTATGAAGTAAGTATTTTAAGTTGTATGTTTCCTGACACCACTTCCCTGCACTTCAACCTCGCCTCTGCACACCCCATCTTCTTCTCCCCTTTCTCTCCTTTCTTTTTCTTTCTCTCTCCTTCCTCCTCCTCCTTTTCTTCTTTCCACTTCCCTGCACTCCAACCTCACCTTTGCCTCACCACTTCCACTGCGCTTCCACCACCCTCTCTCTGCCCATCTCCTTCTTTCTCCCTCATTCTTTTTCTTTCTTTTACTTGAGCATCCCGAGCCTCCTATTCTCCTCCAGAATCCAATGCCCCAAACACCATAGCTAGAAATGGCTTCCTTCTACTTCTCCTATTCATGTGGGGTACCCTCCGAGCCCAAGCCATGAAGCCCAAGGAGACCCACATGTCCTTCTACCTGCATGACTTGGTGGGTGGCAGGGTCACCACAGGACTTGCAGTAGCAGGCTCCAATGGCTCCAACTCGAACGTTCTTAGTTTTGGAACGGTTAACGGCCCTGGACAACATACTCACTAGCGGTTCCACCCCAGGTCCAGCCAAGTTGGTCGAGCCCAAGGCATATATGTGGGCTCGGCCTTGAATGGTCAGTCTCTCCACTTCGTCTTCTCAATCATCTTCACAAACAGAAGATACAACGGAAGCACTCTAGAGATCCAAGGCGCAGATCGTTTGGAACTGAGTAAGAGAGGTTTCTGTGGTGTTTGGGACTGGGCTGTTTCGGTTTGCTAGAGGGTTTGCTGTGATTAAGAGGGCTTTCTTTGATCCTGTCACTCTTAATGCAGTGCTCAAGTTTGATGTTACTCTTCGCCGGGGTTTTGGGGAAGAAGGAAGGAGAGAGAAGAAAATAAAAAAATAAAAAAGAAAGAAAAAAATGAGGGAGAAAAAAGGAGATGGGCAGAGAGGACATGGCGTGTGGTATTGACTTAAACATATGTCCAGCTGGAGTCCAGCTAGGATCAGGCTCTAAATCCGGCCATAAGAGTCGGTCCATGTAGATGGACTGGGAAAGAAACAGAAATGCCTCACACCACACATAGGAAGAGCAGGAAACCCGGGTACGGTCCTTTTCCTACCTGATACCACAACATACCTATGAATCGATCTACCTAGGAATCGATCCATCCTGGTGGTGACTGAGCAACTCCTCTATGCCAAGATTCTACCTAAAATAACACACTATGCCCAGGATTTAGACGTGACCATGTCCCCTTCATCTCGTCAAAGAAAGTGACAGTTTGTTTAAAGCAATTGCAGATACAAATGCATAGTTTTCTTGTACAAAGGTAACAAGTGTTTACATCTCCATTTAATCAAACCATTGATTCTCAACAACTATTATTCTGGGCTCTCAACACCCGACAAAACAGTGGAACTAAGTACTGGAACACTTTCTCATACAATCACACCTCAGAAAGTGTGAAGTAGATTATTACTACACAGTAAACAACATGCAAACTTAAACATGGAACACTATTGCTGATTCTGAACTGTTACCTGTTTCAAAGCATCTGCGTGTCTCTGTCTCACCCTAACCATCAACCCCTTCTCCATTTGTAGGATTATTGAGAGAGTAGGGGACACAGGATGGCCTTCCAACACTTGAAAATGGAAATTGAAGAGCAGAGTAGCTGCAACTGATTTCATTTGAGTGAAAGCCACTTCCTTGCCTAAGCAAATCCTTGGCCCTGAATGGAATGCCATGAACTTGTAGGATGGCTCGAACTTGAGATTTCCTTTCTCTGTAATCCATCTCGCAGGCTTGAATTCTAAGCAGTCTTTGCCCCATATGGATTCCATCCTCGCCATTGTGTATAATGGAACCAAGATCTTTGTTCCTGGCCGAACAGCCTCACCGCTTGGAAGAACTTCCGGTTGAAGAACACTCGCTTGTTCAAATGGAACAGGCGGGTAGAGTCGAAGAGACTCGTACAATGCTGCATGGAGGTAGACTGACTGATTAAGCTCCTCAGCATCGAACACCCTATATTTTTCTTGCCGCCCAGCACTTGATGCGCATGTTTTGTGGGCATTTGCCGTCAGTTCTTCCAAGATCCTGGTTTTGACTTCTGGGTTCATGGAAACTAGACAGAAGAACCATGTGAGAGCTGCACTTGTGGTGTCTCTCCCTGCAAGCATGAGATTCAAGGTGGTGTCTCTGAGGAACCTAACGGATTTCGATATAGGCAATTCACCTTCGAGTTGATAATTCATGTAAGATGTTAACAAATCCTCCCCTTCCTCGCAGTCAAGCTCTCCTCCCTGGCTTTTAGATTTATTGAACACCTCTCTCCTCATTGAGATATGTTGGTTTGCGAAATGATCAAAAGTCTTCCAAGCTTCACCCAGTTTCTTCTCCTTGCCAATCTTGAGCCACTTTAGCAACTTCCACCAGCTCTCTGGCACTGCATTCCGGAAGGCCAGAGCTTCCATCGTATCGTCCATTGCCTGTGCAAATGGAACCATTGGCATTTCCACCGAAAGGGAGCCTGGATCAGTTCCATAGATTAGAATGCATGTATTGTCAAAGGTGAATCTTTGAAACAAATCTTGCAAGTCGATGACGCCTTGGTCTTGGCTGGCTATGTGCTTGAGAACATGCATTAGGTCCTTCACCTTTGCTTGGCTTGTCCTGCTAACAAAGGCGCGAAATCTCCTGCTGCTTAAAATGCTGTGAGCCAGTTTTCGCTGAATTCTCCATGACTCAGAATCTGAATTGATAATAGATTCTCCAAAAATATCAAAGATTCTTGAGAATTCCGGTCCTTTAGGGAAACTGGAGAAGTTGGTGTTAAAGATGTAGTTGATATTGGCCGGGTTGCACGTGCATAGGATATCCATGTGAGTGAACCATGGACCCTTGAACATGAATGTTGAGCCAGTTTTGGTGAGCATGTCGGTGATTTGATCGTGCAGTCGATGCACGTTGAGTAGAATCGTCGGTAACATTCCGACGATGGGCCAATTTGGGACAATCTCATCCTTTCTCCTCCAACATCCAAATAAGCAGAAAATTCCCAGGGCCAAGAGAAGTTCAAGATAGCTCCCATGGATCATGGTCCATAAGGAGGCAATGGACCCTGCAGCCATTGGTGCCATGCCTAGCTCCAAACTGCGTCACTGGTTAATCGCTGGTGGTTATAAACCATCACTGGGTCCAAACTCCCAACTGTGGAGAAAATGACTCATGCCAAAAAAATATTGAACATTAAAAGTTCTCTATTTCCTTATGAGAAATTTATTATGAGAATATCATGGGATCCCATCATATCCCAATTAAGAACTGTCGGTGTGTGTGATGCATAATCTTCTAGTAGTGCAAGTGAAAATGTAAAAAAAAGAAGCCTTTTTTAGGAGGGTCCCTATTCATTAAGTAGAAAAACTGTTGGTCCCTTTTATTTCATCTAATCTACTCATATCAAAATCTTCTCGTGTATAGTAACATGCTCAAATTTCAATTTGACCAGAGTTATGTGACATAGAAAACATAAGACTATGAACTTATCCATTGGGAAAGATCCATCCACTCGACTTAAATCACATCTTGATAGTCGGTCCGCCACAGTGAGACCAAACCTGCCCACCCCACTCTGCCCATTTTCTGATTGGCGCAAGTTAATAAATAATCTGATAAGCCATAAAAAAAAGACATGGGCCGCTGTGTCATACACCGATCTTCCAAGTTCCAACGCATCATGGAAGAGAGATCTCCATAAATTCATACAGAGAATAGAACCAACCATAGATCTTTCAATCGATTCTTTTTTAAGTATTTATTTTCAATTTCAAATGGCTTGAAGTTTTACCGTAATTTTCAAACATGAAGGCACTATGTAGATTGTAGTGCATTTGTTATATGTATTATACCAATTAACACTATGCTCATTTGAGAACAAGGATCTGAGCAGCCCTACATCTTACTCAGCTAGCTGCCTAATGATCGATTTTTGAATATATCACTCTTTTTATATAGGTAGGTCTTTTCTTCTCAAGTGTAAGCTCTGGTGGGCCCAGCCCCTTGGCTAGGGTTAAAAAAAAGGGTCCATTTACTTATATGGGGTTGATTCTTTTAACTTCTAAGATATGTAGCCCTAAAAGTGGCTAAAGCCGTAGAAACAAAGATGTAGATCCACATATGCCATCAATTAATCTTCCATTTATAAGAAAATAAATAAGGGAAAATAGATAACGAACACTAAAAGTAACACACATGTAGGTCCAAATATATTAACACTAATGGGTCCGAGTCCAGTACCATGCTACACTTTCCCCAAACTTGGCCGGTTTGTATCCCAGGTTCTTTCGATATTTAAGATGCTTTTGTGCTTTGAAAGAATTCCGTTATATAAAGGAAAATTGTCTTATTTATTTATTTATTATTATTATTTTGATAATGGAGGGTGTCTCAGCCCTTTGGGCCGGACTAATCCTTGTGGGCCAAGGGGGAGACAGGCAAATCCCCTGTGGCTCCAATGTGGTAGTGCAGTTTCGAACCCTCAACCTTCGAGAGCAACTGTGGTCTTAGACCAACTGAGCTACCCCTCGTATGGTATTATATGCTACTTTGGATTTTCAGTAGCCCACAATTCCATTGTATGATATTATATATATTCTTTGTGGAAAAGGAAAAAAATAAATTGATTTGAAGAGGGAAGAATGCATGATTTTTCTTTCATCTCCAAATAGAAATACGCAAAGAGTGGATTCCTCTTATTGCACAAACAATTCCATAGTTTCTTTTGAGTATATACTAGTTTAGTGTTGGAAGGGCTTTCCAGAAGAGTGATGCCCATATATTATCCTGTTTTTTTTTTTTCCACTATATATATATGTTTGGCTGACCTATGGCAGGAGCCAGTTGCCTAATTAATTGATTAGATATTGCTCTCAACATGGGCGGGCTTCGCTCCATTGAATTTAAGATTTATGGGCAGAAAATCCAATAGCACCAGGAGATAATAATAAAAAATTCACTAGTATAATTAAGTCCGTGATGAATGAGGGCATGGGGTTCGGTTACTCAGTCAATATCCAACGACAGAGCAAATCCACACTTTATGCTGCTCACACTGTTACTGTTGCTGGTCTTGGCTGGAGGACTCCGCTGAGTTATAAAAGAGTCCAGACATGGATCAAGAGCGGTTGTAGGATTGGCACCAAGAGTGGTGAGCACCAAAACGTTATCTTAAGAAGTTCTAACTCGTTTTCTAGGGCGAGCAAAAGGTGGGGTCGTAGGCCCTAGTTCCAAACCTTGATTTTTTTTTTTTATACCACTGTAAGTGAAACACTTAGGAATTACAATTAACTATTGGACATCAATTGATTGCAAGATTCCATTTTACTTTGCTCTAAAAAAATCAACATATACCCAAGAGGCAATGCCTAATAAAGTAGCAGAAAATATTCAATGTCACATTGATGGAATGACTAACATCATTTACCCAAGTGGTAAGGAGTGTCAGTTCTCACATGGCTGTCCAGGTTTCGAACCCTGGATACGCTACCTCTTACAGCATGTGCGGGCTTCCCTTCCCACTTGCCTGGGCTTTCTTCCCGCTTGTGTGGATTCCTTTTCCACTTGAGTGAGTTGTCTTCCCATGTGTTGCGGGCTCTTACTTTGGTCCCAATCTTGGCTGAGTTACCAATTTTTTTTTTTTTTTTTGTTGAATAAGGGCCCGACTCCAATGCAGCAGCGCTACATTAGAGTACGATGCAATTCAGGACTGTTTATATTACTATGTGCCGTCTTTTAGTCTGAGAACAGGTCCTTACCCGAGTGGTAAAGAGTAGCAGTTCTCACCTGACTGTCCAGAGTTCGCCACCTTTTTCTATGTGTGCGGTTACCAAAGAACACAAAAGCAATGCTTACTTTTATCAGTCCTACCAGCGGATGTTGTTTTCCACGTCTGATTTTATTTGACTAGTGGTAACCCGTGCCGTTGGCACGATAAAAGAATTGTCATAAATTAACTTATTTGGATTTGGGGTTGACGATTTATTTTTCGGGTTTTTGATAAGGGGTTTACTTATAGGATTTAGTGTTATTAGAAATTCTGGTTTAGGTTTTTTTTTTTTGTTTAGTATATATGATTTAACTTCTATAATTTAAGAGTTTACACTCCAAATTTCAAAAAATTTTATTTTTTTAATGTTCTTAACTTTTAATTTTTTTTAACACTCTGGCCAACCAAACCGGACCCGGCTCCCTAGCTTTTCGTTTCTGTTATTTTTTTTAATTTTTCTCCCCAACCATCCATTGAGAAAAACAGTGAGATGAATAGTGAAAAGGGGTAAAAAAAAAGTGTGATGGATGCGCCCCCCCCCTTACCCCCAAACCCATCAGCGCCCCTCCCCTCCCCCAGCCCCCCAAACCCATCAGGCCCTTAGATCAATGGCATAACCTTGTGCTTTTGATGGGATGACAAAACCTTGTAATAATTTCCAACTTTTAGCCCCTTGTGCTTTTGATGGGGATGGCAAAACCTTGTAATTATTTTCAACTTTTAGCCCCTTTATGTATAGTGCCACGTAGGACAAATGCACTTCAATAATTATTTCCAACTTTTAGCCCTTGTGCTTTTGATGGGGATGGCAAAACCTTGTAATTATTTTCAACTTTTAGCCCCTTTATGTACAGTGCCACATAGGACAAATGTCACTCCAAACACTGTCCTGAAATGTAATAGTAATGTGTTGCTTGTAATATTTGATCCGATAATTATTTCTCATTGGTTCTTAATTTTTCCTTGATCTTTGCATCATTATGTTTCTTCTAAAAGTTTTCATTTGCGGTGGTGGTGTTGCCATGTGGTGTTGCCATGAAAAAGCATGCTCAATGAAGAGGTATACATTTGACACAAGATACAAATTAAAGTGAAAAAAGCAATATTCAACAAGAAATTCATAAACAATATAGAATTAGAGGCTTCTTTGCCACATTCTTTTTTTTTTTTCAAATCATTGTTTTAAATCTGAATCATTCTTTTGATGTTTCCCTAACAGGATCTGGACTCATTTCACCGGATCTCTATGAAGCACAGATGGGAGGGGAGCTCGCACTTTACATGCTATATGCCACGACCCGAGCCCGAGATTATGATAAACATCGAATTAACCCCGAGTCGCGCTACATACTTACTCCCGTGAATTTCAATCATTTAAAACTCACAAGGGATATCACAACATACATTATGCGGAACATTAACTTATAAACAATTGTACATTGTTCAAATTTAAAAACAAAACTTATTTACATCTTCACTTGCATATTTACATACAATGCAAGGATTCAAAAGTATGAAACGTTTTTCTCAAATCAATTCTCATCAAATTTATTTCCACTCTACGAGTCCTCCTGGAGGAACCTGACCGGTCTCCTCCTTTGTCGTTGTGGTCTTGGGACAGGTAGAGGCAACTGGGCCTGTAATGTCATCAATAACACAATGTGAATTTAGCAATTCAGCAAAGTATAACAATTCCATGATTACACATGCTAACCATTTTATATGTTATTCCAATGATAGATTAAATCAATAACATTAGCATTAACAATATGAGTGCTATTAAAAGTTTGGCAACTCACATAACATTTCTAATCAATACCATCTTCCTAAACAGGAAGGATTACCATCTTCCTAAACAGGAAGGATTAGTGGAAATTATCAATGACCGGGCCAGGGACTACTGACATCACCACGGAGTTCCGGAACACTCCCAAATAACTGCTGCAGCCAGTATCTGCTCAATGAGCTTATCGAAATTATTATGTAGTGCCGAACTCAATACACAATATAATGTCATTTAATTTCATTTACTTTAATTACAATGAACGAATATAATCTAATACCAACCAAATAAGTGAAATCTTCGGTTATTTAATGTACTTGTATTATTCTCGATAGACATTACAATTTATGTACATTAAAGTCCCCTTAATTAACACCTATGGAGGTATAAACAGTGCAAACTACTTTGATTAATTAATAGGCTTTAATTTAGAATTTATCTTTAAAATATCACTTTGTCGGTTTGTTCTTCGGTTGACCTGTCATGTGTCGGTCAGGGTCGGTTTAAAAACCAGAGACGAGATTTCCTTCCATTTTACAACATCGGTCAGGTTGTCGGTCAGCTGACCGACACTACCCAAAATTTCGACAAACACCGTTTCAAAATTCTGTTTCTCTTTAAATCAATTCCAACCCTGCACAAAATTATGGAACCTCCTGTTCCCTTCCTCAAACACCATTTCAACACAATTTCAACATATCTATTCCATTTCATTTATTCCAATTCAAAGTAATTCTACTTCCATCACAAAATGGTTAACTCTCACAACATGAAATTGAAATTACAATAATTAACATATTAAACATAAAGAACCGTTTATACTTGCCTGATACTTGATTCAACTACACTAATCCTCTTTCTTTTGAACTTGGAATTGAAAGAACCCAATATCCAACCTTGTACTCGATTGTCAGCCTATATACAAGGAAATCTGAATTCCTGTCATCTCAATCTCCAAAGAAAATCAACAAGTCGATGAAGGAGCTGACGACAATAATTCTCGTTTTTAAATCTCAGTTATGAACTCCCAACATAAATGAACAAAACAAGAAAAGACGAATGAAGAAAGCACAGGAACTGTTTCTTCTGACTTATCAAACGAATTATATGTTGGGACATATGATGACATGTGGTTTCTTCTCTGGCATGTTGTACTATTGCCAACTCTTACTTCTTTGTGTACATTTATATTTCAACCCCATGTATTCTATATAATTTCATTTTGAGTCAATTCAAAGCCCACTTGATTCTTCTTAAGTCAAATATAATCAAGTGTATTATGAAATTTCATGTACTCATCGAGATACATACGATGGTATCAAATTTTACTACATTCGATGAAATACGTATAAACTAGTATTTACGTAAAAGTCCTAAAAACCACTAATTTGAGTCTCAAACCCAAATTAATTCACTTAATCTCTTCCAACATATCTCATTAAACTTAATCCATTTAGTTGTGACTAATTTGATCCATTTCAATCTTTAATTACACTTAAATCAACTAATCACACTCAATCCATATTAATCGATATTAATTAGAGTTAATCGTGATTAACTCAGGACGAGGTGTAACACTATAGGTTTTAACAATGGCAACACACCCGTCAAGTTGTTGTTTATTCCTTGGTAGCTTTTTTCTTCTCGTGTTTATGTTTATGTTTTGTTTTTCTTTCCAGGTGAAGTGCTCTAGGAACTAGACAACCCACAAAGTATAAAATCTCTAATCCTCTATCCTTATCATTGATTTGGTGGTCTTCTCTCTCTCTTCGTAAGTGGAATTTGCAAGATGTTTTTTTTTTTTATAGGAAATTGATAAATGCACTTCCTTTCTCCACCCCTTTTTGATGCAGGTACTCCCAAAAAAGAGAGTGCCTGCATCAAAAAGAGGGGAAGGGTGTCAATATCAATACTCTTTTTATATCTATTGTGCTACTGGTCCTAGGGTGATATGTTACTTGAGGACCTAGAGATCATCCCTCGTCATGTGTGAGAAATATTGGTGCCACACCACGCAAATTGTATTGGCCCTTCATCTGAATAGTTTTATGATATTGTACCAGAAGATAACTCTTAAATTTAAATTGATCTCTGATCTCTTGATCATGTTGAGTTAGAAAGTTGCCTATGTTTTCTCTCATATGTCTCCTCTCTTATCTTTTATAGTCATATAAAACTGTTAAACGAAACCATTAGAGTCTCATTTAATTCGGACAAATTACATTTAATGTGATGAGTCTAAATAGGATCTCTTAATTTATTCCCTAATTGGTGTGGGCCCACATTCTTCTCATTACATTTTCTTTTGATCAGTCTTTTAGTGGGCCTTTCATGGAAATCAGTAACAACCAATGCTATCAAATCACAATCAACGAAAAGGCTTTGAAAGCTTTGGTAGATCATGGAATATTATCAACTGAGCCCAGGGGTGTTCATGGCCGGGTGAGCATATCCAGGCCCAGCCTAATCTGGCCAAAGCCCAACATGGGCCGTCAAGGTCAAACCCAAGTCCGCCCATTTAGTCAACCCCGCTGGCCGAAACGGGCTTTCTACCAACTCTTTGGGAAATATACACTTAATTACAAGCATTCATTAGTTGGGTCAGCTTAATCTAAATATATGAAAATGCGATGGGCCCATCAAATGAGTTTTAAGAAAAAAAGAATACTAAAAGTAAAATTTGCAATTGAGAAATTTACAACTTATATGTTTATTTCTTATAGAGATTGATTTATTTATTGGAATTTCGGGTATCTTGATATAAATCATAAATAATTATTTTAAACTTTTTTTTTATATTTTTAATATTTTTATAAAACTTTAATGTTATAAATTATCTTGTCCGTTATTAATCACGGACACATTTTGCTAGTCCTATTTTAAATTTCAAGACATAGCATGTCACAACCGGAGCAGTGGGGAGTTACATCGCTGCACTGGAGTTGGGCCCATTGAATAATTCATATTTCGAAGTAGCCATGCAAATCATATAGTGGGTATTGAAAATTTAATTCTTGCATTCACACATCCACTGACTTGTTTCAAGAAGGCCGACAACGATATGCCTAAAATGCTGCGGGCCCGAAAGATTAAAATTCAAACGTCCTGGACATAAAACTCCTAAAATTCAGACACAACCAAGATTGGTTAATTAAATCACCTGTAAACATGAGATAACCAAATGGTTATGATGTCCCATCTAACACAACTCCCCCGGGATTGATCCTTGGGCTAATAGATCTCCACGAGGGTGTATAGTGTATTATTTAGGCTTAAGTATGCGTAATAAATCATGTTCCAACCCAAACTTAAGGATTTTTTTGAAATTCTCCCTTCTTAAAAAGCAAGTATGTGTAATAAATCATGTACCAACTCAAAAGCTTAAGTTGATTGGTGGAAAGAGCCTATTATTCAGGCAATGTGGGACTTCCCAACACTCCCCCTCATATGCAGGCCCAATAGATTTTCATGGACGGGCCTGTCACGTGAGCTACAGAAGAACGACGGGATCGGAACCCGCTCTGATACCATATAATTGTTAGTTTTATTGACTCAATCCAGTAGATGATATAATAAATCGATTAACTTTTTTATTTTATCAGTATATTCATGCTTACTTTTCATGAGATGAATGGTGATTTATTATATACTTGCACATAACCACAAGTATATTAGATGTAACATGTGTATGGGTGAGATCCACATACGGGAGACATGTGTGACAAATCTTATACTTAAATATCTTCACAACCAGTGATGAGACTGGACATCTCATACTGACAAGGTTGCAGTACTTTGGTTACTATGAGATAGTGTGATTTGTCTCGATCATCAGAATGGAAGATTCTGGATCATAGTGCTGGTACATTGGATGTATTGAAGGACCATGAGAAGCACCTTATAAACACTGTCTTTACTTTAAGGTTGCTCTCATAATTCTCTAGCAGTAAGCTCTCAATCCAGAGACATTAATGAACTCAAGTTTCTATCTATTCATTTGCTTTGAGTCACCAATGAGTGAGGCCAACTGTAGGTCAACACCTCGGTGATTTGGGTACGTGGTAGTAGAGCTGTGGGAACATTCAATGGTCAAGATGAAATCTATCTCTAATATCCCCTTGTGCCAATTAATGGATTTATCATTGGTAAGTGCTCACCTATTCCGATTAAGAGTTAATTGGAAAGGTACCTATGATCATTATAATTAATTGGGGCTCAAGGATAATAAGATATGGATCTAAGTTTGGAAGACAGGTCCAATTGATCCTTGGATATTGATAGAGGGGCCTACTTGTGGTAATGTGGAAGTTTAGGGTCTTCTATGTAATATTCCTAAGACTGGAGTTCAATGGCATTTATATAGTGGAGTTATTTGCAATTAACTGTGGGTCCGGATTACACATGAGATGTGGGGTTGCGTGTCCCAGTTGAAGCCAGCTTTCTAAGGAATCCCCAGTGGTCCCCACGCTAGCCCAATTATTAAGATACTAATTTTAGTTGAACTCTAAAAGGAAAGTTACTATTTCTATTTGAAGTGATACTTCTAATAGTGGTAATAGTAAACTTACTAATTTAAGTAGAAGTGAGACTTCTATTTTAATTAGAAAGGAATTAGAAAGTTACTAATCATAATTAAAGTGAGACTTCTAAATATGATATATAAGTAAATTTACTAATTTTAATGGAAGTGAGACTTCTATTTAAATTAGAAACGAGAAAGTTACTAATTCTTAATTGAAGTAAGACTTCTATTTCAATTAGTAAAAGAAGAGGTTGGCTTGAGAAGCTATAAATAGAGGAGAACCTAAGGGGTGGATGTCCAAGCACTATCCTAGCATAGGGATTCACCTCCAGCCCTCTTTAGTGCAAGAGTTGCACATGCTCTTTCTCCTCTCCCTCTTCTAGTTCTCTTTCTAGTTCCATCCTTTGAGTTCCTAGTAGTTTTCTCTTGGAGATCCCACCATCTACTTGAGAAAAGGAGAATCTGATACGGGTCATAGCGTGGAAGATCAAGAGGTCTTGGAGATCCCTATTTGATTAGTGAAAGCGTTTCATCATCAAAGAAAGACGCAACTTCTCCATTAGAGCAAACTTCTCCAAAGGTATAATCCACTTCCTTGCACGTTGTAGATTTTTATGGATGCTTGTTAGTTGCTATTTCTATCTTCTAGATAGATTGTATTTACTGATCATGATGGCTGAGATTGAGGGTTTGCTTCATGGATTGGGCTTTAGAGCCTTCTGGATAGTTGATCCCTACATCAAGTGGGTCAAAATTTTTGAAACCTATCCTAGAGGCCATCCTACTTCCAACGATAATAAACAACCCAAAAGCTTAAGCTGATAAGTGGAAGGTCCATATAGGTACATTAATACATGTCAAGTCTATTACTTAAGCGACATGGGATGTGGGATCGGAATTCTAAAAGTTTATGGTACGAGATCTCTAGATTGGTCCACTCAATAAATCAGCCCACTAGTGTGCAAAAAAAAAAAATCTATGCAGCGGAAATAAAATAACAAGCACACGCCACAAGGACACCATATTTAATGTGTAAAATCCTAACTGGGTGAAAAATCACAGATCCGAACTGGATCAACAATCAAACACTATGAATCTCGCAATTACAAGAAACTCAGATTTCCTCCCCAGATATCCACTATCTAAAGACTGAAGTTACCTTGTGTCGTTTAAGGCTTCAACGACTTCACACCGTTGATTGCAACATACTCAATCTAGCGCTCAAATCTTCTACGTAAGAAGATGATCTTCTATAAATGATGCAGAAGAATCTGGCTCTCTGGAGTACTTGGGAGCACAACTCTTCAATAAATTCCTAGAGAATATTTCTCTCAATTAGATCACTAATTCAGAACTTGAGAGATGATCTGTATCTCTTTGGGTTGTGAGAAACACCCAATGCACAGCCCCTAATTCGTGCAAGAGACTCCTAATAATAATCTACTTAGAATATAGAGTCCATCTCAACTTTCACTCAGAAGTTCGGAACCAACCGGGCACTCAGCGCCATTCTCGCCATAGCGAGAATCACCCTTGCTATAGCGAGGGGTGTTTCTGCCTCGGTTTTGCATTTTTGTTATGACAGCCGCCTGACAGCGTTTTGGCTTAACAATCCCTCGCTTTTGGCAATTCTTAGACAAATCTTCGTAGAACAATACAATATAATCTACCCAAAAGAAAAACCCAAAATACATTTAATTTTTTTTAAAAAGAAATCAGCACTGTAGATCTTGAATTGCCTTAGCTTGTAAAACTCCCGCTGGCTTCATTCTTCTTCTCCTGAATTTATCGATAATTGACAAACAAAAAATCATGCTGCTTCTGTCAATCTAGATCCAGTAGTAGCTCCCCCCTCAATTTATCTTCGTAGCAGCACTGGGGTGGGAGCTTGACTTCCTTGATCAGGGCTTTTTATAATTAGCCACCCACACTTGTGTAGTTTGAGCTTTCAGCACGGTGTGAGCAAACTCCTTAGACATGTCAGACTTTCTTACCCAAATTGGAGTCGTCTTGGGTGAAGAATAATTCTTCCGCCATTGCTTGGTCTTTTGTAGACTTCGCAGCTTCTTGCAACGAGGACGAATGTATCCTTTCTTTCCACAATGGTGACAAGTGGATAGGCGTGCAGCGCGTGACACATTCTTTTTCTTGATACTACTCAACACATTATTTGGATGTGCAGTATGTAGAGTAGTATGTGCAACACTTGAAAACCGTCAAAGTACAGAAATTGGCGCGCTACTTTCCGAAAAATCCGAGAACTTCCAAGATCGTAGGTCCGCAGTGAGGTCCAATTTAAAACTTTTTCAACAATACAATAACAACGGTTAATTTGCGGAAGCATAAAGGATAAAGCGGAAGCACTATCAGAAATAGCGGAAGCATAGGTATCATGAAACATATATCAAATATAATAGGCTGAAGTCCAGCCCAAAATGACAAGTGATGAAAAATAAAGGTTTATTACATTTTTCCATAAACTACCCTCTCACCACAAGAAACACTCAATCCCAAAATAAATAGATGCACTCTCAAACCCCATGTGCTGGCTCTCCAACCTTCGGCTTGACCTCCTGGTCGACCGGTCTCCATTCGTAGTCTCCTACTACGGGCGCCTCTACGAGTGCGTACGCATCGCCCTCGAACTTGGGGTCAGGACCTAAGCACCAAGAATGGATCAGATCTAAAGATCTGGCAAGTCACAGTATGCTGATAATATAGGATGTATGCATTAAATGAGTAGAGACAGTAATAATGTTAAAGAGAGTAGCAATGGTACAGATCCTAGGCAGTTGAGCAAGATAAACGATGTAGAATCAGAATAAGCATAATAATAGACCTACACAATATGGCACACTCACACAAGCTAGATACCGCGGGATATTATGCCGCGGCCCTCCCATACTGAACACAGTCGCAGCGAGGAAAATCTCACAGTGCTGGGGATTATCTAGCCCCGCATACAACATCATCCATCATCACATCCTGAGACCGGACCCGGTATCGCACCGTCCGTCTCCAACAATGCTCATTATGATAGCCACACAACACTCTCAATAGCTCCTACCAGTGATGATCAGTCCAACTGGTTGAGCTTAGATCAACTGAGTGAATGTCTATGTCGACTCCGAAAACAATAAAGGTCTGTATCTGTCTAGGCTCTGCCCTGCGTGAACAAGGTCCTAACAAAGTCCCTAAGAGGTCCAAGTACCCAATACAACCCATGGATCATAGTCCAAGTCCAATCATTGGATCCATACCAATGCCCACCAAATACATGGCTTGATCTACAACAATCCAAATGAGATACAAGTCCATTTCCAATGACATATGATCCATTTACACCCACGATGAGTCACAAGCCCATATAATCTAACCTCTCCAGTTTAGGGTAATCTACATCCAAGCTTAGGCCATAAAAGGGCCCGCCTAGCTGCAGACACGGGTCAATGTTCACCCAATCATATTACTGGGTCACCTCTAAGTAGTCCTAAGTTCAGGTCATCCAATTTCCATTTAATTAACAGGTATAAGAAATAATAAGGACAAAAGAGTGACAGTAATAATATGAGGGAGATGAATCTCCAAGTACAAGGATCAATGGGAGATATCAACAGTCCAACCTAAGTAATTGATCCACTTTCAGGTTCCGGTCTATCTCAGGTAATTTGATCTTTAAATGAACCCTCAGATGTTAAGGAATATTGTGTTTGGTGCTCCCGAAGTTATGAGCATCATTGGTAACACATAAAGGTCGAATAATCTTAGATTACATAACTTGGACCTTAATTAGTGGGCCCCACGAGTCAAGGTTGAGCCACACCATTGACTCGTGGTTGGCACAGTGATAGAAGTCTATTTGGATGGTCAATCTAAAATTTGGAAATTCACTGTACACAGTGTGCTTGGTCGACCTGGCACACTGGGATCAGTGAGCCTTCACCCTTCAGGTAAAGTCCTGAATTATGGAATTTACAGTGTGTTCAGTCGACCTCCTAGCCTGGTCGGTCAACCGCGCACACTGCAAATTCTGGCTAAGGGGTGTCCCAGGTTTCAGCTTCTTTCCCTGGAAATTCTGATCTCTATCACCTGATCTCGGTCTTCTGGCTCTGAGCTCGGTTAAGTACTGAGCTCGGTCAAGCACTAAGGTCGGTCAAACACTGAGCTCGGTTTAGGCATTGAGTTCGGTCAAGCACTGAGCTCGGTTAAGTACTGAGCTCGGCTAAAACACTGATCTCGGCCAAACACTGAGCTCAACCAAAACGCTGAGCTCGGCCAAACACTGAGCTCGGCTAGGACATTGAGCTCGGTCAATAACTGAGCTCGGCCAGAATACTGAGCTCTGCAACATTGGGCTCGGCCAACACTAGCTCTGCAACACTGAGCTCGGCCAACACTGAGCTCTACAACATTGAGCTCGGCCAGTGCACTGAGCTCTGCAACACTGAGCTCGGTCAAAGAAATAGCATGTGGAATAAATAACTGGGAGTTGCATTTTCCCAGATTTCAGTGTGTTCGGTCGCCGACCACACCCTGTGGAGAAAGATAGCTGAGAGCTGGAATTTCCAGTTTTCAGTGTGTTCGGTCGACCGAGGTACAGGTAGGTCGACCGAATACACTGAGTTCGGGCAAATTCCAGGATCTCGGTTTTCCTTCTTCTTCAATCTGTTTTCCACCAGAACTCATCCAAACTCGTCCAAACTCCACATACACATCCAGAAATAAGAAAAGCACTCCATTATACATCCAACCATCTAATCCATGGGCCATTGATCTTCCAAATGAGATCAACTCATCCATCAGTGGCCAACAATCCATGAAAACGTGCTCAAAGGTAAATCTAATAGTTCTAACATCATCTAAGTAGAAATACAGAGAATCAAAGACAGTAAAACATCCATTCTATATTAAGTAGGCATATTACACTTGCCTTGATCGATTGCAGAAGGAAGAGAAAGAAAACAGAGTTCTAATCCGGTAAAAAGGAAAATCCCAACTGTAGGGTCTTCTCAGACATAGAACCAGCCAATAACCTAGATCTAGAAGAGATCTCTACTCTTATACCCATTTCCACCAAAGAATTGCTATAAGGAAAGGGATCTAGAAAGAGAAAGAGAATTTTCTAATGGAATTGAACTAGAAGTGGGTATTCACCTGATTTGAAGAAAGGGGAAGGGATGACCGAAGTGGAGAGAAAGAAATCCCAATATAAGTTGCAGTAACAGGTCGGCAGTGGCGTTCTTCTTCTTAGAACCCATACAGAGAGAATGAGAGAAATAGAGAGAGATGAGAGGGAGATGGAAAATTGGAGGGAATTGAGAGATCGTTAGAGGGAAAATGGGAAAGGAAGAGAGAAAAAAGAGGGGAATGAGGGAGAAGAACAGTAGCTAGCGTATGACAATGGGAGGGTTTAGTTTATAAAGGTTGGGGGTTTGGGCCAGGGACAAAAGTACCCTTTTTAGTTAGAATGGATTAGGGTTAGGGTTGAGGGTAGTTTGGTCTTTAGGTGGGAATCTAGAAGCTTCTTTAGTGGATACCCCCTATAGTAATTATTAATTCTAAGCTAGGGCCTCTAACAAACTAACTGATTTTAGAAATAACAAAAGACACCCTATTAACTCTACAAATTACACAACTAGACTAATCCTAGGAAAATACATAACTACCCTTACTAAACCCCATAATTAGTATAAATAGTATACTTAGACTATAATATAGTATTCAAATCCAAATTGAGGGCTCACAAGGGGTGGGGCCTCACATGCACCATAATCATAACCGGGACCGCTTCTGTCAAAAAGAGACATCTGACTGCACAAGATGTTTGTAAGAGTTCTTGAACCAGTGTTTATCTTGTTTAACGAAGCCTGTTTCACTTCTAACTCATACAAAGTAATCTTCAGTCTTCGTTGTAAATTTTCTTTTTTAGATTTAACAGTCTGCAACTCCGTCTTCATATTCTCAATCTCTTGTTTAGCCTTTTAAATTTTTTGACTTTCAGTAGTCAAATTTTCAGCCATGCAGTTTTTCTGACTTTCCAAGAGACGAATCTTTTCAAGTGCTTGCTCTAAAATCATTCTGTAATGCATAATTTTCTTCTTGAGCATCTTTTAACTTGATTGTGACCTTCTTACCATACTTGGTCATCCTCACACAACCATTAAACGTGGAGTAATTTTTTTGTTCCCAATCCTGTTTTTGATCTGACGCCTCATCTTCATTATCATCATCGGACATAGAGGGTCTAGCCAAGAATTGATTGAGTACCATTCTATAAAATCTCTTAAGATCAAACATAACAACTTAGTGCAACCCGCTCTGATACCATTTGAAGGTTTAGGGTACGAGATCACTAGATTGATCCACTCAATAAATTAGCCCAGTAGTGTGCAACAAACAATATTCTACGCATCGGAAATAAAATTACAAGCACACACTACAAGGACACCAGATTTAATGTGAAAAATCATAACCGGGTGAAAAACCACAGATCCGAACTGGAGCAACAATCAAACACTATGAATCTCGCAATTATAAGAAACTCAGATTTCCTCCCCAGATATCCATTATCTAAAGACTGAAGTTACCTCGTGTCGTTTCACGCTTCAACGACTTCACACCGTTGATTGCAACAGACTCAATCCAGCGCTTGACTCCTCAAATCTTCTATGCAAGAAGATGATCTTCTACAAAGGATGCAAAAGAATCTGGCTCTCTGGAGTACTTGGGAGCACAACTCTTCAATAAATCCATAGAGAATATTTATCTCAATTAGATCACTAATTCAGAACTTGAGAGATGATCTGTATCTCTTTAGGTTGTGAGAAACACCCAATATATAGCCCCTAATTCATGCAAGAGACTCCTAATAATAATCCACTTAGAATATAGAGTCCATCACAACTTTCACTCAGAAGTTCGGAACCAACTGGGCACTCAGCGCCATTCTCGCCATAGCGATAATCACCCTTGCTATAGCGAGAGGCGTCTCTGGCTCGGTTTTGCATTTTGGATCTAACAGCCTTTTGACCTAACAACTTCTCGACATTATGAACAACTTTGAATATGACCCATCATTCAATTTCTCCATTCAATAACTCTGTCATTAGTATGCAAATAAAGACAGCACCTCAGATTTTTCTCAATTTGAACACAACTTGTCTAGTTGTCTACATCTTAATTCCATGAGTAGCAATCCATTGGCATTGATCCTCGATCATCACAAACATATCAGACTTTGTACTAACCGATTATCAATACAGAAGGTTAATCTGACTTTATCATGACCAGGGATAATGGTTTGATTGTGAAGTACCATCATCCAATTTCTATAATCAAAACCAAGTCATTAACATGCAAAAAAGACATTCCACCAGATTTTAATCAAGTTGTTGATAAGGAAGTATCAGTTGTCTCCATCTTCCATCTATCATTTCCAAACCATTGATCTTAGCACAAATACAATTGCCTTACTACTAATACATATCGATAAAGAACAGTAATCTGACTTATTGACAACATCATACGCAACAGTAGAAGCAATCAAGCTGTAGAACACTTGCCTCGGTAGTCACACCTACAAATGACACAGAGAAAGGAAGGGAAAATAGAATACAGTGCAAATAACACAGATTCCATACATACACCAGAGCATGGACTTTAAACAATCTGGGTGTCTCTCTGTTTCACCCTAACCTTCAATCCCTTCTCCATTAGTAGGATTATGGAGAGGGTAGGGCTCACAGTGTGACCTTCCAACACTTGAAAATGGAAATTGAAGAGCAGAGTAGCTGCAACTGATTTCATTTGAGTGAAAGCCACTTCCTTGCCCAAGCAAATCCTTGGCCCTGAATTGAATGCCATGAACTTGTAGGATGGCTCAACCTTGAGCTTTCCTTTCTCAGTAATCCATCTCTCTGGCTTGAATTCTAAGCAGTCTTTGCCCCATATGGATTCCATCCTCCCCATCGTGTATAATGGAATCAAGATCTTTGTTCCTGGTCTAACAGCCTCACCGCTCGGAAGAACTTCTGGCTGAACAACACTCGTATATTCAAATGGAACAGGCGGGAAGAGTCGCAGAGACTCACACAAGGCTGCATGGAGATAAACCGACTTACTAAGCTCCTCAGCGTCGAACTCCTTCAATTCTCCTTGCCGCTTCTCTCTCAACTGGGGTGAATTGTCCCTCAGTTCCTCCAAGATCTTGGTTTCGACTTCTGGGTTCCTGGAAACTAGCCAGAAGAACCAAGTGAGAGCTGAGCTTGTGGTGTCTCTCCCCGCAAGGATGAGATTCACGGTGGTGTCTCTGAGGAATTTATCGGACTTAGGTATAGGTAGTTCATCATCAAGTTGATAATCAATGTAAGATGTCAACAAATCCGACCCTTTCTCACAGTCAGCATCTCCTGCATGCCTTGTAGATTTGTTCAGCTCCTCTCTTCTCCTTGAGATGAGTTGGTTTGCGAAATGATCAAAAGTCTTCCATGCTTCAGCCAATTTCTTCTCCTTGCCAATCTTGAGCCACTTTAGCAACATCCACCAGCTCTCAGGCACTGCATTCCGGAAGGCCAGTGCTTCCATCGTATCATCCATTGCCTGTGCAAATGGAACCATCGGCAATTCAACCGAAAGGGAGCCTGGATCAGCTCCGAAGATTAGAATGCATGTGTTGTCAAAGGTGAATCTTTGAAACAAATCTTGCAAATCCATGACGCCTTGGTCTTGGTTGGCTTTGTGCTTGAATACATGCATTAGGCCATTCACCTTTGCTTGGCTTGTCCTGTTAACAAAGGTGCGAAATTTCTTGCTGCTCATAAGGCTGTGAGCCATTTTTCGCTGAATTCTCCATGACTCAGAATCTGCATTGATAATAGATTCTCCAAAGATATCAAAGATTCTTGCAAATTCAGGTCCCTTGGGGAAGCTAGAGAAGTTGGTGTTGTAAATGTAGTTGATGTTGGCTGGGTCGCACGTGCATACAATATCCATGCTAGTGAACCATGGACCATGGAACTTGAATGTGCCACCATGGTCACGGACTACCTCTGTCATCCGATCATGAATGTGATGGATGTTGAGTAGAACCGTCGGCAACATTCCAATGATCGGCCAATTCGGAACATTTTCAGCTTTTCTCTTGCAACATTCATACAAGAGGAAACACGCACATAAGGCTAAGAATAGTTCAAGGTAGCTCCATGAGATGATGATGCTCCATAAGGAGGCCATGAAAGCTGCAGCCATTGGTGAGATGACTAAACTAGCTCTTAATGGAATGAGAAGAGTGTGAAGATGTTGAGCCATTGGGGGCATTGCTTGTGTTTATAAACTATATCACTCAGCCCATCATCATTAATAGTTAGTTAGCGTGCCAACTGTCCGAAATTATTCGACTGAAGAATCTATCGAGACGAGAAATTGTCGAAACTTAGAACCTGTTTAATTGTGAGATTTTGTGGATCCATGTTTTGATTTATTTATTATTATTTTTTTTTTTTAACATAGTCCCCTTCGCCCTCTGCAGTTCCTTTTACTAAACTATCTGACTCAAGGTAATATACCAAAGGCTAACTTCCCATGGTCCTCCAAATTTCAAACCGCGCGCAAAGAAATTAAATCCTAGGAAGGCAGTGACACTATTCACAAATTTTAGTAGCTTTTTCTTTTTGAATGTCCTCCTGTCAAACATGGTTGAGGGCCCAGAATTGATTGATAAACATCCCAAACCTAAATCCCTTTCTCAATGAATTGAGAAATATTATTCTAGACAACCACTCACAGCTGGTGGTATTAACAAAACCGAACTTAACAAGATAATGTGTACTTCATCAGGCTGTAAATCGGCCTGATAATGCAATGGACCAATGCCCAAAATAACGATATCGACCATTGTATATATTGCCCTGATCATTGATTAAAAAAATAGAGCTTTATTATAAGGAAAATGCCTAATAAATAGAAAACAAAATGTTCGTACAGTGTTTCCTTTATTAAACTCGTGATCCATACAAGGCGAGATAATAATACAACACTACTTTTGGCAAGAATCTATCAGAAAATCAGTTTGAATGTATACCAGAAATGTCCTATACAGGAGCCATATTCCTTCTAATCAGTTTAAAGTTGAAACTAATGTGTACGTTTCTGCATCACAAAACTCTGCCTTTCTAACTGGGCCTGCAAGCACATGCCTTTGCTCCTCTTAATGAAGACATTTATTGTGGGGTTAAAGTTCCACTTGCAAGATTGAGAAAACCACACCAAGAAATTAGGGCCAATCCATATCTGGAGTAGAACTAAGGGCCTGTTCACTTACTAGAATTCCTAACAAGAATTCAGGCTGTCTGGGAATTCAGAATTCCTGTCAGGAATTCTATGTTTCATTACCAAAATTCTTACAGAATTCCTGGGCATTTGAAATTCCAAGCATTTCAAATTCCAAAAAACCCAGCATTTGAAAAACCACTTTAACAAGTAGGATTTGAAAATCTCACTTGGCACATAAATTCCGGGAGAGGGACGATGGCATTCCGGGAGCTCAGGTAGGAATTCAGGCCATGAATGAAACAAGAAATTTGGAATTCCAGAATTTGGTAGCATTTCAAATACTAGGATTTGAAATTTCCAGACAACCACCAGACATGAATTCTATGAATTCTAGTAAAGAAACTTACTAGGTATGACGAGTCCTGAATGTTTCTACATCACAAAACTCTCCCTCTCTAACTGGGCCTACAAGCACATGCATGACTGTGGTCCCCTTAATGAAGACATTTATTGTGGGGGTAAAGTATTGACTCATTCCACAATTGACAGATTCCATTGGGGGCCAGAACTACCATGCAGCGACGTATGATACAGTACCCAGGTTAAAATCATGGGTGGGGGGCCACATTTGTAAAATCCAAGCCGCTTCACTACGCAAAGGCCCATTGTGTACTCTGCATTTGAATATTCAAAATCTATTTCAGTAGGCCAACCGATGGATTGGCCACCAGATTTCACACAAAGAAGCTCTTTCCATTTCTGCCCTTTAAAAAGAGTAAAGTAAAGAAAGTTAATCACAATTTCAAATTTAGTTGATCCAACAATGGTCATCTCACTAATTTGAATAATAATCTAACATTTGATCACTATAATGGTACTAGGACTAACAAGAGGTTTGGATTTTCCTAATGGGACCCCCACCTATGATTTTAACCTAGGTGCTGTATCACTCAATGGAATCGGTCAATTGTAGAATGAGTCAATATAAAGTTCCACCTGAAACATTGAGAAAACCACTCATTGGATTTTTAATTGTTTTAATTAAAAAGACAATGGGATCCAATGGGAAGTACATCAACTTTTTCGTAGTCGTGTTGATTTAATCCAGTGTCTTTATTTCTGTTTTGGTTTAATCTCTACAATTTCCCGGATTCTTGATTATTGACATTTGTTTTACATAATTCCTTGATTATAATTTTGCAGTAATCATTCATTACATGCACTTCCTAAAAACAAGGGGCCATCATCTCTTAGACCATCCAAGTGTTGTCGTCCTCATCGTCATCAAAGTCTTATCTCCAGGCGTGCTTTGCCAAGTTACAGGATAATTCAATCAATGGTAACATTTGCACTAAGAAACTAATGCTCAAGTAATCGACGGCTAGGGTCATTAAATTAGTACCGACATCTGGGCAAATGTACATATACACATATATACATATTCCTTCAAATGCAAATTAAATGAATTGCAAATTAGGCTGCTCTGGTTTTGCCACAGTGCAGTTTAGCAAGTTTATCTTATCTAGTCCAAGCTTAAGCTTGTCATTTTTCATATTTATAGCACAACGCCTAAGAAAGAGATAGGGAGTGCCTTCTAGTTCCAAGCTTTGTTTTTTGTTTTTTGTTTTTTGTTTTTTGGGTTGGAATAGTTCCAAGCTTTTACTTGGTGTAGAATGCTTTCACATGAATCCCTAAATTAATTAGACAAGATATTTGTGGATGATGATGGTGATGTCTGTAGGTCTGGTTTACACTGTAATTGAATAACCCATTTACCTTATTTAATCAGTATTATATACTTATTTATCTACATATAATATCCATTATATTTTATATTGTGTACATGTTAACATGTTCGCTCACCTCACCAGATACAGTTCTTGGGAAATCTTTTTGGAAAAATGTCAAGATATTTATTTTACAGTTTTCCTCGGGATGTTAATTATCAGGAAGATGTCCCAGAAAGAAAAAAAAAATAGTTAGATAGTTAATAAGTCAATTTAAAATACCATTAAGAATCAGCTATATATATTTTTATTTTTCCTTTTTTATTCTAATGTTGCAGTTTTCTTGTGATATTTCATTTTTTATGGTGTTTTAAAATATATTATGGTATTATCGAGAAAATATTTTTTTGGGTAAATAGCATGATATTATCGCTATATTTTTAAAGTATCGCCAACATTTAGATTTAGTGATCATTGACCTAACAATATAAAGCTACAATTTATATCTCTCAATGGAAAAGGGGCCCAGATAACAACTTTGTATCCTAAATGAACAGGTTGGAAATTCTTTAATTGGAAGAATTTCAAATGGCCACTATTTTTTAGTCTAAATAAGGAGGGTTCATACCCAATAATAATAATAAAAATAAAAATGCCCTAGCTGTATGAAATGACTCCTAAATAGGTCCTTGCCACTAATTTATCTTCAAACTCTTAATGAAACAAACAAATTCTATTAACACCCACCCATTTTAACTTCTCCAATCATGTTTGTCATTCACAATTCAACCAGTTCATGGTTGTACTTTCCTCAACATTAATTAACACTTCAATTTCTCTACCTCTTCAACTCTGACTCAAGCTTTAATTTGATCATCCTGGCAAAAATGGCCCTCCAAATTGTGCTTGGAGAAACCTTTATATCCTCTCATTTCGTTCTCCTCTTCTATTTTCTATTTTACTTTTATTTAATGATTAGGGTATGAAATGTACTTAGTTTTATACTATTTTTGGAATGATTTTGATAAGAGTATGAGGGTCAATTTGTGTGAAGAAACTAAACCGTGCACTCTAGAGTTTCTTGAGTTTTGGCAGAAATTAGGGCATGGACTGGCCGACTTTGATCACTGCTAGGTATGTATTATGAAATAATGGCTGTATTTAAGTTTACATTAATAGTTGGATTTGTGAAATCAAAGATCCTATCGAATAAAAGGTTTACAATTTTACAAACATAATATATTTGGTGGGAAATAATAGTTAATATGTTGGGTGATGCTAATGAGGCTCATAGAATGACATCTTACCTCAGTGGTAAGATGTGGCAGTTCTCATCCGGTGACTAAGTCTCGAACCTAGCCACCTCCTTCCCTTTTAGATAATGTGTGAGTCTCTATTATCTTTCATGTACCAATTAGTCCTCCTGTTGAATTACAAATGTGTAGGAAGTGACTTAATGAAACTCAAAAACCCAATTATTTTATAATGGCAGGTTGAAATATTAAATGAAAGGGGTAATTCAATTAATTGGCCTCGTCCCCTTGTTTTTTAAGTCATTAATTTGTTGAAGTCTATTCTATTATTATTTTATAAACTTTCCACTATGAATTAACCAAGTATATTTATATTTTAAAGACAAACGTTTGCATACAATTTTGACCATTTTCTTTCAGTTTTAACCATTAGTGGATCTCACAGCCTCCCTGTGGTACACATTTAAAATCTTATAATAGAAATCAAATTATATACATATTACCATATTTTTGAACCAACAACTTTTACACATTTTCAGACTTACTCTTCCATTCAACCACATAAGATCTCTTATTTTAAAACTAACAAAAAACGCCCGCGCTAAACCCGGGCTAAAAATAAAAATATATTAAAAATTTAAGAATTATTTTAAAATATTATTAAGATAACCCGTGATTAGCCCGGTCCAAAAAAATAAAAATATATTAATTATTTAAAATTTTATCAATAAATATAATAAAATAAAATAAATATTATTTAGCAAAAATACTAAACTAATTTATTTATAAAATTTAGATTGAAATCTTATTGTCATCTAACTTTGAAGTTGCTATGAAATAATTATATAAAGAGAAGAATGACGATGAGAATTGAAAAATTCCTAAGTCTTCTATAACGTCCAAAAAATAAAATAAAAATAAACAGTATTACTTAAGGAAAAAAATGCAATGGGAAAAAAAGTTAGAATATTGTCTAGCCAAACTAAATTGAATTTGTGGCAAGGATTGTTGCATCTCTAGCAAAGACCGTGGAGTATTTTAATTTTCAATAAATTAGAAAGCAATAATACACTCTCTAATCATAATAGAATGAAAATAAATTAATCGTACCCTAAAACATTTATGCAAAGAATAAAACATAATAAAGAAAAAGTAACAAAAAAATAAAGCAATAAATCCATATAATCACACTAACAAAACATTAACTTTGACCTAAGATATATTTAAATTAAATTTGGTCTACCGATGGATTGATCACATATAAAACACATGGTTGCAATAAATAAAGTAAAATATCATAAGCTCCCATGTGATATGAAGTCATTATAATACTCTGATTCTATCCAATTAATCAAGCACATTAGAATAAATCAAATCCGATCTTGATAAAAAAAAAATCTAAATCATGTGACCAATGGGATCAATTAACAATCCCAGACTTTGTGATCAATTGCATAAATTCATTGAATAAACTTATTAAAAAAATACCCAATGCATATGATCAACAACATGAGATCAAGGAACATGATCACTAATATCAATCAGTCACATCAAGTCCTCATAAAAAGATATATAACACAATGTTTGAATACATAATATAATAAAAGAAGGAAACATGTGGTGCGATGGGCTTGGGCTTCTGAAAAATGGATCAGGATTTGACCTGGGTTGGCCCAGGTTAAGAACCCAGATCGACAGTCTTGTTCAAAGCTCATAAACCAAGAACTCTGCATTCTCACTCATAGAAACCTTGTTCAAAGCCACAGTTCCATCCTCACTCAATCCATTCGGATCCAACAAAACCTCTGCCTTCCCCTCCAAACCATCCTACATCAAAACACAAACAACCCATCATTCAAAAACAAAAATTCAATTGACATTCAACAAACACACCCTAAAAAACCAAATCTCTCCCTCAATACCTGCACATAAAGAACGCTCTACGCCTGTAACCCTGTATTGTGAAAATATAAATACTTATCTCCTTTTCTTGAACGGCGTATCTGTTGTGCGCGTGTATGCAGAAACGTGAATTAATGATCGAACGAACAAACAACCACACAAAAGACAAACAATCACACACAAGAGAATTACGTGGTTCGGCAATCTTGCCTACATCTACGGGAAAGAAAACTCGACTCTCCTTTAGGTTCACTCTTTTGTCTATCTGTCTGTATCTCATGGGTTACACATTGCATCATATATATATAGTGCTCTCTTTCTTACCCCCTAAGAAACCCTATTTTAGTCAATAAGAAAGTCCTGGTACAATTACCAAACTACCCATGACCATGAACCTACTTGGTCTGGACCTACTAAGCCCAACATCTCCCCCTCCAGACCATGGGGAAGACGCTTCTGAACCCCTTACTAGGAGTTCAGTCCTGCCAACTCTGAACACAGCTCTAGCTTTCCCTTAGACACGACCTTAGTCATCATGTCAGAGGGATTCTTATCAGTGTGAAACTTTTCCAGCTTCATGAGATTCTTCTCGATGACCTCATGAATCCAATAATATCTCACATCAACATGCTTTGTGCGGGCATGGTATGTAGCATTCTTGCTATCTGACTATCATAGTAGACTACATACTCTCATTGCTTCAAATCCAGTTCTCGAAAGAAATTCCTCAACCAAATCATCTCCTTCCCTGCTTCATTAGCAGCTATGTATTCTGCTTCGGTTGTAGACAATGCTGTACACTTCTGCAATTTAGATTGCCCGGAAATAGCTCCCCCTGCAAAAGTAAATAAGTACCCAGAAGTAGACAACTGACGATCAAGATCGCCTGCAAAATAGTATCTGTAAAGCCTTTAAGTACTGGTTTTAAGCCTCCGAAATACAAGCAAAAATCTGATGTAAATCTCAAATATCTGAAGATCCACTTCACTGCTTCCCAATGCTCTTTCATAGGGTTAGAAAGAAATCTACTCACTACACCCACTGCATGAGCAATGTCTGGCCGTGTACACAACATGGCATACATAAGACTCTCAACTGCTGAGAAGTATGGAACAGAATCATCCGTTCCTTTTCTTCATCTGTAGTAGGACATAATCTCTTACTGAGCTTGAAGTGACTAGCTAAAGGCAAGCTAACTGGCTTAGCATCTATCATATTGAATCTCGCTATCACCCGTTCAACATATTTCTCCTGTGACAACCACAGCTTCTTGGCATTCCTGTCACGACGTATTTGCATTCCCAAAATCTGTCGTGTGGGACCCAAGTCTTTCATGTCAAAAGTCTTTGACATGTCCCTCTTCAATCTACCAATCATCTCACTATCATGTCCATCTATCAACATATCATCGATATATAAAAGAAGGATGATAAATTTGCCATTACCAAATTTACGAACATAAACGCAGTGATCTGCAGTTGTCCTCCGGTACCCATGACTCACCATGAATGAATCAAACTTCTTATACCATTGCCTCAGCGCTTGTTTCAGCTCGTAGAGACTCTTTTTCAACCTGCAAACCAACTGTTCTTTTCCTTCTACCTCAAACCCCTCCGGCTGAGTCATGTAGATCTCTTCTTTCAGATCCCCGTGAAGAAAAGAAGTCTTCACATCCATCTGTTCAAGTTCAAGGTCCACACTGGTGACTAGACCGAAGACAACTCTGATAGAAGTCATCTTCACAACTGAGAGAAGATTTCATCGAAGTCAAGACCCTTCGTCTGCGCAAAGCCTTTAACCACTAGCCGTGCTTTGTGCTTTATCAGTTTTCCACTGTCATCTCTCTTTAGCTTGAACACCCATTTGTTCTTCATAACCTTCTTTCATTTTGGGAGTTCCACCAGCTCATAAGTATTGTTCTTTTTCAAAAAACTCATCTCATCCTGCATAGCCTCCATCCACTCATCTTTATCTGCATGAGTTTTTCCTTCTGGGTAGCTCTCTGGCTCCCTCTCATCAGTAAGCAAAATATAATCTGCTGTAAGATATCTTGTTGATGGTTGACGCTTTCGAGTAGACCTCCTAAGCCGAGGTTCTATGGTTTCTGACTGAGGAGACTGCTCCCCCTGCTCAACACCCTGTTCATTTGGCAACCCCTGCGCCTCATCACGATCTAAATCATTTTGTCCACCTTCTCCACCTGTAGTCTGCACTGGAGAAGGAGTCGGTGTGAGATCAACCACTCCATCAACAACTTCTTTAGACTTTTCAGTCTTTTCAATATCTCCAAAGAATTGGTCTTCATGAAACACAACATCCCTACTTCTAATAATTTTTCCTTTCCCTGGATTCCATAACCTGTAGCCAAACTCGGCTACACCATAGCCAAGAAAAATGCAACACACTGCCGTATCATCCAGCTTTGAACGCTGCTCCTTTGGTACATGTGCAAAAGCCCTGCACCCAAATACCTTCAAATGAAAATAAAAAACATATTTACCTGTCCATACCCTCTCCGGAAGATCAAAATCCAAAGGAACTGAGGGAGACCTGTTAATCAGGTAAAAGGCAGTTAGAATAGCTTCCCCCCAAAATGGCTTGGGTAGCTGTGCCACTCTAATCATGCATCTCATCCTTTCAAGAATAGTGCGGTTCATTCTCTCTGCTACACCATTGTGCTGTGAAGTACCAGGAACTGTTTTTTCATGTCGAATACTATGTTTTGAGCAATAGCCTTTAAACTGGTTGGATGTGTACACCACCATTATCTGTGTGGAGACATTTCAAGAGCTTTCCTGTTTCTCTTTCAACCATGACATGAAACCGCTGAAATACTTGGAACACCTGATCCTTCGATTTCAACGCAAAAACCCGGACTTTCCTGGATGCATCATCAATAAATGTGACAAAAAGTTTATTGCCACCCAATGACTCCACCTCCATGGGACCACAAACATCAGAATATACCAAATCCAACACATTAAATTTTATCGTTGATGTTTTAGATAAAGAAACCCTATGTTGTTTACCAAACATGCAATAATCACAATGTTCAAGAGATGTATCTTTGGAGTAGTTAATCAGTTCTTTCTTTGCCAATAACTGCATTCCTTTCTCACTCATATGTCCTAGTCTCTTGTGCCACAGATTTGGAGAGGATCTGTCTTCAACAGCATTCAACACACCTTTGCATAGCTTCACATGTGTCTTATACAGCGTATTACACGTATTCCCTCTCGTAAAAATAAGAGACCCTTTAGTGAGTTTACACCTGCCATTTCCGAAGTAACTTTCATAACCTGCACGGTCCAATGAAGTACCAGAAATCAGGTTCAACCGTAAATCAAGAATATGTCGCACATCTTTCAGCGTCATTGTGCAACCAATATCGGTTTGAATCCAGACATCACCGATCCCAACAATATTCAAATGACTTGTGTTGCCCATCTTCACAGTACCAAAGTCCCCTGCTTTGTACGTCGTGAACATCTCCTTACAAGGAGTAGCATGGTAAGATGCCGCTGTGTCAACAACCGACTAAACCTGATTATCTGCAACACTCAAACACTCTTCAACTTCACTGGTCAGAATCACTACTTCATTATCCAAAGTAGCAGTAGTGTTACACTACAAGAAAGTTGTCTTTTAGTGGCGACTTTTTTAGCCGCGGTCTAATTTTTGCCACTAAAAACCCACCTTTAGTGGCAAAAATTTGATGTCGCCACTGAAGGTATTATAATGCCCACATTTAGTGGCAACTTATATCTCGCAGCTAAATTTTGCCACTAATTCCTTGGCGGGAATTTTTGGCGCCATGGGATTTTGGAGGGAAAGAGATTTAGTGACAAGTTTTAATTTATCGCCACTAATGATGTACGGTTTTAGTGACAACTTTTTATGATCGCAACTAATTTCTTAGATTCTTACATTTAGCCACGGTATATTTTTTGCCACTGTATGTTCTATTTTTTGTGGCTACTTTATATTGCCACTAAAGATATTTCACAAGAAAGTTGACTTTTAATGGCAACATTTTTTGCCGTAATTTAATTTTCACCACTAAAAACTCACCTTTAGTGGCGAAGCTTGATGTTGACACTAAAGGTATTATGTGATCACAATTAATGACAACTTATATGTTGTAGCTAAAGGTCATTTTGGAGGGGAAGGAGATTTAGTGGCAAGTTTTCTTTTTTTGCCACTAATGGTCTAGGAGTTTAGTGGCAATTTTTTTATTTTCGTGGCTAGATGCTTAGTTGTCTTATTTTCGTCACCTTTTGCGGCGACTTTCTATTGCCACTAAAAATATATTATATAAAAACCAACTTTTAGTGGCGACACTTTTAGCCACTATGTTATTTTTGCCACAAAAGACTCACTTTAGTGAAGGTATTATAGGGATCACATTTAGTGGCAATTTATATGCCGTGGCTAAAGGTCATTTTGGAGGGGAAAGAGAATTAGTGGTGAGTTTTAATCTTTCACCCCTAATGTGGTCTAGGATTCTAGGAGTTTAGCAATTAACAACTTTTTTTTCATAACTGATTTCTTATGTGTCTTACTTTTAGCTATACTTTTTTTATGGGGCATTGTCAAGTTTTACTTTGATTGGGGTGGGTCCCTTTGTACGACTGATCACACACTATCAAAGATGCCAACAAAGTCTTCTAGCATAATCGATGAGTCTTAAAATCAAGTTGGGTTGAGATTTGAGCTAAAAAAATATGTTGATGAGCGAAATTGAGGGCGCCAGTACACTACGCGCGTGACTGAAATACGTACGGAGCTCCATTATGAATCAACCATCTTTCCTACGCCAAGGCATAGATGAGAATCACGGTATTCGTCGATCCCAATAAATGGCACCATTACGATATCGACCACGTAATGTTCTCTATCCCGTGCAGTCATTGTGGCGTAAAATGTTTTTACCCTAAAAAGATCTGAGAAAATATCCAAAGTAATCCATAACATTAATTATAAAATGCTAGAGAATGATGTTGATTTCCATTAGTTACAACTATAAAGTAAAACATTGGCCCTTAAATCATACCATCCGGTATCACTGTTTAATCTTTATCAATTTAATATGCTCATATTATATTATTTTTTGGTATTCTTTTTAATTTACAGATCAATTATGTAGCCCACATTGACTATAAGAACACTAGCTACTTGAACTTTTTCTTAATAGTTTATTGACATGTTTCAAAATAATAAATATGACATTGAACCCATCTCCTATAGAAATAAAATATATTTGAGGCCTTATTAGGGAGGCATTTGTCATGAGTGCTTAGTTTTTTTTTATAAGTGGGTTCTATTACTGGGGTGTGGGTCAAGAAAAAATTTCAATACCCGATGGGATTTTCGTTAGATTGGCTACTATAAAGCATTTGAATTTTACCTTTTATATTTTTAATTTAGGTGACTTCATAAGTGACATATCCGATGAGCTCAATTTTAGTTCGATTAAAATTTGTTGAGGACCCACATCAAGAGGAGGCATTTATTTTTAATGGCTTATATTTTTATAAGTACGTAGGCTCACTATAAAATCTTTCAATTAAAAAAATAACTTGGGTCCATTAGATAAAAGAGGGGGATTCTCCAAGGACTTGGTCCTACCATCATATATATATATATATATTTTATTCAAATGGCTTAAAAGTGATAAATTTGATGGACCCAATTTTAGTTTGATTAAAAAAATTTTAAGGCCAATATCAAGAGGAGGCGTTTATTTTTAATGGCTTATGTTTTTATGAATAGGCCCACAGGGTAAGGTATTTTGATTAACATAATAACTTCGGCTCACCAAAATAAGGGTAGGGTGAATTCTGATGGACTTTGGTCTCATACTCCTACCATCATACAACATTCATTACCCATATACAACTTTCATTACCCATTTAATAAATCCCCGCCCTAAACCCATTGCTTCCCGCCATCTATTTTAGTCTCTATAAAACAGTACTATCGGTCTCCATCTCTCTCTCAATTCCAAAACGCAGTAGGGAAAACTCTCTGGTCTCTGTCTCTTGGTCTCTGTCTCTCTCTCCGATCTGAAGCTGCGGTGGCCGGCTATCCTCCCCAGCAGATCCAAACCCTGTCTCAATCTCGGTAACCCTCATATATCTCTCTTTTTTTTTTTTTTTTTTTGTAAACCCCTCTCTATCTCAGTAACCCTCTCTCCCTTTCTCTTTGAATTTGGATTCTCTCCAACATCAATACAAAAGAATTGAGGATCTGCTTAAAAAATTGTAACATCTTTCTTGTTCTATTTGTGAGGGTTTCGGGTTTGTTTTTTAGAGGTTTTTTCACTTGGGGATTTACACTTGTTTGGGTTTTTCTCTTTAATGGGGTTTGATATGGAACTTGTGTTATTGGATAATTGAAATTTGATTTCATTGGTTTAATGTGTCGTTAATTGTAATCTGATATTTGATATTATGCCCCTTCCTGAAACAGTTTATAATTGCTTAATAGGGATTATGTTAAACCCATTCTATTTAGTTGCATTAAATATTGGATCTATGTTGCAAGTCTCTAATTCTTGGACCTTTTTGTTTCTCCTTCATTTAAGATCTACGTTGACATTTTCTTTCTATTTTATGTTTAGGATTAATGTGAGCATAGTTACTAGTGAAGAAAAAGATGTTGGAAAAGACACAAAAAATACATGCAGGAATCATAACATTTTATAGTCCAAATAAATGAATGAAAATGCAAAAGCAAAGCAAGTAGAAAAATTGCTTTTTCTAGAGTTGAGACCCATGATTGATTAGTTTTATTTCTTCTTGTTTATCTAGATGAACTTACCCTGAGATTTAAGATTCTATATCTACCATAAATACTGTATCCAATGCTTATCTTTTTCAGGCAAAGTGAAGCTCCAATCCAATTGCTAAAATGGATAAATAAATACATTCCATATTGTTTTTTTTTTCCTTCTACATATGGTGCCAAAGGAGGTGTTTACTGCAGGGTTGAGCCAATTGTATGTGATAGATCATGCACCTAACAGATAAGTAAAAACACTAAAGTTTTGAACTTATATTCAATATGTGGTTGGGGCATCTTGATCCCACCATCTCTAATTTGTCCTGCTCAAAAATAGCAAAAAAAAAAAAAACAAAGTGTTACATTTGAATGTACAAAAAAATAAAATAAAAGAAAAAAGGCGGAGAAACTAACAGAAGAGGCCACAGGTCTTCCATTATAGTTCTTCCCCAAGAAATAAATCTCTCCGGATACCTCTGGATAAATTTGTCCAGTAGCACTTTTTGTGCCCTGATCTAGTTCCATCAAGCTTGTGCTATGTTCATACAATTCTGGAGAGGCGAGATCTACAGAGATGTCGAGCATAGAGAGATACATACAACAAAGAACAGAACTGTCACTACTTGATGTTTTAGAGTCCTTAGGTGTGTCTTCATGTACAATTTTTTGAGGTCCTTTGGCAGAAATTTTTTCTGGAGTATGGTCAGACCGCTTGGCTTCACTTCTCCTAGCCGGTAAATCTTCAGGTTGATTGATATAATCATGGGACCGGTTGCTGGAATTCCCAGGCCGATGCTCATCTGACAGGACAAGCGCTGAATAATCAAACTCATTCTTAGATGCTGGCAATTCTGCCATTTCATTTTCTTTATGCCCCTTCCAAATATCTGCACTCATTTCCCACCCCCTGCCACTCATCAAATGCCTATTTTGATCCCATTCTGGCCTCCCATAGAAAATGGTCACTAAAAAAATAAATTGCAGAAAAATGGGGAACTCATGAGACATATCCCCAGAAAATGCTTAGAACCTCCTAATAGCTCTCCTTCCATCATAGTCAAAAGGAGCATAAGTCAAGAGAAAAATAGGAATAATTTGCATCTTTTATTGAAACAAGTAGATCCGAGAATTAGCTATTAAGTTATGGCCACTAATCGCCTTATGTTGTTATTTCCATTCTAGGAAGACTTCAAATAAAAATCAGTTTCTATTAGAATCCATAACTGAAAAGCATTTTGAGAGAAGTTGAAGAGCTGAAACTTATCCCCAGAAAATCTATGTTACCCTGATAGTTTGTACATGTGTATAGCATCTGTGTTCGAGTGTACAAGTGTCATATCGATGCTTGATACTGCATCGATACTTCTAAGATACAATTTTGAGAGAAGTTGATTTATTTAGGATCACCTTTGTAAGGTTATGCTCTTCTACTCAATCCTACTCAAGGCATGTTTCCATAACCCCACAGTCTAATATTTCTTTCCTCACTACATCATCCAATATCTTAATTGTCTTCTATCTATTCGATTTCCTTGAATTATCAGCCCTTTGACGCCATACAGGGTTGATTCAAGGCTTTTGTGCACATGCCTAAATAGTCAACAAATTGCAAGTGAAGTATTTTAGTATCAACATGCTCTGTGGGAAATCCCCTTATCAACACTTCAGATTTAGCCTCTGAAAGCATACTGCTTGAAAAATCCACGGGGGAAAATAACATAGGGAGTAAGTACATAACAAACCACCACTACATGCTTCTCCCTTTTCTCTGAGAGATGCAAAATTTAATTGAAATGAATTGGGAATATATAGGACAAGGATTCCAACAAGAAAATGAAAGCTTCTGCCGCAAGAAGATTAAAAAGAAAAAAGAAAAAAAGAATAGAGATCAACTTATCCTCTCTATCCACTCCTGACTTTGCAAGTTTATCCGCAACTTCTTCTTCTTTTTTTTTTCTTCTTTAGTGATATGTTGGATTCTAGCTTTTGTGTAATTGGTCAGGCATCTAATTTCTTTGTACAAATAGAGGAACCTCCAGGGCACTGACTTGAGACCTCATGCCCAGCAAAATTAAGCACCCTGTCAGAGTCCTCTTGAGCTTGTTACGAACCATTCGGTCCACTATTGACTAATACCTATTTCAGTGTCACAGTGACTTATGGTGCGCCTATTTCATGTGAAGGCTGGACTGCCTTGTCCTACAGTGGCAAATGTAGTAGTCTTCAGTAGTGAGAAATGCTGGACATATTTTCTGCACTTAAGGAGATTCAAATCATCCATGTCATACCCGTATCAGACAGATATTGTCATTGTGCTGCATTATCAAATTCAAACAGCTACAGCTGCATATCGAACCCAGTCGCATTTTGCCTTGTGAACTCTACATCTCCAACCTATCTTGATTAGAGTTTCAAATTCATCTCCAACCATCTTCACATAACTTGGAATTTCTTAGCAAAGATTTGAGAGAGTTCAAGAATTGATGCCCATTTATAACATATCACAGTAAGGAGACCAATCTAAAAAGCAGTTTTGCAGTACACACATTCAAAGCATTCAATGATGAATTGACGATGACAACATGTTCTAAGTTTGGGCGTAAGTTTGCTTAACTCTTTTGAGAGTTCAATAAACAAATAAGAGACTCTCTCCAAATCAAATAAAAATCCGATCCTAGACAATGTGTACCCAATAAAGAGAAAAACAAAAAACAAAAACAGCTGAATATGCTGTAATACGTAATTTGATCAAGATCTCATATTCAGTGGCTATTCAGTCCACTGATGACTTTATACCATCAACTCAACCCAAGAGAAGGAGTAATGAGCACGAAATTGGAATACTAACCGTCCCAGAGACCGCAAAACCCTTTGTCCATTTCATCAATATGCCAGAGTCAATGGAAATTTGTTTCACAGGAAAAGAGAACGTAAACCTAATCTCCCTTGTCCTTCCCTGTGGCAGGTGAAATCTACCACTTTCCTTCTGGGCGAATTTTTCCAGCCCAGATGCAATAAAATCAAACAATTCCTGTCAATGAAAGCAAGGATTTATCAAGCACAACATATTAAAACAGAATCGTCTGGAGTCTGCCATCCAAATGGACAGGCATGGCCAGAGAACCTGTCAGCATCATGCATAGGATAAGAAACAACAGGATGACTCAATTCCAAGGATGATCTTACTCCAAATAGAGGTGGCCCAGGAAAGTGCTGCATCAGTGCATGAAATCCACCGGGAGGTGGCCCATGCTGAAAAGGAAGAAAGCCATTTGCCACAGGTGATGGCCAGTTTGGAACACCCTTAAAAGCATTTCCCTGCCCTCTCCCCATGCTTGAAAGGAGTGGGGGAGGAAGACTCGCAGAACGACTGGCTAAGTGACTAGTTGAACCAACAGGTGCTGCATTTCCATCAAGTTGCATTTGGCAAGGATCATCCTCTGAATGTTCCTTTGCTAACTCCCAACCTCTGCCTTTGTTAGATGAATGATCTCTTGCATCCTTAGAACCACTATTACTTCGTCCCATTTCCTCCACTTCAAGATGACTCCTCACACCAGTTCTGTTCGAATATCGCCTATCTGTCACTTGTGGATGAAGGAGACTTCTCTGCAAACTGTATGGGAGGCAACTGGTGTGCTGATTTTGGGGACCTTCCATATTGGGGGTGAGCAGGAGTTTCTGCTGCTAACTCAGTCAAGTGGCTGTGGTTCATTCGGATTTGTTTATCTTTAGGCAGAGACTCTGATACTCTATTGGAACTTCTAAAAGCACTAACAACCTCTCTTGTAGCAGCTGTGCCTGCATCAGGCCGATGCATTTCTTCAGAAACTGTCTCTCGGGATTCTGCTTGCTTTGATCCATGCCTAAAAAAACAGAGACAATACATGCATCAATTGATTAGATGTCAACTTTTAGCTGTTAGGAATGAGAGCACCAAGATATTTTATACGTTAAGTAATTCCTCCAAAATTTAACAAAATAAGCAAATATAACTCCCTTGATTCTTGAAATCTTATATATAGCAGAAAATGGATGGGAGGGGAGGCTGGAGCAAATACCTATAATGATCCTTGATAACATGAGAACTGGAGCTGGGGGACCTCTTCAGTAGGCTCTTGCTGGGTGTAGAATGATCTGCAACATCTAAATGGCGCTGATGTGATTCAGATCTTCCTCTGTCAGCAATGGAATTTAGTTTACTACCGCTCAATGCACTTTTCACCCCATCGGTACCGTGGTCACTACGATCCTCAAAATCATAAGACGACCTTTTCTTCTCCCTGTTATCTTCATTTCTATTGCCCCGGTCATCAATATAAGGACTACCATCAAGATCACTACTTTGGAGCTTAGCTTTCTTCTGACGACTTTCAGATGACTTATAAGACCAGTCCATGGTTCGATCTCTAGAGCAGTCATCTTTGTGCTTATCATCTTGGTATCTGCAATCCCAATCAAGATCATCTCGATACTTATCTTTGTATTTATCATCCTTATGACTTTCACTTTTACCTCTACCATTTTTGAGGTGATCATCCCTTGAAGATAACCTGTTATCTTCACCATCTCTAACAACCTCTTGCCGTTTATCTTTATCACTTATAAATATTTCAGAGGAAAAAAGAAGAAACTCCTCCACTGAGAGCATCTGATTTAACTCTAAACAGTAGGATCTTCCTTCTACAATGTGCCATGTCATTGACATCATCATTATTAATATGAGTCATAAGCCATCCACCAATCTAGAGTTGGCTTTAGGAGTTCTTACCTTAAATATTGGAACAAGAAGTTGAGGTCTCTCTTTAGTGTGACTAGGAACTATTAGTGTCTCTCTTATATAATTGATTGACAATTGCCCAATTTGACATAGAAACTTACTATCCTCTGTTGGATTATTTCAAGCTCAAGGAGCTACAAAAGGTTGTAGATGATGTTTCAAATCCCAGACGTTGACAAATTAAAGGAGCTAGAATGTTTAATCTCATGCCACTTTTCTGCCTATAGTATCTTCAGTCTATATTTTCTTATTGCATATGCCTCCTTTTTCAGCTATCTCCATGTTGTTTTGTTGTCCAGGGGACCCGTGGGTGCAGTTTTTTTATTTATACTTCAAATTGTGTTAGGTACATTGGAATGGATAAGAGTTGGATGAAAATTGAGGACAGACGACACCCTAAGTACATAGATGGAGTTAAACAGTTCTTGGAGTTTGCATATGCACATAAAGAGCCAGGGAAAAAGATTCGGTGTCCGTGTGTCAAATGCAACAATGTCTATTTTCGTACCCGGGAAGATGTGGAAGCGGATCTATATTATCATGGTATAGTTAAGAGTTACATTCCATGGGTATTGCATGGGGAGGAGTTTGAGTCAAGCTCTGAAGAAGATGATGATGATGAGCCCAACATAGAAGATGGAGATGATCATGATGACATGCAAGAAATGATACATGATCATTACACAGCATCAACTATAAATGAATGGGCAGGGGAGGATTCTAGTGGCAATGGAAATGTGGTGCCCGACTGGAAAGCAGATAAATTCATGAGACTGTTGAAGGATGCCGAACAGAAACTATATCCGGGCTGCAAGAAGTTCTCTAAGTTGTCGTTCGTTGTGAAGCTGTTGCACCTAAAGATACTTAATCATTGGAGCAGCAAATCTTTCACCATGTTGCTTGAGTTGTTAAAGGAGGCACTTCCTGATAGTGAGACGCTCCCCAGCTCATTTTACGAGGCTAAAAATATAATTCGTGACCTAGGACTTGACTATGTGAGGATTCATGCTTGCAAAAATGATTGTGTACTATTTTGGAAGGAGCATGAGCATAGAGAATAGTGTCCAGAATGCAAAGAGCCTAGATATAAATTTACTAATGGCAAACAGAAGAAGAATATTCCTCAAAAAATCTTGTGCTACTTCCCGCTAAAACCGAGATTACAAAGGTTATTTATCTCAAATAAGACAGCATTAGATATGAGGTGGCACAAAGAGAAGCGCGTCAATGATGGGGTGTTAAGGCATCCAGCCGATGCTGAAGCCTGGAAAGAATTTGACAAAATGCATAACTCATTTGCCCAAGACCCTCGTAGTGTTAGGCTTGGCCTAGCAAGTGATGGATTCAATACCTTTTCAAACATGAGCACTTCTCATAGTACATGGCCGGTTATTCTTGTGCCATACAACCTACCACCGTGGAAGTGTATGAAAAATCCTTTTTTTATTATGTCGCTGCTTATTCCTGGACCCAAGTCTCCAGGAAATGACATTGATGTATATTTGCGACCGTTGGTAGATGAGCTGAAAGAGTTATGGGAAGATGGCATCCAAACTTATGATGCCTACACAGGTACCAATTTTCAGTTGCATGCAGCGATGATATGGACCATCAATGATTTTCCTGCATACGGAAACTTATCAGGATGGAGCACTAAAGGGTTTTTGGCTTGTCCTACCTGCAATAAGGAGACATCACATATGTGGTTAAAGAATGGAAAAAAGACTTGTTACATGAGTCATCGTCGCTTCCTACCGACAGATCATATATGCCGACATAGAAAGAGCTCTTTTGATGGAAAAAACGAACTTCGGGAGACGCCAAAGTCATTGTCTGGGGATGATGTGCTTGAGCAGCTGAGTCATGTTGAACTGGTGAAATTTGGGAAGACACAACCAAAGAAAAGGAAGTGTGCCGAGGATTTTAATTGGTCGAAACATAGTATTTTCTTGGAATTGCCTTATTGGAGAACCCTTAAACTGCGCCATAATTTGGATGTCATGCACATAGAGAAAAATGTATGTGATAGTATTCTGGGGACATTGATGAACATCGAAGGTAAAACAAAGGACCATGCCAATGCTCGTTTAGATTTGCAAGTGATGGGTATAAGGCATCAATTACACATGAAACATGATGGTAATTCCTATAAAATGCCCCCTGCATGCTACACAATGTCCCTTGCCGAGAAAAAGAATTTTTGTGAATTATTGGCTTCGGTGAAATTCCCCGATGGCTATGCTTCAAACATATCTCGACGTGTAAACATCAAAGAATGTAGAATTGTAGGCATGAAGAGTCATGATTGCCACATATTTTTACAACGATTACTTCACTTGCACTACGTGGCTCCTTAAGCGATGATGTGTGTGAGGCACTAATTGAGTTTAGCCATTTCTTTAAGGAGTTGTGTTCTAGGACATTAACAAAAGATGTCTTGGAACGTCTTGAAAGCCAGATTGTTATAACACTTTGTAAGCTGGAAAGGATATTCCCACCGTCATTCTTTGATATTATGGTGCACTTGCCCATTCATCTCGCGCGAGAGGTGATTCTTGGCGGACCAGTACAATATCGATGGATGTATCCGATTGAAAGGTAGTGCATTTTATTATTCTTAGTGTTAATTATGCACTTATCATGTTTATATCATATTGCTCCTTTGTTTATCATCCTGAATTTATATTTCATTAGGTACTTATATACACTGAAGCGTTATGTGAGCAATAAAGCTTTTCCAGAAGGGTCAATAGCAGAAGGTTACATTGCCGCAGAATGCCTTACGTTTTGCTCAATGTACTTGCATGGGGTTGAGACCAAGTTCAATAGAGTAGAAAGAAATGATGATGGAAGTAACAAACAAACGCATCAAGGCTTATCCCTTTTTTCAAAAGGATCGTCGTCCACTAGGGAAAGGAGAATATGGATATATTGATGACAGAGATTGGGAGCAAGCTCGTATTTACATATTGAAAAATTGTGATGAAGTTCTGCCGTTTCTTATGTAGGACACTTATCCCAGAGTATTTGATATATATTTAGTATTTTTCAATTGTCCATTTTTATCTCTCTTTTAATGTAATTCCTTGGGGCTATAATTGTATGTCTTTTTGTATAGTGAACACAAGGAACAGTTGGAGAGAGAGAGTCTAAGGAATGTAGTAAAGAGGCACGAACAGAAGTTTCCTAAATGGTTTGAAGAACGTGTAAGTGTCATGCAACATAAATATTTTTACATCACACATTACTTCTATCATATTATATTTATCTCACTCACAAGTATGGACAGGTTACACAATTGTACAATCAAGGAAACGCACGTGTCAATAAGCAACTTCTAGACTTAGCACGAGGTCCTGACAGAAGAGTGACACGATACAAGGGTTTTATCATTAATGGCCTACGATTTCACACAAAAGATCGTGAGATGCTTCGAAAAAGTCAGAATAGCGGCGTGATTGTAAAGGGAGATGACGAATCAGGAAACCAAGATTACTATGGTGTCCTGACAGACATTATTCAATTGGATTATTTTGGGGACAATAATGTTTTTTTGTTCAAGTGTGATTGGTGGGACGTCGGCAAAGATGGTAGAGGAGTCCAAACAGATAAACACAACTATACCAGTGTCAATTTAGCAAAGAAATGGAATACCAATGAGCCATTTGTGTTAGCATCTCAAGCAGAACAAGTTTTTTATGTAAAGGACTCCAAATTAGGCAATAATTGGCACGTTGTGGTGAAGACACAACCTCGAGACTTGTACGATGTCCCGGAAGATGAAGATGAAGAGTCAATTGTTGATGACGAGCCATATCAACAGAATGAGTCATATAGTGTAGCTGACGAATTGATAGTTAGTGATGACGACTTCATGGCGTGGCAAAGAGATGATATTCCTCCAATTCTTATTGATGCAAATCTTGTAATGAATGAGGAAAGGGAAGATGAGGATATTAACACTTTCATTAATGATGAAAGTGAGGAGGACGGTGCCTCCATTGATGATGATACTGAGGAAGATGAAATGAATACTGATGATGATAGTGAGACCAATGACTTAATGTAATTTATATGATATGTTCATTATCATTTTTGACAAACTAATACATTAAGGGAAGCTTATATTTCTTTCTCATACATTAATCATTCTTTGATGTGATACGTGTGCTTGATGTGTATACATATGCTTAATGAGTAATCAATTTAATGTAAAGTGTTGCAGGATAGAACACAAATATGGCCAATAGAGGCCGAGGTGGAGGTAGACGAGGAGGAGCTCGGGTAGGCCAGCCCTCACAGATTGGGCAGCCTACATTAGAGGCGGGACCCTCAGACCCCGCATTTGCTCAAAATGAGGTTGCCATCAGCAACGTCGGTATGTTAAATATTAATTTAAATTGTGCATTTGCTTTTTTTATAGTTTATGCATTATATATATAAACTTATGTTGACGGAAGCTAACATGTTTAATTGAATTTCTGAGTGAATAGGGTCATGCATGTCCGGGAAGAAAGGACGAGGGAAGACCAGGAACACTACACTCATAAAGAGGAGGCGCGAGGGGGAAAAGCTAGCGGTGGACATTCCACCAAACCTGATGCGAGCTGTAGGTAATAATGCCCAAGTATTAATTACTGAATTGGGCATTATTGTCAGACAAATGGCCCCGCTCCGTTGTTCCAAATGGAAGTCAATTCCAGATGATGACAAGCTGAAAATGTGGCATGCTGCAAAAGTAAGTCATTTAAATTAAAAAGCTTATGTGTTAGGATGAAAAGCTCTAGTTACATTCGATGTATTACCTTGCATCTATGTTTACTTCCTCTTAAAATACCGTGCAGCAAAAATTTACTCTCGAGGAGCATTCCCATATCCAGGAAGCTGTATATCAGCAGCTAAATCGCCAATATCGAGACTATCGACATAGGCTGCATAAAGATCATTATTGCAAGTACGACACAGATGAAATGAGACTCGAGAATCCCCCCTTAAGTGTGAGCAACGATGATTGGGTTGATCTTGTTAGGTATTTCGGATCCGAAGAATTCAAGGTATGGATGTTAATTAAGTTATATTGTCTACCCTTTCAATCTATCATTTATACATGTATTGCTTATAATTTATGGTTCCTGAATGCAGAAAACTAGCAATAGAAATAAGGAGAACAGGAAAAAGCATACTATTGGCCATATTGCCGGGACAAAGGCTTTTGCTCGGATCAGCTATGATAGTGTAAACTTCACTCATAGTGTTTAGAACAATTTATTTATTAAATAAATATTATATGTGTTAACTTGTGTAATGACAGCGTGATCTTGAGACGGGGAACAAGCCTTCCCGGACTAAGTTGTGGTTCACTACCCGATTTAGCAAGAAAAAAGGCACTTGGGTGGATTCGAGTTCCCAAGAAGTCTATGTAACTTATTGTTCCATTCTTTATTTCCATTTTAATTTTTTATATTGATATATCACTAAATTGATTGATAATAAAAATTGGTTGTTGAATGTAGGACAAGCTTAAGAAGCTAGAGTCTCAACCGTTGGAGGAGGGCATTCCTCCCATGACTGAGGATGAGAGGTTTGAGGCAGTGCTTGGACCAGAGCGATCGGCATATATACGTGGTCGTGGGGCTGGTCCAAAGCCCACGACATGTACAACTGGGCAGCGGATCCGCGCGCAACTAGAAAGGGAGAATGAGGAGTTCAGGAGGCGAGCTGAGGAGGATAGAAGGCTCTTCGAGGAGATGGAAAAGGAGAAAAGGGAGATGGCTTTACGACTAGAGTCCCTAGAGTCCCAGGTAGCCTCGCAGCAAGCACAGATGCATGAGGTGCAAGCTTCAGTAAAGTCTCAATTCATCACCCTCTTCCAGCAGTTCAAAGATAGAGGGCAAATTCCGATGTGATTCATAATTAGTCAAAAGACCAAGATCATATTTTTTTATATTTTATTTCAGCTTTTATTTGATTATGATGATGTAGACTTAACTTTTGCTAGTAATTAAATACGTAGGCATTTAATGATTTGGAATTTGAAGCTATGTTGCAATACCTGATGGTGATTGAAAATTTTACTGCTTTCATCTTGTATAAGCAGGTTCGTGAAAAGCATATAAATGGAAAGAAAATAAATTTAATAAATAAAAAATATTTTTTATTTATTTTTAATTCTAAACTTTTAGTCGCGGCAACAAGTAGCTAGTATGAGTATGAGATAAGTTGCCACTAAAACATGAACTTTTAGCTGCAACTGTAAGTCGCCACTGAATGTACCTTTAAAATTGCTATAACTAATACTTTTACTGTCAATTTTGTGCTTGTGGCTAAAATTCTTATTTGTTTGCGGCAACAATAAGTCGCAGCTAACAGTTAAATATTTAGCGGCAACTTGTATTCGCAGCTAAAAGTTAAATAGTTAGCGGCGACTTGTAGTCGCAGCTAAAAGTTAAAACATTTAGCTGCGACTACAAGTCGCCGCTAAAAGTACGCTTTCATGTGCCTATGATATTTTTTTTAGCTGCGACTTTGTAATTTTAGTGGCCATTATTTTTTCAATTAGCGGCGGTAAATCTTGTCACTAAATATTAGACTTTTAGTGACAATTTTAGTGTCGCGGCTAAAACTTTAACATTTAGCTGTGACTATTTGAAAATTGCGGCTAAAACAATTAGTGACAGCACTATTAGCGACAGCTTAGCCGCGAGGAAAATATTGCCACTAAAACTTTTAGTGGCGACTTTGAGACCTTTAGCCGCGAAAAATTTCGCGGCAAAATGCCAACTTTCTTGTAGTGAAGTGTCATTCTTCTGCTCATTGTTGGTTTCTTTCTTTTCCTTCAAGGCAAAGCAATTCTTCTTAATGTGACCCGCCTTGCCACAATGAAAGCATTTTCCAGACTTTTTCTTAGTCTGTGATTCCTTGCCACCTCTGGACTTGCCACGACCCCCCTTTGGTCCCCTACTCTTACTCCTCCCTCTATTCTCAGTAACAAAGGCCTCTGCATTATCTGTCCCTGAAGTTTTCCTTCTTGTTTCTTCATTTAACAAGCTGCTAGTAACCTGACTTATTGATAACACACCATCTGGAGTAGAGTTGCTCACGGAAACAACTAATGTCTCCCATGTATCTAGTAAAGAACTTAGAAGAAATAAAGCTTGCATCTCATCATCAAGGACCATCTTCATTGTAGCCAGCTCATTCACAATGCATTGAAAATCATTTATGTGATCTTCAATTTTACCACCCTCCTTGAATTTCATGTTCACAAGCTTTCTAATCAAAAAAGTTTTGTTTACGGCGGTTTTCTTCTCATATCTTTCTTCTAACTTCATCCAAAGGGTTCTCGCATTGGTTTCATTAGACACGTGATGAAAATATACTGTTATCCACCCACTGTCTGAAGTGACCAATGGTCTTTCTATGCATCTTTTTCCAATCTGGATCAGACATCTCTTTTGGTCGGGCACTATCCCCCACAATGGGATCATAGAGGTTTTTGCAATAGAGTATATCCTCCATCTTAGGTTTCCAAATCAACGAATTGGTATGGTTGAGTCTGATCATAGTAGTGTTGACAGTGTTGTTCTCCATCTCAATTTAATAATCAAGAAAATATAAATAACTGTCACTAACCTCGAATCTACACCAATCTGTAGATCTCGTCACCACAAGCACGCTGGAAGAAACAGATCTGAAATCCGACTTTGGATGGCTCCGATATCGTAAAAACTGTTTTTTGCGTTCCGAGTAGTCAAACTTTCTTGTTGACCATCAAACTGCCAAACTTCTTCCACAGATACGTAGATCTGCTCGTAACGAGTCTGTAGGCGCAAACGGATCTCCGATCTGACCTCGGATGATCAAGATATCGACGAAACAAGTTTCGGCCGTCGATCCCTGTCAAATCCTGCTGACCGTACTGTTCGCTGACGTGGCGATGACGTCAGCAGTTGCTGGATGGGCTTCCTGCTTCACGGGTCAGGCGGAACTGACCCAGAACCTGAACCTGGCCTGGTCTGGGTTGTGGGCCTGCTGAGCTGGGCTTATGTAAACGGTTCAGGTCAACCCGACCCGAACCCAACCTGGACTACTTCTTCCTCTCCCCAAACAGAGTTCTGGTTTTGTAAACAGAAACGATGGAGATGTCCCTGCTTCTTCCCTCTTCCTCTCCGGCATTGGTGCAGCGGCGGAAACGGCACGGCGGCGGCGAAGGGCGGCAGTCGACGGCGATCAGCAGCGGTGGCGAGCAGCGGAACGAGAACGCACGAAATGGTGGCAAGCGGGCGACGTACGGCGCACGGACGGCGGCTGTTCTGCTGCTATGATTCCGGCGACTATCTGCGCAGCCCCGAGCCCGGCGACCTTGGTCTTCTTCTGCACTTCCGGTTCCGACCAGATCACAGCCAAGGGAAATCGTTCCCCTGTTCCTGTGACTTCGGATTTCTGGCAGAATCCGATCAGTGTGGCCCCCCAGAGATCTGAACTGATCTCTGTCGATTTCCTGCAATCGAAGAACCACGTGCAGAAAACTCGAATCTTCGTTGATCCGATCCGTCGAGTCGATCGCAACGCGGTACAATCCAACCCTAGTAAATGCTAGACTCTGATACCACTTGTTGTGCGCGTGTATGCGGAAACGTGAATTAATGATCGAACGAACAAACAACCACACAAAAGACAAACAATCACATACAAGAGAATTACGTGGTTCGGCAATCTTACCTACATCCACGGGAAAGAAAACTCGACTCTCCTTTAGGTTCACTCTTCTGTCTATCTGTCTGTATCTCATGGGTTACACATTACATCATATATATAATGCTCTCTTTCTTACCCCTAAGAAACCCTATCTTAGTCAATAAGAAAGTCCCGGTACAATTACCAAACTATCCATGACCATGAACCTACTTGGTCTGGACCTACTAAGCCCAACAGTATCATACCACGGATGATCGAACATCTCCGTGAACTTCCACTGTAGATCCTCCCTCTTCTCGCATTTCTGGTGCAAGGACTCCATTAAAACCGCCTGCTTCTCAACGGATTCCTTCACCTCATCAAAATTCCACAGCAAGCTCTCTACACTGCAACGAGATGACTGCAACTAAAATGGGCGGTGATGGTTTATGTGTGTGAGGGTGGAGATGGGGGAGACGGAGATGTGCTGAGCGTGGGAAAAAGATGGGCGTCAGAGAAAGATCTGGTTCTGCACTGCAACGATCTACTGCAACTAAAAATGGGCGGTGATCATTTCTGTGTGTGAGGGTGGAGATGAGGGAGACGGAGATGTGCTGGGCGTTGGAAGAAGATCTGCTGGAAGAAGATGGGCGTTGGAAGATTGGAGACGATGGAGCTCTTCGAGTACCTTTTAAAGAGATGCACTCAGAGACAAAGATGTATATTAGGAAGTTAAGAATTTAATATTCAAATCTTGGAAATGAGAGAGATTTTTGGGGAGGGGATTGAGTTGAGATTATTGTTATTGTTATCTTATTGGAGCGATTTAGGGAGGAGATTTGGTAAGGCTAATTGTTCACTCGGTTAAAGCCAAAACACTATATGGTCTTCTTTTGTATTTCACTGAAAGGAGAGACTTTTTAAGGCCTATGTGGCCCCCCCGCCCACCTCATCATTTACTTTAATATATATAATTTTTTTAAAAACACCTAAAACAATTATAAATAGAGTGAGGCAGCAAAACTTGAATATACTCTGAACCCAAGTCAAATCACAAAGTATAATCCATGCCCAAAACCCAAAGAAACCACTACAAGGGTTCTGTCAAGAAAGTGATCTCTCTAATGAGTGGTTACAAATGTTTAGGAAGGCTGATTTATAGGAAGGACGATGGGTCAGATTTGGTACAGGTGGGCCTAAATCAAAACCCAATCAAACTTACACATACCTGGCCCCATTATGAGTTTTATTTTGTGAATCTTTTATATATTAAAAATAAAGAAATATTTCCTATCTTATCAAGGACCAAACTTATACTCTAATACCAATCGTGCTACGCTAGTATTTTGTAGAAGTCTTACAAAGTAATATGTAAAGTACTAATCAAGATGAGCCGGGGCTAAGTGCATTAAAATTGAAGCCACCCTTAACTTGATAGACCCACTATCAAACCCAGTTCTAATAGAAGCGATCAAGAGAACTTGACCGTTCCAACTTCCAACTTGATCAATTGTCATCTCTACTTATTTGAGCCTAACCCAGTTGAAGATATTATGCAAACTAACTTTTAAGGTTTTTAAACTTTTTTTTTATCGGTAACAAAAATATTTCATTAAAAGGAGGAAGAGAAAACAAGGAGAAGAAAGAAGAACAAGAGCATTGTGCCCCAAGCACTAAAATACTACATAATGACTAATTTCCAAGGAAATAATTTATCAACCTCTTATTTTGCTATAGCATCTACCATGAAATTGGCCGATATTAACTCATGATGAAAGACTACATTAATGTTTGAAAGGCTTCTAAACTTCTCGAAAGTTAGAACCTTAAAATCACTTTCATGTCATCTATTTTAATTCCTTCTTAATTTGAAAGTTCATTTTCATGAATTATTTCATTCAATAGTAACGAAATCTATAATAAAGTTTTTTATTTACTAAAATAACCTTTTTTTTAAATTTAATTTAATACAACTGTGTACTTAGGTCATTTGATTTATGATTATAAGTTTGGAAACACCACATTCTCTCTTTCTCATCTTTTAATTTTTCTTTTAATCTTAGAAGAGCTCTACTTCTTTCAATCATCGCATGTTGTAGCAATTTTTATATTGAAAAGGTCAACTATTTTCTCATGCAAGTATCATTCACTCTCTGTATGTTCTTATTAGCAGTTAGCAAATCGATATGTTTCGACGTTAGGCGGTTGCCAGTGACTGCAATAGTTCGAAAGGCAGTAGCCCTACTGTTTAAGGTGACATGACATGTGACCAACAAGATTAGATTTTTACTTCGACTTCGTTTTAAGCCACAAATCGTCCATGAACGGGGGCCGTATCAAATCGACGCCATGCATTGGCACATGCTCCAAGGAGAAGGACACGAGTCCGGCCGGATCATCTCTGTGGTTACAATTTATACGAATTCATGCAACACTTTTATAAAACTCTAACATGATCAGGCCCACTTGGGATATATGAAGTATGGATCGTTAAAGATGAATCTCATTCCTTCTCATCATATATTATTAACAGGGTCGGCCCAAGGGACAGGCGGGAGAGGCCCCCAATAATTATAAAATTTTTAAGGTCCATATTATTTTATGTATTTGTATATATATGTGTAAATATTTAGTCTAATATGTAAATTGAAAGGCCCAAATTAATAACACATGTGTGTAAATATTTAGCCCAATAATTAAATTAAAATGCCCAAATTTAAAGCCCACCTTATTTAAAATAACCATTATTTAAAAAGTCAAACTTAAGGCCCACCGCCATACCACCATAAGATAAGATTTTAAAAGTCAAACATGGGCCCACCATCAAAAGATAAGACCGCCAAACTTTTCAGCTTTCCTCATTTCTCGTGAGCATCAGAAAAACTTGATTATACAAGTTTGATTAGTGACTTTGCAGCTAAAAATGCGAGAAGATCTTGTTTTCAGTAATACTTTTTTGTTTTTTGTTTTTTCTAGGTTTATTAGCCTTGTTTTTTTGGAAGGGAATGTTGGTGTGTGAATTGTAGGCTTTTGGCCAGGGCGGATAGTTTAAGAGAACTACATTGTGCTTGATCTTTGGGATTAAATATAGCCTCCCTTGGTACGTAGGCAATCCTAAAGTTATCTGGATGCAGCACTTTTTTGTAATAAAAAATATCAATTTTTTGTTAGAAAATTATAATGAATTAATTTTTTTTAAATAATTGTATAAGGGCCCGATTTTTTAGAGGTCGCCTTGGGCCCCCTAAATGTCGGGGCCGGCCCTAATTATTAAGAGATATATCAGCATTGGGTACGTAATTTTTCTCTACATGGGACCCACAATGGAGCTCTGGAAAGTGTTGGCGTGTAATGGTTGTGAGAGAGGATATAGACTCGTAGGACACGCAACGTTTTTTTGGTAACCAGTGAAGGGGTCGGATCCTGAGACTTAAGACCAAACTCACACATGTGAGGTGATGAAAACTCACACATGAGATGAGAGATAGACACAACTTATAGACGCAACTCACACATGCGAGGTGATGAAGGGGTCGGACCCTGAGACTTATGACCAAGCTCACACATGTGAGGTGATGAAAACTCACACATGAGATGAGAGATAGACACAACTTATAGACGCAACTCACACATGCGAGGTGATGAAAACTCACACATACGAGGAGACATAGACTCAACTTACACATGTGAAGTGATAGAAACTCACACGTGCGAGAAAAGATAAACACAACTTGCACATGTAAGGTGATGGAAACTCACATGCACATGCGAGGAGATATAAACACAACTCGCACATATAAAGTGATAAAAACTCACATTGCGAGAAGAACAAAAACAACTCACACATATAAAGAGAGAGGAGGCAGAGTTCAAACCTAAGACCTCACAACGGGAACTGCTGCTCATTACCACGAAATTAAGGAGCCGTTCTCAGTAGGACACATAACTTAAGTTTGACCAAATGCTAAAAAAGGCATTGTTAAAAATAGGATCTAAAATCCATGGCTCCCTTACCTCACGTGAGGTCTGCTTCCTTCACCATAGGTCTGAGGCAGTGGGCAGCAACTCCCTAAGCTGGATAAAAAAAAAAAAAATGTGTCCCAGTCATCCGTGGAAGACAAATTTGGGCACATTAGCATCTACTGAATTGGGCGCATTATATACCCTAGCCTGGCCCAAAGATTTTGACTCACTTTTTTTAATGTATCCACTGGACTTTGCACATTAGCATCTGATCATTATTTAATGGGATTAAGCTTAGGCGTCTTTGTCAAATCTAAACTTACGTCCATGTGACTATGTGAGTCCTGCCCAAATTCTACACATCAACAGACTTATGAAATTAAATTACTCACATCAGCACACAGCCCCAATTTATCATCCTATAACATAATAACAAGAAAATAAATAAAGGAGGAACCGTCAGTAGCTTGAGCTTGGATTTTAATTATAGAGCAATTTCTCCGTAATCAAAATCATGTCATCATTCTATATGTAATAAGAAGTCTCAGTTTTTTTTTTGGTACCCCGGCCAAGGGGATTGGAATCCAAAAGAGAGCCAACATGCAGGCCTCTTGCACAAGCGGAAAGAAAGCCCACACAAGTGGGAAAGGAGTCCGTACAAATAAAAAGAAGTGACGTACCTGAGGTTCGAACCTAGGCAACCATGAAAGAACTAAGCTCCTTATCTTTTGGGTAAGGAGCCATCCTTAGTAAGAAATTTCAGTTGGAAGTAATTTTTTCCTTTATTCTTATAACTTTTTTTGTTACACATGTGCAGTGTAAAGTCATTTAGTAAAAAATTGAGTATGTAAGCTTTATATATGAAATTTATTTTTACAACGTTTGTCTCCATCATCACTTTCACATCATTTATGCATGTTCAATATTTTGCCACGTTTGTTTGAATGATATGTAAATATAATAAACTCATTTTTATAAATTATATTTAAATAAAACTGAATGATCTGAAGCCAACCATGTATGGATTGCTTGCAATTCCTGCCTGTCAGAGCCACCTGTCGCATCCCGGTCCCGAATTACCCTGGCTTAGGGTAATCTCCGAGGTGGGACACACGTACTCCCGTGCGATAATACCTGTCGCGAGTCAAATATAATCACACGAAGGAGATAAACCGATTCCACTCGAGAAGTCTAACTCACTTGAACCAATAAAAACACTTCAAGTAAGCAGAAAATCGTAGTTACAAAATGAATATTATTCCCCATTCAGTCCATTTAAACATTCAAGTTTAATACAAAAGAACTTTTACAAGTATATACATTGTTAACAAAAGAGGGTTCACAAGGGGGTACCCTATATAACAATACCAAAAGTATAACTAAAATATAAAAGGAGATTGAGTGTGACAACACAAAAAGAAGTTAGTCACACCCTAACTATCAAATCTCAAAAGTATGTAGCGCTCTACGAATGAGGAGTTTCTACATTTGCCCAACATCGGGCCACTCCTCTAATTCTGGAGGAACCTCCTGGACTTCCTCCTCTCCCGTCTGGGCCTCCTCAAGCCCGGGATCTGCATCTGTGCCTATGACACCAAGTATAGTACCTCAAATACGACGAAATGGCAAGCATAGGCAATAAAAGGGAATACATAACAATTTAAGTGAGTTAAATGAAAATGGATTTATAAAACACCAATTGTAAAAGAAAGGTTGTTAGTTTAACTAAAATAGATTGATGCATGTTCTTGAAATCAATAAACACTAATAAATAACAAATGGCTACAACATCAAGCCCATCCTCTCAAAAGAGAGCAAATCTAGTTGGGATGTCACCAGCGGCCCGACCAAAGGCTAACTGGCTACTTGGTCCTGGAGTTCTGGTTCTCCAGATGACATACTGTAGTTGTCTCAAATAAACTAAACCAAGTTTATCCCCGTCGAGCATCACAATGTCGAAGCTAAGTAGTGTCGACTCAATCAAATCAGAAATAATCGATATCAAATAGAGTTTCCAATAAGGATGATCTCGATCGAATTAAATCAAATCATAATAGTTCTAAAAGAACCAGCTCTGAGTAATATTCACAATGCACTAATATATAAGGTATTGATTGAAGAACCTAAACTAATTATCTAATGTTCATCCCCATCCAATTCGATATAAATTCAGTGAGTTATATATTTTCTGTTCTACTTGGTGTCACAATTCAATAAAAGATTCGCTAAATATCCACGGCATGCATGGTGATAAAATCTCAGATTCTACGGTCATCTGGTTCTTTGGTTTCCATTGGACATATAAATATAATAGATCAGGGTATTAAAAACATAGTCTAAAAGGTCCTTTAAAGATTAAGAAGATCTTTGGTTTTCTTTGAGTTCGGTCAGCTGGCGGTGACCAGGCGGTTAGCCACCTGTGGAACGGACGGCTAGCCGCCAGGTAACCGCCTGGTGACCGCCAAGGGTACAGTGAAAAAATGTTGCATTCTGGAAGGCTGACCGCCAGTGGGGCGGCTAGCCGCCAGGTGGTCACGCGACTAGCCGCCAGGTGACCGCCTGCCGACCTCGCTCCACTGCCAGAATTGCAGGCTTCTGGAAAACTGACCGTCAAGTGCGGTTAGCCGCCTGGTGGTCATGCAGCTAGCCGCCAGGTGACCTGCGAGCAGAGTTCTGGACCGAAATTTTACACATTTTCTGAACCTCTCTCTCTTTTTTTTCTTCCATTCAACACTTCCATACATCAATTTTCTATAAAATGGAGCTTCTTTACTCCCATCTATCAATATAAAACCCTTACAATCCATCCTCCAAAGCGTTCAAAAATCCATTCAATGATTAAGAGGGAGATCATCAATATGAATTTTTAAAAGGATTACATTATATACTTCCAATTTAGAGCTTATACTTGCCTCAATTAGAGCTTTCCAAGTCCTTTTCACTCAAATAACTCAAAAGCCCCAAAAATCCCAAATAAATCAAACCCTAATCAAAGAAATCCATGAAAGAGGGATGAGAATGCAATGCATGTTAACCACAAGCCTCATGGCTCTATTACAACTCATTTAACTCAAAAATACAACTTAAAAGAGGTTTGGTGCCTACCGCTAGCAAGAAATCCGAATTTGAAGGAAATAAGAAGTGATGAAGATGGGTTCTTGTCAACAAGCACAAAGGGAAGAATGGAGAGGATGAAGGAGGGTCCACTCTTAGCCTTCAAAGCATGTGCAATAAATCTCTATGATGATTGGAGAAGAAGGGATGAAGGGAAAAGGGAAAAGAGAAAAGGGTAGTAGTAGAGAGGAAGAGAAAATGAAAGGAATGAAAAGGATGGGTAGTTGAGTTTATAAAGGGATAGAGATGCCCTTTTTTGCAACTAAGTCCATTGAGATTGAATATTTTCATTTTGAGTCAAATGATGGCCCACTAACACAACGGTTGGTCAAATATGGTCGGGTGAAATATTGAAGTTGGCGTGCTCGACAAGATACATGCGTTGGTACTAAAATGACGTGCAAATGATGTAAGATGCGAAAATCGATAAATATGAAAAAGCCCTTAACTTCACTTAATCGAGTCAATCCACTTCAACTCACCTAGTCTAGACTCAAGACTCAACTAACTTGACTCACAAGGGCTAATTAATACTAATGACTATAATTAGTAACTAAACATAATTAATTGAGCTAAAATACTATTAATTAGTACTAAACAAGGTTAATTTGGGTCGGGGTGTAACACCACCTGTTACATAAGCCTTGTTTGGATCTCAAACTTAGTTGCTTGGCTATCAGCTAACCTACAAATTTAATTACCTGCTTGGTTAAGGTAAATAACAAAGCATCTCTCACTTACTGGTAACTCGGGTTATCCAAACACATGAACCCTCTCAATTTGCATATAAACCATTGGCTTGGAAAGATCCAAACAGGCTCAAAGATTAGTTACTTACATGAACAAAAATAACCAATAATTACAAGCCCAAAGTAATTATCTCTTCTCTTGGCAATCTAAGACCTGTAACACCAAACCTCAAATGCCTCTATTGGGTCTGCATATTAATTAGAAACCAGAACCTGAGATTCAAAAAGAAACCACCAAAGAGCTTTTTGATTTTTTTTTAAGGCAATTCCATATTTCTATCTCTGGACCTTGAGATAGAGTGGGGGCATTGTATCTCGGGGACAGAATTTCACTCAATCCACCTAGATGTGGGAAATTGTTGTCTTTAAAATAGCATCTTCATTGGTGTGCCTTGCCTAATTTACTTTTGTTTTCTTAGTTTTTTCTCACTTTCACATACTGCTAATGACCCATTTCCAAAAGAAGAATCCCACTTTGGGAGACTCAATATTTTTTTTTTGGAAAATAAAAAAGGGGAAAAATGGGGAGAGGGGATTCAAAACCAGGCATGCTTGTGACGCAAATTCACCGTCCGCCTTTTTGACGTGCATTGGTTAAACGTGAGAGTGGGGTGTTCTTTATTTGATCATCTCTTGAGGCAATCAAATTTGAGGGCTTATTTCTACATTATTTTCACACCTCTTTTACACACCACATGCGTAAATGAGTGCATACAAACATGACTGATTTGTAATCATTACCCATGTCCACAAATTACATATGTAATTAAGTGCAAACAAATAACCCCTAAAGCTGAATCTTTGACAAAAAGAAAAAAAGGTCTCGTTTGGCTTCTCATCAAGCCATGTCTGCATTCAGATTTATTTCATTGAGTTTTTGTTCATTAAGGATTTTGTAACCGGTTTTATTTTATTCGATTTATTTTATTAAAAACTTTTATATCGTTTGGAAAGATTTATTTAAAGTTGGTTGTGTGTGTGTAGAGGTATATATAGTTTTAATACAACAATGGTTGGAGTTTTTTATCTTAATTTATACACCACATATATAGGAAATTGGAAGTTAGATGGGAAGGAAAGGAGACTGTCTAGCAGAAAGCCCGTGCGATGCGAGATTGTCTAGCATAAAGCCCATGCGATGCACACGTTACATCTCATACATATTAAAACAAATGATCAGATTTTTTTTATTTTTTTTTAAGTTCGGGACTTTCTCCGTTTTTTTATATATATTCTCCACACATAGTTGAACAATCAAATTTTGATCTTTTTTTAACTTTCTTTTTATTATTTTTAGGGTCATTTACAGAAATTCTTTGGGAATAAGTAATTACTAAATAAATAATTTGTTTCATATTAATTTATTATTTTAATCAAAACTATTATCTTAGTTTATTTTAGGTTAACTGTATGATAGATTTTTTTTTCATTGCTATTTATGTCTCATTTCCATCTCATTTTTCGTTTTATCTTAAATTCATCCCCAAGCATTGTTTGTACAGGCTTCTTGTTAGTAGTCAAATTAAAATCCAAAGGAGTCTCTTTCATATATAATGATAAATGATTGCATTGCATTACATATATTGATACATACATATACATGGTAGGCGTGGCAATTCATATCCATTTACCAAAACTAACCCAAGAAAATAGGGTCTATTGAGTTGGACCCAAAGATATTTGGGCCTAGGTCTGGGTCCATGTGTAAGCATGATACATTAATTATTGCTTTTATATATACTAGGGAGAGGGTGGATTTCCGGCGGGCCGAAAAAGATAGGAGGAGAAGGCATTGTGTATTTAGATGTTGTTGCGACGATTCGCCCTCGGATAGAGCGGAATGGAGAAAGAAATTCCATGTTCGGACGGATTTGAGGGAGATGGTGCAGCAAGGACTTCGTGCCGAGGGCGAGCGGTTTTGGGGGCTTACAGGGGTTGGTGATTTTTTAACGATCATAGGGGCTCAGGTGGGCCCCACGGGTTGCCTCACAAATTGTGGGGCATCTAACCTGAACAAATCTATTCGTCTGTACTCCACGGAGGCTTAAACAAAACAGCTAATGGGCTCCATAGGTGTGGATAGAAATTCATCCAAACAAGCAGGCTGGACATTATGTTCCCTTTTAGTATAAGGGTATATAGACATCTATTCATGCATACACAACTCTCCCGAAGACCCACACTGGCCCCAGAAAAGGTCCAAACCCAACAACTTTATTTGATTTAATTTGGGTATGAGACTCTTATTGGACTCAGACCCAGACCCAAAATATTGACTTTTGTTATTTGGGCTGAATATGGACGGATCCATCCAACCCATTGCCACCTAATATATGTGAATCGAACCATCCAAAATTTCAGCAAAGTAGGCTATTTACATCTGCCTCAGCCATAAAGTGATAGCCATTTGGCTGGAAACATGAACTCAAGACTAGAGATGCGGGCCGGCACGGCCCGGCCTGCTAGTCAACAGGCCGTGGCACGGCACGGCCCGGTCAACAGCACGGCCCATGACGCGGGCCGAGCTGCGCAGGCCCGCTGGCCCGTTAGGCACGGCCCGCCAGGCCCGCCAGCCTAGTAGGCCAGCCCCTGTGGCCCGCCAGGATCGCCTGGCACGGCCTGCTAGGCACGGCCCGCCAAGAAAAACTATTTTTTTATATATTTTTTTTAATTTATAAAAATCTAATTCCCAGCCTACTAACAACCCTAGGCATTTTCTAATAAAAAAACACTTACATAACTTGGTAAGGTAGGACTTTAGTGTAAATTAGTCACACTAATAATGAGGGGCAATGTGTTTTTGGGGAGAAGTAATATGGGAAATGTTTTGGTGTGACATACTTACCTTCACTAAATTTTCCCCCTTGCCTTCACTAATTTTGTTGTCTTCAGAGATATTTGAGAATCTCAAATGAAATTCCCTACCTGGATTCATCTATGTTCAAGAACCCTGAGCATTTGAGAAGTTGAGATTCTTTATAGGTTGGAAAGCTCAGAATTAAATACAGGAATATGTTCATAATTCAGTCATTTATGTTCAATATAATCTCGTCACATGTACCTATAACTCCACTCTCGATCACATCACATGAAGCCATATATTTACATTGATATGAACACTAGGAAAAAGAAGTAAAAAATATGTAACCATGATAAAGATAATGAGAACTATTGACTAAGACTAAAAACCCATAACTAAAAAATAAAGAAATTGAATCTAAATAAAATGAAGTCTAAGGTTGTGGTTTCATGGTGGGTCATTTGGAAGACTTGAAATGATTGTTGATAAAGGTAGAAATATTTAACCGCGCTAAGTTCTCGTTTAAAGTATGATAATTAAGCCAAAAAATAGAAATTGAGTTTGCCATCTCAATTGAAATATCCTTAACCATGGCATTTCAATTTGGCTGAAAAATGAGTAGAAAAAAGGACATGATATGTTTTTTTATATATTTCAGGTTGTTTGAATGAAAGAGTGAAAAGTTAGATAAAAAATGTGTTAGCTTCTCATCATCATCTAAAGTGGTTAAGTTCTCATCTAATGTAACTAATAGTTTAATATTCGTAGTTAGGTTCACATCCTCATCTAACTAGTTTTAATATTGTTTGAATAAATATTAGTATACAAAAGTTAGGTAGTCTAGTGGTTGTGTTTATCTTTCACATCCTAATGGTTGTGAGATTGAGTTCACCCAAACACATTTATTTTTAAAAATCTATACAAATTACGCAGGTCGGGCCAACCCAACCTGACCCAATCATTAAACTGGCCCGCCCCTAACACTATTAGAAAAAAAAAAGAGGCACGCCTGGCCCGCTCCAGCCCGTGCCACTGGGCCGTGCCGTGCCGGGGGGCGAGCCAGTTTTGGAGTGGTGGCACGGCCCGTTTGACATGCCTACTTAAAACCATATGGTCGATGCACATATCTGTATTTGTATTATCGTTGATTCCTATCAGATCCAAAAAAATTTTTGCAAAACAACTCACACAAATTTGTTCAAAAACTCAATTAAAAATTTCAAAACGAAGATAAGTTTTCAGAAACTTTGATAAAGATAAATTTGCAAAACTCAAATAATTTATCTGAGTTTTTGACAAATTTATCTAAGTTACTTATTATATACTTAATAAGTTGATATCTAGCATTATTAGGGTCATAGTTGGAAAATCCTAAACCACCAGATGAATCTATTTGAGAAATTTGGGTTTGAATAATCCTCTCCTTACTTGCCCCATCGTTAGCGGGGGCTGTTTGTTTTTCCAAATGGGATTTCATATGTCTTTTAAGGTGGCCAGTGTTGTTTGATGATTTGGCACTGAGGAAATCTTTGCAATATTTGCATTGTGCCTTCTCCTCTGTTCCTCCTTTGGGACATAAGACAGTGATTTTAGCAAAATGAGTCCATACAAGAGAAGTCAATCTTGTTTTTCTCTTCTTTTTTTGGGTTGTAGGATCTTGGGGATTATTGCTTTCTACTTCTGTCCCTTGGTCTTGGTCTAAATTAATAAATCCAGGATCTTCCTCATTTAGAGAGAAGTCAAGGTTGAAAGGTTGTGATGGTCCAGCCATTTTTCTAAATAAAAGATTTAAAAAAAAAATTTTAATAAATAATTATATATAATGTATTTTTTGTGATAATTTATATAAGAAATGGGAGAAGATGAGACTTAATATATAATATTACTATGTATATTATTACTAAATAAAACTCAAAATTAAAGATAATAAGAGAAGAGAGAGCTAATGGAGAAGTCCTTCCTAGTTGAATCCTCCACTTTAGAGAAGTCACCCTCACTTCTTATAAAACTTTGTAGAGAGAGCCTAGATTTTAGAATGAGACTTAAGAGAGCTTAGAGTTTTAGAGGGAGTATGAGAGATGAGAGAGTAGAGAGTAGATATGTAGAAAAATGAGAGGAATGAGAGCTATTTATAGAATTTTTAAGTGATAAATTGACATAAAATACCTCCTCATATTATCGTTTTATAGCAGTTGGGGGGGTATAATGGTAAAGAATGATCAAAAGACACTAATACCCCCCATTTGACCATTTATAGCTGTTGGGGGGTTAAATATGTAAAAAATATAATATGGCCGTTTTTTGGGGGGATGGGGGGGAAATTTTCAAAAAAAGAGCCGATGGGCACGGGCTGGGCCGGGCTCGGGTCGTGCGCTGCCGCCTGCGGGTTCCGAGGCCCAGGCCCAGCACGGCACGGTTTTGAACCCGTGTCGGGCCGGGCCGGGCCTCGGGCCTAGCAGGCTAGGCCCATCACGGCCCAGGTTTGGTCACGGGCTGGGCCGGGCCACCCACTGACCAAGTCAACAGGCCCAGGCACGCTTTTTCTGGGGCCGTGCCCGGGCCGGGCTTGGGCGGCCCGGCCCAGATTGACACCTCTAGGGATGAGCGAGGAAAAGAGGAATATTAGCAGAGTGGAGCAGAGAGACGGTGATAGGGGAAAATTTCCCAATTTCCCAAATGAAGGCACTAACTTTTGCCTGCGAAAATAAAAAAACGTAGGAAAAATATGACATTTGCCGGCGAAAATAAAAAATCGTCGGGAAAATGGAACTTTTGCTGGAGAAAACAAAAAAATGTCGGAAAAAATTGGACCTTTGCCGGCGAAAAAATATCGCCAGTCTTTCCCGGCGAAATAAGCTTTTGCGCCGGCATAAGTTATACTTTTCCAAGCGCTTAATTACTACGCCGGAAAAAGTGCAAATTATTGTAGTGACTGCGCCACGCTAGGTATTTAGTTGCTTCAGTGTAACTAGAGGGTTCAAAATCCTCATAGTAGTGAGTAGAAGGGAGCTGAGCAGGGTGTTAAGTGGAGAGAAATATCTTATTTTTGCTAATGCCAGACTTCAACCGAGTGACCATAGGATGGGCATTGGAAGAGGAAATACTTGTGGTAGGCTACGGAGTAGCAAGAGAGGTCTGAGAGGTAATAGGTAGGTATCGTGGAGGATGTGTGGTGTGAGGAGCAATAGGAGGGCTAATGGCAGTAGAAGGAGAGGGTAGGTGCAGTGGTAGGGGACTCTGAAAGGGCGCCTGCATTAGTGGAGTGGACTGCATTGGTGGAGTGGATGGTGGAGAAGATGTAGTGGGTGTAGGATGTGTGTTTGGACACGAAGGAAGCGGAACCGTCATAGGAAAGGGACAAATGTGTGGTGATGGTCCAAGGACAGAGGAAAAGGCAGGTGATGTAAAGGGGCCAAGCACAAATGAGGGAGTGACGGAGCTGAGCCATTGAAAGGGAGTAAAGGAGGCAGTGGAGGAAGTGACTGGTGTAGATAGAGGAGCACTAGAGAAAGGGAAAGCATCTTCATTGAAACCACATGTCTTGACATAAAAATACAGCCATAATTCATATCCAAACACCTATATCCTTTCTGATTCAAGCTATACCCAAGGAATACACAGCGCCATGTTTTAGGTTCCAACTTGTTGAGGTTGTACAGTTTAAGCCAAGGATAGCAGGCACTGCCAAAGACGCGAAGTGAAGAGTAAACATGGTGCTGATTGAAAAGTTTTTCCCAGGGGGAAACATTATGAAGTGGCCTAGCAGGTAGTCTGTTAATAAGATACACAGATGTAGCAAATGCAGCAATCCAAAATTTGATAGGCATCCCTGCATTGAAAAGAAGGGTAAGCCCTATTTCAAATAAGTGCATGTGTTTACTTTTAGCACAACCATTTTGTTCAGTTGTGTATGGACAGGACATCTGGTGAGGGATCCCATTTGTGCGTAGTAAGGATTGAGAACGAGAGCTCAGAAACTCACCGCCCCCATCTGACCGAACACATTTGATCTTTAAAGAAAGTAAATTTTCAACATGCAACTTGAAAGTGGAAAACACAGAATATGCATCAGATTTATTGATCAATGGATAAAACCATGTGTAGCATGTGAAATCATCTACAAAAATGATGTAATATCGAAAACCATTAGTAGAGGTGATAGGAGCAAGGCCCCAGATGTCAGTATGAATCAAGTCTAATGGTTTACAAGAAAATATAACAGAAGTAGAAAAAGGTAATTTGCATCGTTTTCAAAATTGACAAAATTCACAAAAGGAAGGCATTGAAGTCCCGCGAACAGGTAGACAAGGAAGAAGATGACGCAAGACAGCAGCAAAAGGATGGCCCAATCGCTTGTGCCAAACATCTGAAGACGTTTTTTCACCAAGCAATGCGATGGGAGAGGAAGAAGATGATGAACAGTAACCAGTAGAAAATGCCTAGAGACCATTTCTAGTCGACCCTTGGAAAAGAATCTTCCCCAACCGATCCTGAATAGTGAAACCAGAAGCATCAAAAACAAAAATGCAGTTATTGTCCTTAGCAAATTGATAGACAGAAAGAAGGTTGATAGAAATTAAATGAACATGAAGAATGTGATTGAGTTTAAACAGTCCAGACTTAGTGTGAACAACATAAGAACCAATCTTAGAGATTGGCAAACCTTGCCCATTACCGACTGAAACTTTGTCTTTGCCAACATAGTCGCTATGCACAGAGCAATTCTGTAGGTCATTTGTGATATGGTTTGTGGCGCTAGAGTCTGCATTCCAATTTTGATCAGGAACAGGGTTGTAGGAGGCTACCATTGCTGCTAGCTGAGAAGGAGGGTGGCGACCTTGATAGCTGTAATCCATCCGATGAAAACAGTCGAGAGCAATGTCTGTTGCAAATCTAACAGCAAGGTCTGTTAGAAGTGGTCTGTGAAGTGCCACGCCCAGAGGAAGAGAGCCAGATCCACTCCGAGCTCTATCGAAATATCGTCCGCCCCTGTTTCGACCTCCCTTTGAATTGTTAGATCGACCATAAGCACGGCCAAAAGGAACTTCATTTGAACGGCCATCACCAGTGGATTTGGGTGAAAATAATGCCGATGCGGTATAATCAACCGTCTGTGACTGAGTGCCATCAATGTTGAGTTCTTCAACCAAGAGCAATACATGAAGTTCTTCAATGGAGATGGCTGACGATCATGTGCATATGGATATCTTGAAGGAATTATACTCTGCAGGAAGGCCATTCAATGTGTAGAGAACGAGATCATCAACATCGACAAGGCTGGATACCACAGTAAGATTATCGGATAAATGTTTGATGCGTTGCAAATAGACTGAGATCGATTGTGACCCTTTCTTGATATTTTGCAACTGTGTTTTCAGCTGAATGATGTGAGAACGCGAGAGGGAAGCGAATTTGCGCTCTACTGCCAGCCATACTTCTCGAGCAGACTGAGAACCAACGACATGAGCCAATACTGGTTCAGACAGAGCGCCATTGATCCAACACAAGACTTGTTGATCTTGCTGGAACCAGACTGCGAATTTTGGATTGATTTCAGTAGATGTTTTCCCATCAAAATCAATAATAAATTGAGATAGACAAGGAGAAGAGCCATCTACAATGCAGATCATGTAGCTTACACGTAACACATGTAAGAACTGTGATTTCCATAGTAGATAGTTTTGTGAATCCAATTTCACAGAAATCAGGCTATCGATGTTTGAAATCAAGAAATTGGAACAAGATGATGCAGTCATGTTGAAAACAACAAATGCAGTGAGGTGAGGTGAGGTGAATGAAAGAGAGAGCTGAGATGAGATGAGAGAGTGGAGAAGAAAGAAGAGAGAGGAGAATGAGAGCTTGGTGGTGGTGATCGCCGGTGTGCTCGTAGTCCAGCGGCGGCAACGCAGTGAGGGAGGGAAAACGGGGGTGATGAGAGAAAAGGAGATGGGGGCTGCTGCTGTTGTGGAAATGAGAAGAAGGGGGATGGTCATGTCACCAAAATGGGAAATGGGGTTACGTGGATTAAAGGAGGGGGGTTTAACTTTTGGGAAATGATACAATGGGTTAGAGTGGGTTCGGTCAGGTCCGGTTTTGGGTCGGGTTCAAAGGTCCAAATCGGGATGTAACAGAAGGACAAAGTCCGGGAAATTAGGTAATTTACTTGATGGTGCCAAAATCTTGAAAAGCGGAAAATACTAAAAAGCTCTCAGAACTTTTTAGAAATAGCAACACACACCCCTATTGTACCCAAACGGGCTCGGATCTCAACCCAACTTCGCACACGCGATCCTAATGATTAATCGGACCTATTTGGCTTATAAACGAGCTTAATTCTCTAAGAGCACAATTAACTAAGCCAATTACAACCTTGGAATTCCAAGATGTTACAATTTCCATCGTAATCACAATAACTATAACAACTATAGAAATACAACTAGGGTTTTACCAGGTAGAGAGAGAGAGAGCTGGTTCACCCAGTGGCCGAGGCTAACGAGCAAAGCCCATTTTGCTCACTCTCCCTGGAAGAATTCTACACAAAGCACTCAGTGAGTCACTCGGAATCATCATTCGTCGATCCCCGGGGACTCAACATCTTCACCCAATCGTGGACCCCACTCCCCCCTCAACCCATCATCAACATCGTCGCCCTAGTCCACGGTTTCACCGGCGGGTCCAGGTGGTTCGTCCAGCTCACCGGCGTCCACTTTGCTAAGTCTGGCTTCACCCTCTGCGCCCTCGACCACCAGGGCCACGGCTTCTCCGACAGCCATGACGGCCTCCCCACCCACAAAATCATCTTTAATAGTGGCCATGAAATGTTCACATTTGTCTTTAACCAACATGCAATGTTGAACTTGTATATGTGTGGTCAATCGGACTAAGTCAGAGATTGTTAGAAATAAGTGGTCTACATGACCAAAGGTCTAATAATGATAGGGCTCACTTTAAGTTAATTAATTTTTATAAGCTTTCTTCTTTAGCTTTGATCTTAATAAATTTAACTTGGATTTACTTTTAGAAAGCACAATTCATTAGTATTTTGTTTAACCAATTAATGAGGAAATCAAGAAAACGGATATCTAATAAGATTTCTTTGATGAAAAAACAACCACAAATATTTGTGTGGATTAATTGAAGTACTGGTTCTAAAGGTCTTGTTCTCTTATTTTATTGATATTTTTGATCTACTTATCTTTTATGCAGCTTATTGATCGACACTTATATGTGCAACTTTTAACCGCAAGACTACGGTGTCAACAAGTAGTAAATGACTAAAGAGTCCTGATTATCGATCCCACGAAGAGAAGATGGAACAAGCAATGAATCCAATTTAAGTAGAATTAAACTAAGATATAGTTAATATAGACAATTGAAGTGAATAATAAAAAGTAATAAACTATGTGTGAAAAATGGAATTAAACTAAATGAAATGTAGAATAAAGCTAAAATAGCAATTAGACTACTCTAATTAACAATCTAAAATATGAAATTAATAAGATCTAAGCTAATCTAACAAACTACACTAAACTAGTGGATGAATGGTGGTGGAAATGGAAGATTTAAGGTAAAGATGTGGTGTGAAATGTGTAGAATTTTAAAACAAGTTTGTGAGATATAGATCTAACAATCTAGAAGTGAAAATAACAAATCAAATAAAGATTTAAATTAACAACAATAAGAATAATAGATTAGGCAATCCAAAATCCACTAAGTATGTAATTAATTCAAACAATGCATGTTTTAATTCAATTCTCAAATCTACAATCCAATTAGCAATATCTTGCCTAATTGGAATGGATGATATAAAAATAAAAATCAAATTAATGAAAATCAAAGGCCAAGATCCTAGATCATCTAGCCACCCTAACAATAATTCATCAAAATCAAGTTACAAAAGATCAAAAATAAGGGCTCTAGAGCATGCTATGTGAGAGAACTTAATCAAACTACAAAGCATCGATTGAGATTATCCAAGCATCAAGTGTAGAGATAGAGCATGAGAAATGAGAGAGATTAGCACAGCTAGGGAATTTAAACTAAAACATGCATGGAATTGAACTAATCACATTACTTAACTTCAAGAGAAGAGCCTAATCCAAGAGCTTTAGCCACTAAACATCAAGAAAGAGCTCCAAATCTTCATTAATGATCTTCAATCTCACACACTCTCTCTAGATTAGTTACAAAGAAGCTCCTAATTACAATCTAAAAGTAGGGGTTTGAACCCATAACCTATTTCATAAGAACCCAAGTTCTAACCAATACACCAACCACTCATTTGTATTAAAAAATGACTTCTTTTATCCTTAAAGTCCTATCCTCTTATTTTGAAATTCTTCAACACTTCACCAAGATTTATTCATGTAACTTTTTTATTGAAATCTCTTCTTGATGCCTCGAGACACTAGCCGGAAGGTTGGGGTAGTCGTGGGGTCCACCTACACAAGAGAAATTATATAAAAATGAGCTATAAATAATCAGATTTATGCATGATAATCCGAAAATCCATTTAATGTGATGATGATAAAATCTCTGTGGAAAGCAAATGATATGCATATGAGATGCTGATAAAATTCGGACTAATGAAGGGTAAAATATGCAATATTTAACACTCATCACTTATACAGATACCAAAATCAGTAAAATCTAAGCCTCTCAAAGCTCTGCCATTACTAATTATTTCTATGTATTTTAATACAAACTAACTAGCCCAAATATATTCTATTTAATCTCAATTTGCATGCTCTGAGCAAATTCAAGCTTAGATTCCATCGTAGAAATCCAGTGAAAGAAGCAACCAATAAAAAAAATTAAACAGTTGAGGAATGGACAGTGAATTACCTGAGTTGGATCAAGAACCATAATTGTGATTGTAATTGTAACTTGGAACCCTACAGGACCCTTTCAGGTAATTCGGGTCCTATTCAAGTAATCTACGTACCTAATTGGAAGATTAAAAAGGGAAGGCATCAAAGATGAAAAGGAGGGAGGGGCTCAAATTAAACCCGTGAGTTGTTGGTATCATACATTAGAATATTTGGTGGGCCCAACTAGTGTAAGAGCCCAGTCTATTCTATATTTAGAGACACTCAAAGCAGTTATGTTGGTTCCTGTAAGTGCACAAAAATTCACGAACCCGGTGAGGGTGGTGTTCTTGAGACTCACTGAGGAGGACGAAGACTGAGGCTCTCCGTCTCCTCGTTGAAGGTGGAAGAACCGATGCCCGAGAACCTGGAAGAAGGAGAGGAAACAGGTCAGGGGACCCTGGCTGTGGGCAGCGCAGGGCTCTCCGATGCCTAAGTCAGTATGTGTACTGGACAGTAGGAGGAGATTTTGGGGGAGAAGGTGATACCAGTCTGGTTCTCTCGGACGGGAGAGAGAGTGTCCCCTTATTGTTCTGGTTTGGCCCCTTTTATAGAGGAGGAGAGGAGACAAGGAGGTGACTTTGTCAGGGAGCTATCCCATCGTGACATGTCGTGTCGCATCGGGCCATACCCGGGCGTCTGTGGACGCCGTTCTGTCAGAGGGCGTGGGCGGTATGGGAGGCGTTGTCAGGGAGCGTGGGTGTGCCCTTGTCTTGTCACACGTGCTGTAGCGTGCATGAGTGTTCAAGGGAGGACAGCTGTCAACCCCTGCCTTGGCTAGCTCTGGCATCCAGACCGAGGTCAGGGTGTGTTGCCGAGGTGGAGGAGTTGTGCAAGGGGCCGAGATGAGTCTCTGGCCGAGCTGGTGGACATTGACACGAGCCTTGCCGAGATGGCCTAGCTGGCGCCGAAGCACGAGATGGAGCACCAGGCCAGTCATCCGGTGAGCTCGGAAATATCCCCACACAATAGCCCCCCAGCTTCTGAGCTCAATAGACTGCTCTTTTGAGGTTAGAAGGTAGGTATCATGGAGGATGACTGGCTGGCAATGGACCACAGCTAGAGGTTGGCATCACTGCTAAGCTGTAACAGGGTGCTTCTGCCGAGCTGGAGAGTCACACAACTGCCGAACTGGAGGATGGGTACCGAGATGCGTTTATGGAGATCCCACTGGCTCTTCACCAGGGGCCTGTGCCGGGCATCTGGCGCGTGGCCGAGACGCGCCTGCCGCACGCAATGGAGATCCCACTGGCTCTTCACCAGGGGCCTGTGCCGGGCATCTGGCGCGTGGCCGAGATGCGCCTGCCGCACGCAATGGAGATCCCACTGGCTCTTCACCAGGGGCCTATGCCGGGCATCTGGCGCGTGGCCGAGATGCGCCTGCCGCACGCAATGGAGATCCCACTGACTCTTCACCAGGGGTACGTGGCTCTGGACGACTAGGGGCGGCAGAGGACCGTGCGATCAAGGCTGACAGCAGAGGACCGTGCCGTCGAAATGACAGTAGAGGGTCGTACGATCAAAGCCGACAGTAGAGGGTCGTACCGATGTCGTCGCAGCTGACGGCGCCATCGAAGCTGACAGTAGAGGACCGTGCCGCCAGACATGACGGTAGAGGGTCGTGCGATCAAAGCTGACGGGCGGTCGAAGCTGAAAGATGATAGGAGGCTTCAGCAGCCCCCCGAGCTGGAGGAGACTTCTGTCATGGAGGCGTCCGCCGAGATGGACGCTGCTGCGGAGCTGGAGGCATCCGCCGAGATGGAGGCTGCTGCGGAGCTGGAGGCATCCGCCGAGATGGAGGCGTCCGCAGAGATGGACGCTGCCTGTTGATTGTCGTTGAAATGCTTCTGGGCTCGGGCTTCGTCTGCTTCTTGCCTGACGAACTGGTTTACCCTGGTCATTAGTGCTGCCACAGTGACCACAGGGTGCATGACCAGGTCCCTTCGTAGCTCGTTGCCTGGCAGGAGGGCTTGTTGGAAAGACAGGATCGTCATTGCATCTGAAGAGTCCTCGATCTGGCTGTAGACAATCCAGAACCTTTTGGCGAACTGCGTGACGCTCTCGGTCTGCTTCATTCTAAGGGCCATCAGGTCGGCGGCTGACCTGGGGACGACCTTGTGGGCTTGGAACTTCGTCATGAAGGAACTTCGGAGCTGCTGCCAACTTTTGATCGATCCTTGGGGGAGTGCGCAGAACCACTTTAGGGGGAGGTCCCCGAGGCTGGAAGAGAAGACTCTGCAGTTCAGGTGGCCTGCCTCGCCCCACACCGACATCCTCTGAGTGAAGTGCCGGAGGTGTGCTGCTGGATCCGAGGTTCCGTCGTAAACGACGAACCTCGGGATTTTGAAATCTTCGGGAGGGGGGAAGCTCCTGATCTCTGGAGAGAGGGGAGATGTGCCGAGACCGTCAGAGTTCAGCCGAACTCGAGCGAAACCGGCAGCCTCCAGGTTTTGTCGTACTGCTTGCTCGATGCGACGATCAAGCCACTTTCTGATGTCGTGGTTGTTACCCGGGCTTTCGCCATGAGCTTGGTTGCTTCTGTTGTCCTTCAGGGTGCGCTTTTTGGAAGGTGGGGTCGAGGTCGAACCCTTAGAGGATGAACCCGACTGAGTACCCTGCTGTTGGACGCTCGCTGGATTGGATCTTGCTCCTGACCTTTCCCGGTGGGGGACCGTCGGCACCTGTGTCGACAGTGTCAGCGGTTCCTTTCCCTTTCTGGTTCTCCGAGGCATGGCGTTTGGGAAGATGGCTTTTTGTAGCGTTTCCCACAGACGGCGCCAATTGTAAGTGCACAAAAATTCACGAACCCGGTGAGGGTGGTGTTCTTGAGACTCACTGAGGAGGACGAAGACTGAGGCTCCCCGTCTCCTCGTTGAAGGTGGAAGAACCGATGCCCGAGAATCTGGAAGAAGGAGAGGAAACAGGTCAGAGGACCCTGGCTGTGGGCAGCGCAGGGCTCTCCGATGCCTAAGTCAGTATGTGTACTGGACAGTAGGAGGAGATTTTGGGGGAGAAGGTGATACCAGTCTGGTTCTCTCGGACGGGAGAGAGTGTCCCCTTATTGTTCTGGTTTGGCCCCTTTTATAGAGGAGGAGAGGAGACAAGGAGGTGACTTTGTCAGGGAGCTATCCCATCGTGACATGTCGTGTCGCATCGGGCCATACCCGGGCGTCTGTGGACGTCGTTCTGTCAGAGGGCGTGGGCGGTATGGGAGGCGTTGTCAGGGAGCGTGGGTGTGCCCTTGTCTTGTCACACGTGCTGTAGCGTGCATGAGTGTTCAAGGGAGGACAGCTGTCAACCCCTGCCTTGGCTAGCTCTGGCATCCAGACCGAGGTCAGGGTGTGTTGCCGAGGTGGAGGAGTTGTGCAAGGGGCCGAGATGAGTCTCTGGCCGAGCTGGTGGACATTGACACGAGCCTTGCCGAGATGGCCTAGCTGGCGCCGAAGCACGAGATGGAGCACCAGGCCAGTCATCCGGTGAGCTCGGAAATATCCCCACACAGTTCCTAAAAGCTGGTCACTGTATATAGCTTCATCAATAGATTAGCAGGCTAGTTGCAGCCTAATGTAGCCATACCAGTAATTATCTCATGAGTACGTTAAATGGGTCATGATAACAGGTCCTAATTGGGCGTTGGCTCGTAATGGATGAATCTAAAATAATAAGGAAATCGGCTATTTACATATGCCTTGTAATGGTCCAACCGAAGCCGAAGTCGGCCTTGATAACATATACCCCCACAGTGGTTGCCTCTAAATGGACCCAGATTCAATAGTTTAGGCCTACTGTGCATGAGTGGAGGGTTGCTATTCTAAATTTGATTTGAAAACTCGGTTTATCAACCTGAGTCGTCAACGTCTCTGTGATGGGTTCTGAGAATGTATAGACCAAAAGAAAACAGGTTCTGATGGGGCGCTATTATGGACCATGTAATCATGGCATTGGGATTTGATAAATATGTTTACAATAGAGAAGGCAGTTTTGAACCGGAGAACAAGGCAAGACACTGATCTGGGAGAAAAATTGAACAAATGAATAATGGAATTCAAGATATGTTATGGATGAAATGGAAGAACCAAATAGTTATTTTTAAATTCCCAATATTATGGGCTACACAAGAAGGACGGGATCGAAACTCACTCTGATACCATTTAACCAACCAAGTACAACCCAAAGAGCCTGTTTGGATAGGTAAGTAATGGAATAATGTTAAGTTAAATGAGGCCCAACGGTAGGAAATTTCAACTCAACATTGTTTGGATCGGCCTGGCCTGACAGATGAAGTATACTGGTCGGCCCACGTGGATACGATCCCACTTCAACCCTAATCACTTCGATTTCCAGGAGTAAAAATCTATTCTACTCTTCTCCTCTCCTCTCCTCTCGGTAAGAGCCGATTCTACTCCTGCAACTGTGTTAGGTATTTTTGTATTGGCTAATTCATGTTGGACAAAACTTTAGGAGTCTTTGTGTTATATGTTTTATTTAGAAAAGAACTACGAAGATAGAAGAGGGAATGACTCCAAGAAGAAAAGCCTGAATGGTTTAGAAGAAGAAAGCTGGAAGAAAAGAGTTCTGAATTTCCGTATCTCATCCAGCAAGGAGTCCTCTCGAGTGCTCTCACCTTCGTTCGAGCGACCGCGAGACAAAGCCTCATCCGCTCGAGCGATTGAAGAGTTCGCTCGAGCGAACAGTGCGCAGAAAATGGGAAAGTCTCTATTCTGATACGAATTTATTTCCTTTTGAGACTCTGTTTTCCCAGTCTGAGTTGTACTTGTGTTCTAAGTATTAGGCACGAAATTGGGGCTATATATAGGGTGTTACTCTCAACCCTATGGAAAACCACCACTCTCATTAATCTAAGTCAGAGAGATCATAAGAGATAGTTTATTCTCTAGAGCCATTGAGAGATCGTTCTGAAGGCAGCTCTAGAAGGTTGCTGCTGCTTCTGCTTTTCAAAGGAGAAGATTGTTCATCTTGTGCTTGCAAGGTGCGAGGAGATCAAGTAAGGAGAACGGGGCACGTGGATTTTGTGTCAGTGGATTCTTTGCAAGAATAACTATAGTCCTGAGGTCGAGGTACAGAATGAGGTACAGGAGCTAGTGAGTATATCTTGTAACTGTTCGTGAACTCTTGGTTTCTGATTCGTGGTTTTTCTCCCTGGATAGGGTTTCCACGCTATATTTTGTGTCTGTCTTCTTGTGGAGATTACTTGGTAGATTTAATTGCTAGTTCGTCTAATTGGTTATTTCCGCTGTGCATTGATTGTTAATTTGAGAACTAGTAGTATTCCATTCTAGTAGCCCATAAATTTGGACTTTCAAACTGGAATCGATTATAGCCCGCAGCAGACGGACTTTTCCTTTCTACATCTCAAGTAATCTCCCTCTCTCCCTCTCTCCCTCCCTCTCTTGCAATAATACGTTATGATTTTTGGTTTCCTGACATGGTTTGATAGATTGGATTAGGGCTTATGATTTTGTTGCATGCTTCTTTTCCATTGAAAGTTTGGATAATGGTTTTTCAAACTCTGGGTTTGCCAAATGTTCGATTCTGGTGGAACATTGAATCATTTGGGCTACTGGGTTTTTGATTTGGGGTTTTGGGTTTTTGTTTTTATTGGCTTTCTTGTTTGTGGATTTTTAATTGGGGTTGCTTAGATTCTTAAATAGTAGATTTCTGATTTGGGATTTTGAGTTTTTGATTTTATAGGCTTTCTTGTTTGTGGATTTTATTTGGAGTTTCTTAGGTTTTTTAATTGTACATTTCTGATTTAAACTTTGGAATGGAACGGTAACCTTGCACTAGTTTATGATTCAGGAGTACGGAGGGTTGAATTCATTTTCTCCGGGCTGCATGAATTTAACCGTTGACAAAATCTTCACTATTATATTTGACATTACAATGCCTAAATCTGTGGTCTTAGACTGATACGGCCTGGATGGCTTGTCAGCTTTTCATTGTAAATGTCAAAAGTAATGAGTTACAGATCGAAATTTGGATGGGCAAAATCTTCAATATTATATTTGAATCACATGTAAATCTGTGATCTAAGATAGATATGGGACTACATATAGCCTGTCAACTTCACTAGTGATGTTTAAAGTAATGAAGTTACATATTGAGATTCGGATGGAGAACTCCATAGGAAGTTGTCTCACCTGTAGTGGAGTTCAAACTTTAATCGCAATTGTCAAACTGTCAAGTTCCTTGAAAGTATTATTATTCGCTCATGGCTGTTCCCTCCATGGAACATATATCGCATCAGATTTTGGACGTACTATTATTTGCTCATGGCTGCTTCTGACTTTTTCTTTTCAATTCCACTGTGTTCATGTTCATTCAATAAACTAGATACCAATTATTTTATATTCTATACATTTTGGCTTGATTATCAATAGCTCTTACAATTATTTTATTATGATACAGGGACATCCATCAGCAAGACCAATGAAGACTAAGAGTATTGACTATGAAAAGATGGGATTGGTATGTGGCAATGATATGGCAACAGGACAGTTTGTTCGGTCTTCAAGTAGTGCACAGTCTCTATTGACTTGATGCAGGAGTCAAGTAATTATAGTAACTCTGATGATGTCCCAATTCACGTGGATGATTTAGAATTTGATTCTAGATGTGGGGGAACAAGTGGGGAATCTTCATCGAAGAAAAAGGAAGTACGAAAGAGGGCAAGAGGGCAAGAGATGTAGAAGTACTTGTAACGGGGATGAAAGAATCCGCGGCTTTGGTGCAATATGCATTGGACAATCTTGCTGATAGCATTAAGAACTCAGAGCCACATAAGTGAATAGGGGACGAAGTTCACAGAAAACTGGTGAAGATCGAGGGTCTTACTCGAAATGACATAGATGTTACACACGAGTGGCTAACATTGAGAAATGAGATGGCTGCAGTCTTCTTGTCGCATGGAGATAAAAAGGAATGGATACTAAGACGCTTGCATAGAATTCATGCTGCATCCTTTCCTTAGGCGGGATTTATTTAACCAAATTCTCACCTTTTGATGTATTGGATTCAACAGTATTCTCTTGGAAGTAACTCAACTTTTTTTGTATATCTGACCAACGTGGCAAACAAGACTGTAGATGTTGGCCTTGGCTGGTTCTAATAGGATAGTATTGCTTCCTTTCTTTTCTTCTTTTGATCTGATTAGGATTCTTTATTTACTTCATATTGTATTTTTGTATTGATGCATTGAGTAGAGGAGTTTGTTTTCTGAGAATTGGGGCGTTTGGATGTAGCAGGTGATTTTTGACCCAAATGGGATTGGCCCCACTTGGGTTATTTGGGAGAGAAAAGCTGATCTTATAAAGATTGGATCCTAATTCTCCTTGGAATTGTAATTTTGGGAATTCCTCAAAATCTCTATTTTATTGCCACTCCACCATATTCTATTATGATTAATCATAAATTCCTCTATCAAACAGACCCTTGAACTGCGCATGAGTTGTATTTTGGGCAAAATGAAAAATTAAAAAATAAACTGTACCCCATGAGATGTGGTTCTTAATTGTGTGTCCATTGTTGCCACTTGTGTTTGTAGATTTATGGTTCTTGCTTTTGTGTATGCATTGCTCTGTTTTTTGAACCATTGTTGGGGCAAATACAAGTTTTAATTTGCTAATTACACCTTTTGCACTTTTTGCCAGTACCACACATTGAAGAATCCCTGGCTTTAAAGTAGGAGTTTCAAGTTGCTACTGCTAAATGGGTATTAGCTAAGCAATCATTTTTAGAGAAAATCGAAAAGATTTACCAAACCAGATTTGCCTCCTTTAATTTTACATGGAACCGGGATAAGTGTAAGAGATTTACATGGAAAAATTTTCTTATGAGAAAGCAAAAAAAAAAAAAAAATGATTTTTTAGGGGGTTACAACGAAATCCAATAATTCCCCACCGAGACAACAGAAAAAAAAAAAAAAAAAAAAAAGCAAAGATCAGGGATATGAAAATCTATAAAAATTACAACTCAGGCAACACAATTGAAAACTCATAGTTTGGATTTTCAGCTGCTGGCCTTAAAAGCGAAAATGCCATTGAAGGATCTTTCTCTAATTTTTTCTAGCTTTTTTATTACCTGCTTGGGTCAATGCTGATGGAAGCATAGAAAAGATGATATTAGGCGTGTCCATGAAAATTAATATTATATAAGATCTGTTGAAACGATCCCAGGAAGTGTTCAGAAAGAGAATAAAAGAGAGAGCTTGTTTTTCTCTTTGTTCCCATTGTTGAAACGATCCCAGAAAGTGTTCAGAAAGAGAATAAAATGCCATTGAAGGATCTTTCTCTAAATTTTTCTAGCTTTTTTATTACCTGCTTGGGTCAATGCTGATGGAAGCATAGAAAAGACGATATTAGGCGTGTCCATGAAAATTAATATTATATAAGATCTGTTGAAACGATCCCAGGAAGTGTTCAGAAAGAGAATAAAATAGAGAGCTTGTTTTTCTCTTTGTTCCCATTGTTGAAACGATCCCAGGAAGTGTTCAGAAAGAGAATAAAAGAGCCCATTTTTACTTTTCTCATAAGTATCCAAAAACATACAAAGTAATTAGATTTCACTTTACACAAAGCAACCAAACAGAGTGAACCCACTTCACCCCACTTCACTTTTCATTTGAAATTTACCCCACTTCACTCTACTCCTCATTTATCCAAACAGGCCCAAAAGGATAAGCTGATAGGTGAAATTCTCATACAGCTATATTAAGACATGTCAAGCCTCTTACTTAATCGATGTGGGACTTCACATCAGTATTAGTAGTTTGAACTTTGAATATGACCTCCATTCAATTTCTCCATTCAATAACTCTGTCATTATGCAAATAAGGACATCACTGCAGATTTTCCTCAATTTGAACACAACGTGTCTAGTTGTCTACATCTTAGATCCGTGATTAGCAAACCATAGGCATTGATCCTTACCACAAACATAACAGACTTTGTACTAACCGATTATGAATACAGAATGCTAATCTGACTTTATCATGACCACGGATAATGGTTTGATTGTGATTTGTGAACCATCATCCCATTTCTACAATCAAAACCAAGTCATTAACATGCAAAAAAGACAATCCACCAGATTTTAATAAGTGTTAGTCTATTATTAACATGAACCCTAAGATCGAGAACATCATGATAATCACATGTAGGATTTAATCTTAGATAGATTAAAGATTACCTCCAGACATCCTGATGCAGAGAGCTTTCTGATCCTGCTGTCTGATGCTATTGTTGATTGATGATGAGATCCATCCAAGAAGGGTTTATAGGAATAACTACGGTTTCTCTCTTCTTGCCTATAAACCTTAATGTGTTGAATTTCGTGAGTGAGTATTTGTGATGGAGGAAAGACTCTATTTTATAGGTGGAGAGAGGACCGACTTTCCAATTAGGATTCCATTAGTTTTAATCTCAACCGTCCATCAAGGTAGAGTTTGTTATGGAATATATCTCATTAGGAAATCGTATTTGAGTAAAAGATAGCACGTATCCTATAAAAACGTAATTCCTATAATCACCACACTTAGGGAAAGGTAATAACTTGTGTTCCAAGTAATGAACCTAAAAGTAATTTCCTTACAATAAGTTGAACAGAAACGTCTAGTACTCTTCATCTTCCATCTATCATTTCCAAACCATTGACCTTAGCACAAATACAATTGCCTTACTACTACTACATATCGATACAGAACACTAATCTGACTTACTGACAACAACCAATACAAACACTTCTCCTACACCAACATACGCAACAGTGGAAGCAATCAAGTAGTAGAACACTTGTCTCGTAGTCACACCTACAAATGACATAGAGAAAGGAAGGGAAGATAGAATACAGTGCAAATAACACAGAATCCACACATACACCAGAGCATGGACTTTAAACAATCTGGGTGTCTCTCTGTTTCACCCTAACCTTCAATCCCTTCTCCATTAGTAGGATTATGGAGAGGGTAGGGCTCACAGGGTGGCCTTCCAACACTTGAAAATGGAAATTGAAGAGCAGTGTAGCTGCAACTGATTTCATTTGAGTGAAAGCCACTTCCCTGCCCAAGCACATCCTTGGCCCTGAATTGAATGCCATGAACTTGTAGGATGGCTCAACCTTGAGCTTTCGTTTCTCAGTAATCCATCTCTCTGGCTTGAATTCTAAGCAGTCTTTGCCCCATATGGATTCCATCCTCCCCATCGTGTATAATGGAATCAAGATCTTTGTTCCTGGTTCAACAGCCTCACCGCTCGGAAGAACTTCTGGCTGAACAACACTCGTATATTCAAATGGAACAGGCGGGAAGAGTCGCAGAGACTCACACAAGGCTGCATGGAGATAGACCGACTTACTAAGCTTCTCAGCGTCGAACTCCTTCAATTCTCCTTGCCGCTTCTCTTTCAACTGAGGTGAATTGTCCCTCAGTTCCTCCAAGATCTTGGTTTCGACTTCTGGGTTCCTGGAAACTAGCCAGAAGAACCAAGTGAGAGCTGAGCTTGTGGTGTCTCTCCCCGCAAGGATGAGATTCAAGGTGGTGTCTCTGAGGAATTTATCGGACTTAGGTATAGGCAGTTCATCATCAAGTTGATAATCAATGTAAGATGTCAACAAATCCGACCCTTTCTCACAGTCAGCATCTCCTGCATGCCTCGTAGATTTGTTCAGCTCATCTCCTCTTTGAGATGAGTTGGTTTGCGAAATGATCAAAAGTCTTCCATGCTTCAGCCAATTTCTTCTCCTTGCCAATCTTGAGCCACTTTAGCAACATCCACCAGCTCTCTGGCACTGCATTCCGGAAGGCCAGTGCTTCCATCGTTTCATCCATTGCCTGTGCAAATGGAACCATTGGCAATTCAACCGAAAGGGAGCCTGGATCAGCTCCAAAGACTAGAATGCATGTGTTGTCAAAGGTGAATCTTTGAAACAAATCTTGCAAATCCATGACGCCTTGGTCTTGGTTGGCTTTGTGCTTGAGAACATGCATTAGGCCACTCACCTTTGCTTGGCTTGTCCTGTTAACAAAGGTGCGAAATTTCTTGCTGCTCATAAGGCTGTGAGCCATTTTTCGCTGAATTCTCCATGACTCAGAATCTGAATTAATAATAGATTCTCCAAAGATATCAAAGATTCTTGCAAATTCAGGTCCCCTGGGGAAACTAGAGAAGTTGGTGTTGTACATGTAGTTGACGTTGGCTGGGTCGCACGTGCAGACAATATCCATGCGACTGAACCATGGACCATGGAACTTGAATGTGCCACCATGGTCACGGACTACCTGTGTTATCCAATCATGAATGCGATGGATGTTGAGTAGGACCGTTGGCAACATTCCAATGATCGGCCAATTCGGAACATTTTCATCTTTTCTCTTGCAACATTCATACAAGAGGAAACATGCACATAAGGCTAAGAATAGTTCAAGGTAGCTCCATGAGATGATGATGCTCCATAAGGAGGCCATGAAAGCTGCAGCCATTGGTGAGAAGACTAAACTAGCTCTCAATGGATTGAGAAGAGTATGAAGATGTTGAGCCATTGGGGGAATTGCTTGTGTTTATAAACTATATCACTCAGCCATTCATCATTAATAGTTAGTTAGCGAGCCAACCGTCCGAAATTATTTGACTGAAGAATCTATCGAGACGAGAAATTGTCGAAACTTAGAACCTATTTAGTTGTGAGATTTTGAGGATTCATGTTTTGATATATATATATATATAGGGGCAGGCTCTTCTAAGCTGCAGTTTAGGGGTATCCTAAGCTGCATCAGTGTAAAAATGGGTCACACATGTGCTCACACATGTGCGGTTTAACATAGTCCCCCACGCCCTTCGCAGTTCCTTTTACTAAACTATCTGACTCAAGATAATATTCAAAGGCTAACTTCCCATGGTCCTCCAAATTTCAAACCGCAAAGAAATTAAATACTAGAAAAGCAGGAACACTATTAACAAATTTGAGTACGTAGCCTTTTGAATGTCCTCCTGTCAAACATGGTTTTAAATGTCCTCCAGTCAAACATGGTTGAGGGCCCAGAATTGATTGATAAACACCCCAAACCTTAATCTCTTTCTCAATGAATTGAGAAATATTCCGGACAATTATCAACCAACTCACAGCTGGTGGTATTAACAAAACCGAACTTAACAACATAATGTGTACTTCATAAGGCTGTAAATCGGCCTGATAATGCAATGGACCAATGCCCAAAATAACAGTATCGACCATTGTATATATCGTCCTCATTGATTAAAAAATAGAGCTTTATTATAAGAAAAATGCACGTACAGTGTTTCCTTTATTAAACTCGTGATCCATGCAAGGCGAGAGAATAAATACAACAACACTTTAACAGGAATCTATCAGAAAATCAGTTTGAATGTATACCAGAAATGTCCTAGCTATACAGAAGCCATATTCCTTCTAATCAGTTTAAAGTTTAAATTGGCAACAGAAAGACCCCCGACGAACCCATGAGCTAACTTGTATCATCATAAAAGTCAACCAGATTTCCTAGCTCTTTAATCCCATTTTTTTACTTTATTATCTGATGTACTACATTTGATGACTTGCCAACCACCACCATCTGTTAATGGGTATGACGAGTCCTGAAAGTTTCTACATCACAAAACTCTCCCTCTCTGACTCTAATTGGGGCTGCAAGCACATGCCTTTGGTCCTCTTAATGAAGACATTTATTGTGGGGCTAAAGTTCCACCTGCAACATTGAGAAAACCACCCCAGGAAATTAGGGCGAGTCCTGAATATTTCTACATCACAAAACTCTCCCACTCTAACTGGGGCTGCAAGCACATGCCTTTGGTCCGCTTAATGAAGACATTTATTGTGGGGGTAACGTATGCCCTTGATCTCAAGGACTCTTACACTAGTAAGATAAGAAGATAAACATAATGAACAACCCAATGGAATTGGTCAATTGTAGAATGAGTCAATATAAAGTTCCACCTGCAACATTGAGAAAACCGCCCCAAGAAATTAGGGCCAATCCTTATCTGGTCAGAGTAGAACAGGGTATGACGAGTACTGAATGTTTCTACATCACAAAACTCTCCCTCTCTAACTGGGGCTGCAAGCACATGCCTTTGGTCCTCTTAATGAAGACATTTATTGTGGGGGTAAAGTTCCACCTGCAACATTGAGAAAACCACCCCAAGAAATTAGGGCCAATCCATATCTGGTCAGAGTAGAACTAAGAGTTGAAACCTTATCACACACACACATGGTTGGTCCAGAAGTTGTTCTCTCAAAATTCAAGCAGGTCACCTTCACAACAATAACAAGCCCAATGCACCAATCAAGTTGCATGGTGTCTTATACTCAACAAGCCCAATGCACCAATCAAAGTTAACTGGTGCCTCATGCTCAAGTTAAGCACATGACTCCCGTCTGGACCACTAACAGGGAATCTATGGAAGAAAAGAATGCTACAAAGAATCTAATTACTTGAATAATCTAATCTAGGTAAAATGCAGTTAATGCATGATCAGTACTGAAGCAAGTCGAGAGGGAGTCATCTATTTTGGCACAAGGCATTTCACATCCATCTACATCAAAAAGCTTAAAATATGATGGCCTCTGGCCAACGGTTTTAATTAAAAAGACAATGGGATCCAATGGGAAGTACATCAACTTTTTCGTAGTCGTGTTGATTTAATCCAATATCTTTATTTCTGTTTTAGTTTAGTCTCTACAATTTCCCGGATTCTTGATTATTGACATTTGTTTTACATAATTCCTTGATTATAAATTTGCAATAATCATTCATTACATGCACTTCCTAAAAACAACGGGGCCATCATCTATTAGACCATCTGAGTGTCGTCGTCATCATCGTCATCAAAGTCTTATCCCAACATTCTGGATAAGCTATATAAATTCTGTTTTTCCATTAAGGTGGTCTATCATAAGATAAATCTTATTCATATCTATTAAACCATCCGAGTGTGCTTTGCCAAGTTACAGGATATATAATTTAATCAATGGTAACATTTGCACTAAGAAACTAATGCTCAAGTAATCGACAGCTAGGGTCATTAAATTAGTGCCGACATACACATATATTCATATTCCTTCAAATGCAAATTAATTGAATTGCAAACTAGCTAGGCTGCTCTGGTTTTGCCACAGTGCAGTTTAGCAAGTTTATCTTATCTAGTCTAAGCTTGTCATTTTTCATATTTATGGTCACAACGCCTAAGAAAGAGATAGGGAGTGCATTCTGGTTCCAAGCTTTTTTTTTTTTTTTTCTAGGGTTGGAATAGTTCCAAGCTTTTACTTGGTGTAAAATGCTTTCACAATCCCTAAATTAATTAGACAAGATCTTTGTGGATGATGATGGTGATGTCTGTAGGTCTGGTTTACATGACAATAATTGAATAATCCATTTACCTTATTTAATCAGTATTATATACTTATTTATCTACATAAAATATGCATTATATATTATATTGTGTACAACATGTTCGCTCACTTCACCAGATACAGTTCTTGGGAAATCTTTTTGAAAAATGTCAAGATATTTATTTTACAGTTTTCCTCGGGAAGTTATCAGGAAGATGTCCCAGAAAGAAAAAAAAATAGTTAGATATTTAATAAGTCAATTTAAAATACCATTAAGAATCAGCTATATATATATATATATTTATTTATTTTTCCTTTTTTATTCTAATGTTGCAGTTTTCTTGTGATATTTCAATTTTTATGGTGTTTTAAAATATATTATGGTATTATCAAGAAAATGTTTTTTTGGTTAAATAGCGTGATATTATCGCTATATTTTTAAACTATCGTCAACATTTACATTTAGTGATCAATATTGACCTAACAATATAAAGCTACCCTGGCCAAGAGGCTTATATCACTCAAGGGAAAAGGGGCCCAGATAACAACTTTGTATCCTAAATAAACAGGTTGGAAATTCTTTAATTGGAAGAATTTCCAATGGCCACTATTTTTAGTCTAAATAAGGAGGGTTCATACCCAATAATAATAAAAATAAAAATGCCCTATCTTTATGAAATGACTCCTAAATAGATCATTGCTGCTAATTTATCTTAAGACTCTTAATGAAACAGACAAATTCTATTAACACCCACCCATTTTAACTTCTCCAATCATGTTTGTCATTCACAATTCAACCAGTTCATGGTTGTACTTTCCTCAACATTAATTAACACTTCAATTTCTCTACCTCTTCAACTCTGACTCAAGCTTTAATTTGATCATCCTAGCAAAAATGGCCCTCCAAATTGTGCTTGGAGAAACCTTCATATCCTCTCATTGCGTTCTCTTCTATTTTCTATTTTACTTTTATTTAATGTTTAGGGTATGAAATGTACGAAGTTTTATAATATTATTTTTGGAATGATTTTGATAAGAGTATGAGGGTCAATTTGTGTGAAGAAACTAAACCGTGCACTCTAGAGTTTCTTGAGTTTTGGAAGAAATTAGGGCATGGACCAGCCGACTTTGATCACTGCTAGGTACATGTATTATGAAATAATGGCTGTATTTAATTTTACAATAGTTTGGATTTGTGAAATCAAAGATCCTATCAAATAAAAGGTTAATTTTCAATTTTACAAACATAATATATTTGGTGGAAAATAAACCGTAAATATGTCGGGTGATGCTAATGAGGCTCATAGAACGGCATATATCTTACCTGTGGCAGTTCTCATCGGATGACCAAGTCTCAAACCTAGCCACATCCTTCCCTTAGATCATGTGTGAGTCTCTATTATCTTTTATGTGCGAGTCAGTCCCCTTTAGGCCCTTACTTGGTGCCTATTGAATTACAATTGTGTAGGAAGTGACTGAATCTTAATGAAACTCAAAAACCCAATTATTTTATAATGTCAGATTGAAATATTAAATGAAAGGAGTAGTTCAATTAATTGGCCTCGTCCCCATGTATATGTTTCAAAGCTGCCTAAAAAACTAAGTCTTGTTTTTTTTAATTCATTAATTTGTTGAAGTCTATTCTATTATTATTTTTTAAACTTTCCACTATGAATTAACCAAGTTCACGAAATATATATTAAAAATAAAGAAATATCCCTATCTTATCAAGGACCAAACTTTTTAACTCTCACCTAATGCTTTCATAGAATATCTAATACCAATCGTGCTACACTAGTATTTTGTAGAAGTCTTACAAAGTAATATATAAAGTACTTATCAAGATGAGCCGGGCTAAGTGCATTCAAATTGAAACCACCCTTAACTTGATAGACCCACTATCAAACCCAGCTCTAATAGAAGCGATCAAGACAACTTGAGTGTTCCAACTTGATCAATTGTCATCTCTACTAGATACAATAGCAAACGAGTCTTCTCTACTGTTACTACAAGTGTAACCCACTGTCTAAATTCCCATCATTATCAAATGTAACTGTTGGGTTTATGGGCTTTGGGTTTTGGGTTTTGGGTTTTGGCTCGTTTTGTAGGCCCAATGCATTGGTATTAGGGTTGAGGGGTAATTTAGTATTTGTCTAAAAACTATATATTATATCTTTTGATGTAATCCTAGTGTGGGGAAAATCTAAGAATAAGACGAGCTTTGTCCGTTGACGTAGGTGTGAAATCACCGAACCACGTAAAACTGTGTTCTCTTTCTGTGTGGTTTTCATTGTTTGCTTGTTGATCGCACGCTTCCGCACATACGATCACAACAAATTGGTATCAGAGCATTGTTGTGGTACGCGATCAACGACGGAGATCGGTTTGGATTTCGCAGAAGGCTCGATCTCACACATCGAAGTCGATCTCTGTTTTTGGGAACAGGGATCTTGCAGATTGGAGAGAAAAAAAAAAGGGTTCTTCGATTGAAGAAAATGATTGAAACACAGACTGGCAGAAAGATCAAAAGGCTTAGGTCAGATAACGGTGGAGAGTACAAGTCTGATCCGTTCTTGAAAGTATGTCAGGATGAGGGGATCGTGAGGCATTTCACAGTTAGTGGGACTCCGCAACACAATGGGGTGGCAGAACGCATGAACCGCACTATATTGGAGAAAGTTCTGTGTATGTTGTCTAATTCTAGATTAGGCAAAGCGTTTTGGGGTGAGGCAGTTGCTTATACTTGTCATCTCATCAATAGGTTGCCTTCTGCTGCGATCGAGGGTAAAACACCCATTTAGGTATGGTCTGGAAAACCCGCTACTGATTATGATAAATTGCATATATTTGGTTGTCCTGCTTATTACCATGTCACAGATAGTAAGTTGGATCCAAGGGCCAAGAAAGCTATATTCTTGGGTTTCAGCAGTGGTGTGAAAGGATACCGGCTATGGTGTCCAAATTCAAAGAAATTTGTTCTTAGCAGGGATGTGACTTTTGATGAAGCTGCTATGTGTAAACATAACAAGCAAAATGGCTTTCAGGAGGAGAGCAAGACCAATGGTAAATCGAAGCAGGTGGAGTGTAATGTCATCCCAATTGAGTTAGAGGGTGATGATACAGATGAGGAGGAGACTCAAGCTCAAGAGCCTCCACAAGAGCGAGCAGATTCTATTGCAACCAGTAGACCGAAAATGAATATTCGGAAACCTCAACGGTACTCTGATATGGTGGCATATACACTTCCGATGGTTGAAGAATCTGTTCGTACCAACTATAAAGAAGCAAAAAGGCATTTGGAAAATGCAGATATGCTGACTAAGGTGGTGACTAGGTGTATGGCGCAGGTCAAGTTTAAGGACTTTATCAATATTCTGCGATTTTGAGCACCTTCGGGTGTATGGCGCCTACGGGCGCATTTGGAGGCGTGTGATTGCATGCCAAGGTGGAAAATGTTGTGGCCTGCAAATCTCGCCAAGGTGGAGGTTTGTTAGGTTTATGGGTTTTGGCTCGTTTTGTAAGCCCAATGCATTGGTATTAGGGCTGAGGGGTAATTTAGTATTTGTCTAAAAACTATATATTATCTCTTTTGGTTGTAACCCTAGTGTGGGGAAAATCTAAAAAGAAAGACGAGCTTTATCCGTGGACGTAGGTGTGAAATCACCGAACTACATAAAACTGTGTTCTCTTTCTGTGTGGTTTGCATTGTATGCTTGTTGATCGCACGCTTCCGCACACACGATCACAACAGTAACAATTACCAAAAAATATCACATAAGCAAAGATAATATGTTGAATACAAATTCTAAGATTCACTTACATAAATGTTCTAAATTAGAAACCTCTGCTCAAACCCACATGATGTGTGTGAGAGAGAGCGCCAAACAGATCTAAGCAGTATACAATTAGTCCAAACTAGGATAAACACTCGCCATCTATGGGTTTGCTCCCCAATTCCTGTCGGTCAAAATAGGATGAGCAAATCTACATCTATTAATCTCTCCCCAATTCGATGGTCAATTCTAGAAGTGGAATACTTACAAGAATTAACCTCGCAGACCCATTAGAGGCCACAATCACTGCCACCGACCCTCCAGACATTGTCTGTCCCAAGAGCCACATGCACCTGTCGATCCTTTCATGTACTTTTTGCCCAGGTGGACCCTAATTAGTGGCGGGGAGTGGGAGAGATAAGAGGGAGGCAGAGATTGGGTGTGGGCAGAGGGCAGAGATAGGGAGAGGTGTGTGTAGAAATGATGCCGAGCCGCAGAGTACGAAGGCTTTGGGGGTGAAAATGGCGAGTTGAGAGAGGAAGAAGATGTTGGATATTTTCTAAATCTTTGCACGGATTTCTTTGGCATCCGTAGTCTGAACAATAAAATATGATGATTGAAATTGGCACTCCCTCCCACCCCTTTTTGATGTAGGCGTTCTCTTATGGGTAAAAGGAGTGCCAATATCAATCCCCTAAAATATGTATTATAAAAGGAAGAATAAAAGGAGGAGATGATGAGAAGTATGTTTGGATATGGTCAAAGGGTGCATGTGGTGACAGTTGGTAATGCTCAACCCCCCGACCCTCCATGTTTTCAAGATTCAAATTTGAAATTTGATAGTTTTTCTTGCTGTTGGTAGTTTTGGACGGTTGGCTTCAATAGGCATGTCCCCTGGGCTCATTTTACATAGTTGTGACATGTCCATTTTGTTGGGGATGTGCAAGCAAAGTCCCACATCGGCTAGAATTGGAAAAGATGATGGGCATATAAGTTGGAGTAAGTACTCTATATAAGTTGGTATGAGGGCTTAGGCCCAAAGTAGACAATATCAAATCAATGTGGAGTTTGTGGTGGTCCACTGTACCACAGCCCAGGCCCAGACTTAACTTAGCCCGGAGAATCCTCAAAAAAAAAGGTGGTGGGCCCCAGTGATGCGCAGGGAAAGCGCAGTACTCACGATTGGTGGATCCGTGGTGAGGCTCTCGAGTTGGCTCTGTGGTGAGGCTCTCGAGTTGGCTCTCCTCGATGGAGCGAACAGATGGATGATCGTTTGAGGGGAGGTCCGGTAAAAATATCCAAAGAGATATGGTCATTTGTTTGAGGGGAGGATTGTTGGGGATGTGCAAGAACAAATCCATGAGGGGCAATATCATATCAATGTGGAGTTTGTGGTGGTTTAGGCCCAAAGTGGACAAAATATCATATCAATGTGGAGTTTGCAGTGGTCCACTGTACCAACACATTTGAATGGGTGTGACCCAAGTGATTGGGTTCTTTTCAACTCTATATATTGAGGCCCAATTTGAGTTCTATATATATTAAAAAAAATAGAAATCAGAACCTGAGATTCAAAAAGAAACCACCCAAGAGCTTTTTGATTTTTTGTTTCTCTGGACCTTGAGATAGAGTGGGGCATTGTATCCCGGGAATAGAATTTCACTCAATTCACCTACATATGGGAAATTGTTGTCTTTAGGATAGCATCTTCATTGGTGTGCATGCCTTGCCTAATTTACTTTTATTTTCTTAGTTTTTTCTCACTTTCACATACTGCCAAGGACCCATTTCCAAAAGAAGAATCCCAGTTTGGGAGACTCAATATTTTCTTATTTTTCGTTTGAAAATAAAAAAGGAGAAAAACGGGGAGAGGAGATTCAAAACCAGGCATGCTTGTGACGCAAATTCACCGTCCGCCATTTTTACGTGCATTGGTTAAACGTGAGAGTGGGGTGTTCTTTATTCGATCATCTCTTGAGGTAATCAAATTTGAGGGCTTATTTTTATATTATTTTCACACATCTTTTACACACCACATGCGTAAATGAGTGCATACAAACATGACTGATTCGTAATCATTATCCATTTCCACTAATTACATATGTAAATAAGTGCAAACAAAAAAAAAGGCATCGTTTTGGCTTCTCATCAAGCCATGTCAGCATTCAGATTTATTTCATTGAGTTTTTGTTCATTAAGAATTTTGTAGCCGGTTTTATTTTATTAAAAACTTTGATAACGTTTGGAAAGATTTATTTAAAGTTGGTTGTGTGTGTGTGTAGAGGTATAGTTTTAATACAACAATGGTTGGAGTTTTGTATCTTAATTTATACACCACATATATAGGAAATTGGAAGTTAGATGGGAAGGAAAGGAGATTGTCTAGCATAAATCCCGTGCGATGCGAGATTGTCTAGCATAAAGTCTGTGCGATGCACAGGTTACATCTCATATATATTAAATAATAAATAAAAACTAATGATCAAATTTTTTTATTTTTTTTTTAAGTTCGGTATTTTCTCCTTTTTTTTATATATATTCTCCACACATAGTTGAACAATCAAATGTTGATCTTTTTTTAACTTTCTTTTTATTATTTTTATGGTATTTTACAGAAATTCTTTGGGAATAAGTAATTTCTAAATAAATAATTTGTTTCATATTAATTTATTATTTTAATCAAAACTATTATCTTAGTTTATTTTAGGTTAACTGTATAATAGATTTTGTTTTCATTGCTATTTATGTCTCATTTCCATCTCATTTTTCGTTTTATCTTATTTTCATCCCCAAGCATTGTTTGTACAGGCTTCTTGTTAGTAGTCAAATTAAAATCAAAGGAGTCTCTTTCATATATAATGATAAATGATTGCATTGCATTACATATATTGATACATACATATACATGGTAGGCGTGGCAATTCAAATCCATTTACCAAAACTAACTCCAGAAAATAGGGTCTATTGAGTTGGACCCAAAGACATTTGGGCCTAGGTCTTGGTCCATGTGTAAGCATGATACATTAATTATTGCTTTTATATATACATCTATTCATGCATACACAACTCTCCCGAAGGCCCACACTGGGCCCAGAAAAGGTCCAAACCCAACAACTTTATTTGATTTGGGTATGAGACTCATATTGGACTCAGACCCAGACCCAAACTATTGACTTTTGTTATTTGGGCTGAATATGGACGGTCCAACCCATTGCCACCTATTCACCTAATATATGTGAATCGAACCATCCAAAATTTCAGCATTGTAGGCTATTTACATCTGCCTCAGCCATAAAGTGATACCCATTTGGCTGGAAACATGAACTCAAGACCATACGGTCGATGCACATCTGTATTTGCATTATCCTTGATTCCTATCAGATTTTTGCCCCATGTCTTATTTCAACATAAGAATAAAATTTTTCTTGATGATAGAACAACAAAAGACATGATTTGGAAATTTGGGGTATCAGAGGTAAACCTTGTTGACAGTCCCTGTTCTGATGCATTTTCTTGCTTGTTTCTTTTCTGTTGGATTTAGTTCGTGTCCCTCTATTGGCTCCGTTTTTATTTGTTTGGGGCTATATTTTGGTTTTTTTTGTTTGGCCATTTTGTTTGGCCTCTTTCTTCTGTTCATTTCTTTATCACACTATGTGCGTTTTTGGCTAGCCCGGCTTGTGGGTGATTTTTGTGTTTGTCCCATCATACCCTGGCTAATTCTTCTATTTTCTCTTCTGTTGCACAATGTACATCTCCTTTGGAAATATCTAAACAATTTAGACTCTTATTAGAAACAGCCTGTGCTGAGCTAGGTGGCTTCTTTGTTTGAGATGTCTTACACTCACTTTGGTAGTTGTAGGTTGTAACTAGTTAAAAAGGCTAATGCTAAAGGGCAGGCTCAAAAATAACAATATCTTTAAAATTTAAAGTTTTCAATGAAATATTATTGAGGAGAAAAGAAATTCAAAATAATTAAATATGTTGTTTTTTATTTTTAAAGATTTTTACACAAAATCTACTGAAAAGAAGAAAAGGTGCAATGATCTTTCACAAATCATAAATCAAATTCAAATTTATAAATTCACATGTTTTTATGTTTCATATAATTTTAGAAAGGAAAGCTTGCGATAATTTTAAATCGAGGAAACAAAAATATCTTTCATATATACCAATGTAGATCGAATAGAGGGAATATAAAGAATACATAATGGCAAATGAATGGGCCAAAAAATCAGATTTTATCTTTTGAACATATTGTTCATCATTCATAAAATAAAACATAAATCGAGATTAGATTTATAAATAACTTTTACATATTTCAATTTTTCTTATGATTTATAGGCCAAAAGCCTTACATTTTTCATGCACTGTTGTTAATTGGCAGTCTGATTTGAGGCACTAAAGAACCTATGATGGTGTGGCAAGGTAACTTCTAGTAAATCTCTCCTTTGGGCCTCTTGGTATTATACGATCTCATCCATTTCTTAGGTCGGTGTTAAACGTTGTAGCAGACACCACTACTAAGGGCCAGCTTAAGACAATTTGAGGCCTAAAGCGACAATTCTAAATGAGGCCTCAAATTATCTATTTTTTTTTTATTTAGTTTTGAGTATTTGGATTCATATTTTCTAATAGACATATTTATCATTTATAAAGTATAACTAATAATATTTATAAATAAAATAAATACTAATTGTAATAAACAAACAATGCGAACTTGGAATTAAAAAATCTTAAAAGCATAGAACAATAGATAATGATTTAATGATTTATCATTGTTGGGCACTAAGATTGTAGATGTAAATGAGTTTCGAATTTGATGTAGCTTTTTCAATACGAAGAAATAAGCAAATTATATTTGAGTTAGTGAGTTATGATTAACATATACTATAAAAAAATACCCACATATATTATCAAAACATACCCACATATATTATTAAAAAAGAAACAAAACCATATCAGTAAATCCTTAAAGAAGTTTTCTTCGGAAATAATAAAAAAAAAAGTAGTTATAGAGAAAGGCTATGAGAGAGAGAGGTGAGAGAGTTAATAGTATCTGAGATGAAAAAGCATTTGTGGAAATTGAGCTTTTGGTAGAGACATTTTAATATGACAAGAGAAACATTAATATATAAGACGTTCATTTGAAAAACTTCACTGATGAGGTGGTAGGGTTAGAGAAAAAAAAAAGATGATAGTTACTTTAATGCTTTTTTTGAAAAAGATGGCTTCGGTGAGATTCCATACTAATTACTATTATGGGGCCTTCGAGGTGATACTATGCAGTCTTTTTTTTTGTTTTTTTTTTTTTTTGTGTGTGTGTGTGTGTGTGTGTGTGGGGGGGGGGGGGGGGGGGGGGGGGGGTTGCTCCCCTGTCAGTGCTTCCCTCATGTGAGCTTCTAGTCGCAAACGACCGCACTTCTGGCACCCCACAGGGCCGGCTTGAGACAACTTGAGGCCTAAAGCAAAAATCTTAAATGAGGCCTTTTCTATTTTGTAATATTATTATAAATATTTTATTTAAAATCTATTTTTCTCGCTTTTTGTGATGCAAAATTACTAATTAAGTTTTTATATTCAAGTTTTGCTAACATATCCTTTTCAATTGATATTATAGCTAATCCACTTAATCTTTCTTGTGACATTGTTGATCGTAGGTAGGATTTTATTAATTTTAATTTTGAAAAACTCCGTTCTGCAGAAGCAACAGTTACAGGTATTGTCAATAATATTCTGTAAGCAATATATGCATTTGGAAAAGAATCTAGTCTTTTTATATAATTAAGTATGTCAATTGGAGTGTTTTCTTCTGTTTGTAAAATCTCTTTTAAAACTTTCAATTCTGAAAATAAATCTAAACCATCAATATCTGAAAAACTATCATGTTTCAAGGAACATTCGAGATTCTGACAGCTTTTTTTTCAAACTATCATTGTCTATTGATTTTAAAATTTTAAAATTAAATAAAAAGCCAAAAATATTTTCATATATTTTAAACTGTTCAACCTACTCTGAATTGAAGAAATAGCTTGATCTACTATGTATATAAAATAATCAATTCTAAATGATTCTTCAGTAGATTGTATTGTCTCGTCATTGACATTCTCATCAAACTGCTTCTTTCTTCGAATTATACGTTTTTCACGAAATATAGGTTCTATTTCCATTTCAGCCGCAATCTCTCTAGCTGTAATCAAAGTAGATGTAAATCCATTTTCTCTATATTTTTCAAAAAAAGAAATAAGACCTTTTAATTGATCTATAGCAATATCAATACGCATATCTTTTGATTGTAAATTTTTACTAACTGAGTTAACAGCAAATAATATATCATACCAAATTGTCATGCCTAATAAAAATTCAAAGTTCTCAATCTCATATGTTGCTAAACAGTTAGCTTCACTTTTAATTTTAGGATCTTCACTATTTTTTGCTAATTGCAACAGTGCATCTCTTATTTGTGGAGCTTGGTATCTTATTGCTTTAACACTTTCAATACGACTTTCCCAACGTGTTTGTGACAATGACTTAAGAGTTAAACCGGGTACATTATTTTGTAAAATTCTCCAGCGTTTTGTAGAAGAAGAAAATAATGAATATATACGTTGTACAACTCCAAAAAAAGATATAGCTTTATGACAAGAGTTAGCCATATCGCAAAGTACTAGATTTAAATTATGGCAACCACATGGTGTGTAAAATGCTCTAGGATTTATATCTAGGAGTCTTTTTTGTACCCCTTGATGTTTTCCTTTCATATTAGATCCATTATCATATCCCTGTCCTCGTACATCATTAATATCAAGTTCAAGATTTCTTATTGCATCTATAATTGCATTAAAAAGGCCTTTTCCAGTGGTATCATCTACTTTTAGAAATTCTAAAAAATATTCTTCTATTTTTATTGGACTTGATGAAATATCTACACATCGTAATACGAGAGACATTTGCTCTTGATGACTAGCATCCGGAGTGCAATCGAGTATAATTGAAAAATATTTTGCTTCTTTAACTCTTTTAATAATTTTACTTCTAATTTCATTTGCTATTAAATTTATCAATTCATTTTGTATATTATGTCCAAGGTAATGATTATGAATTTCATCATGTTGAATACGTCGAATATGTTCTTGCATTACCGGATCAAATTCTGCAATCATTTCAATTAAACTTAAAAAATTCCCATTATTTTCTTGATATATCTTTTCATTTGTTCCTCGAAATGCCAAATTATTTTTACCAAGATTCTTTACGACAGCAATAATTCTTAATAATACTTTTTTCCAATGATCTTTCTCTTTGTTAATTTGTTCTTGGATATTTTTATCAATTGTTTTATTTTTTGACAATCTTATTTCTAAATCAATCCAAGTATTCATATTAGTAATATGCTCATTAGTTGTCTCATGACTCTTAAGCTTAACACCAAGATTTCTCCAATCTTTAGTTCCTTCATTAGTTAGTTTACTTGTATTACAATCTGAATTAAACAACTTACAACAAAAGCAAAATACTCTATCCAAATCTTTTGAATACACTAGCCATTTTCTATCATGCTTCTCCCCATTTGGTAATTTTCGAATATAATATGTAGCAGAAAAATGTCTAGAGAATTCATCTTTGGGAAAATCTAGATCATTATCTCTAATTGGGCCCTTTTCTACTAATAAATCTCTTAGTTTTGTATCAATATTTGTCCACTGACTTGGATCGTAAATATTTGTAGGAATATGATGAGTTGTTTCATTAATATTCTCATGTTCTTCATTAAGAATTTGACTATCATTATGAATATCTTCATTGATATCTTTTTGTTCGATTATTTTATTATCTTCTAACTCATTTAGATCAATTTCTTGTTCATTTATTGTTATATTTTGCTTATTTCTTGTAAAAAATTTATCAAGAGCTCCTTTTTGAGATTGAATTAAATCATCTATTCTTTTCTTTTTTTTAATTTTTGAGTACCCGGATTCGTATTTTCTAGTAGACATATTTATTATTTATAAATTATAACTAATAATATTTACAAATAAAATAAGCACTAACTATAATAAACAAAGAGTATGAGCTTGGAATTTAAAAAAGTCTAAAAGCACAGAACAATAGAACCTGATTTAACAATTTATCAGTGTTGGCCACAAAGATTATAGAACCTAAAAAAAAAAAACAGATTATATTTGTGTTAGTGAGCCATGATTAACATATATTATCAAAACTATATTATAAAAATAAGTATCACATAAGAACAAAAAGAAGAGGGGAAAAAATAATATATAAAATGCATACCTTTTGGCTTCAATCAGAACAAAACAAGTTCCTTTTGCAGTCCAAGTTGCAGTGATAGAAATTAGAAGGAGAATAGAGTATGGAGAAAAAAAAAACTCTTGAATTGAAAGGATTCAATAAGAACACAGAGGAGATTGTTCTTTGGATTGCAAGCAGATGTAGAAAAAATCTATAAAGAGGAAGAGTTTTAGAACTCAAAATGAATTCATTACTTGTTGTAATTGCAAGGTTTTCTTTTTTATGTTTTTAATGACTACAACTTTTCTCATTTTTTGGAATGTGAAAAGGTATAAACCATGTGAAGCCCATGAAAGAGTAGTTCGTTGGATTTTTTTGGGATGTGGAACGGTCTACAACTTTTCTCTTGTTTTGGAATGTGAAAAGTTTAACTCTTTTGGAATGTGTTTATACATGGCCCTTATTTTTTGGGAATTGTTATGAGGCCTTTTTTAGAATGTCAAAGTTTAAAATGTGGCCTTATTTTTTGGGATTTGTTATGAGGCCTTTTGGAATGTCAACAGTTTAAAATGGGGCCTTATTTTTTGGGATTTGTTATGAGGCCTTCTTTTTTGGGAGAAACAAGCAACTTTATTTTTGTTTTTTTTTTGGAAGTTGAGAACATTGGGGGCCTAAAATTTTGGGGGCCTAAAGCAAGGGCTTTTATTGCCTTATGCTTAAGCCGGCCCTGGGCCACCCCACAATCTGTCTCCCCTATAGGCCCAACCAGTGTCTGAATGGACTTGCCCCTTGGTCCTTGAGGCATAAGATTACCCTAAACAAAGAAACAATTACTAGCCTCAAATATGACCAAGTCATAAATGAATTGTCCTGACCATGACACAAATTGGCAAAGCTTTCCATTATATCTGATGGGCCTAACTAGTGTAAGAGCCCAGTCTAATATATATTTAGAGAGACTCAAAAGAGTACAAGTTCAAAAACGAATTTATTTTGGTTCTGAAAAAGGCATTAACTCATGTATACAGCTCTATCACTAGATTAGCTGGCCTTGTTTAGGCTCCAATCAAAACCACGCTATTTAATTTGCAAACAAAAGCATGAATGCAGATTAATGCCTAGTTGGCTACAACTTCCATCCATCCTCGGGAAAATATTGATCCTTATCACAAATATAATTGACTCGGTACTCCAAATATCAATACAGAACCCTAATCTGACTTACTAACCACTACCAATACAAACACTATTGTCCAACGCCAACATCATACACAACAGTGGAAGAAATTAAGCAGTAGAACTACTCTCCCAACGCCAACATCATACACAACGGTGGAAGCAATTAAGCAGTAGAACTTGTCACACCTTAGAGAAAGAAAGGTAAAATAGAATACAGCACAACTAACATAGATTCCGCACATGTACCTGAAGCATGGAGTCACGGACCTCAGACCATATGGGTCTCTCTCTGTTTCACCCTAACCATCAAACCCTTCTCCATTAGTAGGATTATGGAGAGTGTAGGGGTCACAGAGTGGCCTGCCAACACCTGAAAGTGGAAATTGAAGAGCAGGCCAGCTACAACTGATTTCATTTGAGTGAAAGCCACTTCCTTTCCTAAGCAAATCCTTGGCCCTGAATTGAATGACATGAACTTGTAGGATGGCTCAAACTTGAGCTTCCCTCTCTCAGTAATCCATCTCTCAGGCTTGAATTCTAAACAGTCTTTTCCCCATATTGATTCCATCCTGGCCATTGTGTACAATGGAATCAAGATCTTTGTCCCTGGTTGAACAGCATCGCCAGTGGGAAGCACTTCTGGCTGAAGAACACTCTTATATCCAAATGGAACAGGCGGAAAGAGTCGCAGAGACTCGCACAAGGCCGCATGGAGATAGACCAACTGACTAAGCTCCTCAGAGTCAAACTCCTTCGATTCTCCTTGCTGCCAATCACTCAATTCGGGTGAATTAGCCCTCAGTTCCTCCAAGATCTTGCTTTCGACTTCTGGATTCAAGGAAACTAGCCAGAAGAACCAAGTGAGAGCTGAACTTGTGGCATCTCTCCCTGCGAGGACCAGATTCAAGGTGGTGTCTCTTAGGAACTTATCGGATTTCACTAGTTCATCATTGTGTTGATAATCAATGTAAGATGTTAACAAATCTGCCCCTTCCTCAGAGTCATGCTCTCCTACATGCGTTGTATATTTGTTCAGCTCCTCTCTCCTCAATGAGATAAGTTGGTTTATGAAATGATCAAAGGTCTTCCAAGCTTCGGCCAATTTATTTTCCTTGCCAATCTTGAACCACTTTAGCAACTTCCACCAGCTCTCTGGCACCACATGCCGGAAAGCCAGCGCTACTACGGTATCATCCATTGCCTGTTGAAATGGAACCACAGGCAATTCGACTGAAAGGGAGCCCGGATCAGTGCCGAAGACCAGGATACATGTGTTATCAAAGGTGAATCTTTGGAACAAATCTTGCAAGTCGGTAACACCTTGGTCTTGGTTGGCTATGTGCTTGAGAACATGCATTAGGCCCTTCACCTTTGCTTGGCTTGTCCTGTTAACAAAGGTGCGGAATTTCTTACTACTCATAAGGCTGTGAGCGATTTTTCGCTGAATTCTCCATGACTCAGAATCAGAAGTGAGAATAGACTCTCCAAAAATATCAAAGATTTTTGAGTATTCAGGTCCCTTGGGGAAATTAGAGAAGCTGGTGTTGCAAATGTAGTTGATGTTGGCCGGGTCACAGGTGCATAGGACGTCCATGTGAGTGAAACATGGACCGTTAAACTTGAATGTGCCACCATGCTTGCATAATACCTCAGTCATCCGGTCGTGCGCACGATGGATGTTGAGTAGCACCGATGGCAGCATTCCGACGATTGGCCAATTCGGAACATCCTCATCTTTTCTCCTCCAACATTCATACAAGAAGAAACATGCACAAACGGCTAAGAGGAGTTCAAGGTAGCCCCTTGAGATGATGATGCTCCATAAGGAGGCCATTAAAGTTGCAGCCATTGGTGATATAACTTACTCGCTCTTGATGGAATAAGAAGAACACAGAGATGTTGCGGGCATTCCCTGTGTCTTAGCTTCAATGATAGTTTTTTTTTTTTTTTTTTAAAGCTGTTTAGTTGGAGTAGAACTCTTTCCACCAGCTCTAAATTGATGAGACAAGGCCGGCTTTGTTGATGATGATGATCTCTATGTCCAATCTAGACTATAATTAAATAATCCATTTGCCTAAGCATTTTGTTTAGCTTGGTGTGGCCTAATGGCTAGGAGGCCTGAAGGAAAGCTACCCTTCGAGGGATCGATCCCTGAAGGAAAGCAACCCTAATGGCTAGGAGGCCTGCTAGACACAGCGACAACCCTATGATTCCCAATTGTCTAAGCATTTTATGTTATCAATATTGTATACTATATATCTACATAAATATGTATTATATCATATAAGCAAGAATGGAATTAATTATCTAAGTCATGAGATCCGAACGCTTCACCAAATATAGTTCTTGGGAAATTATCATTCTGGAAAAATGCTATGATATCTAAATTTTTTGAGTTTTCTGTGTGATATTATCAAGAAGATGTCACAAAAGATAAATTAATTCAAATAATTATAATTCTTGAAAATCCAAATCAAAGAGATTTGTGAAACTGACAACGTGGAGTTGCTCATTGACACACTTAAGCCACTCTTCCCACTTGTGCGGGATTATTGGCTCCCAAACCCATAGGCATGGGGTACAAAAAAAAACTTCAATAAAAATGAGTAAATATATATAATTGCTCCATAGTGGGAATAAACTGTGAAAATTTTTTTTTTTCAGAAAAATGGTGAAGTGTTGCCGAAATTAATGGAGCTCATTTGATGGAGTCCAAACAAGAAGCATGTTGGTATTGACTTGGTGAAACCTAAAACCCTAATTAGTTGAAAATTTCAGTTCGAAACAGAGAAGGAAAGTGACAATCAAGTTAATTTGCCTCCTCTAGCATCATTTTTTTTTATAGATCTCAGGTTAAATTTCTTGTAATTAAATGATAATTTTATTTCTCAAGTAAAACAATAACCAACAAACCAAAGAACATAATCAGTCTGAAAAAACTGTCCATAAATAAAACATCACCAACCTGTTTATGAAAGGCCCAACTTAGCAAAATAATGAGCTGCCTTATTGACAGTCATAGGAACATATATAAATTCAGAACAAGTAAAATCACTAGAAATATCTAAAACTATTCAACAAAATCGATAGAATTTTTATATCTTTACAAAATATCATAAATACCCCTGTTTTTTGTGCTTTTACTTAAAGAGCCCTTGACACAGTCAGCTTAACCAAAAGCAATTGTTGTTCCCACGATATATCCATTTCTTTTTCTATTTTTCCCTTTTAACCCCTTACATTTTATTGTAAAGTGGAAATGAAACTTTTAAAACCTTGCTTCTTTCTCTTTTGAGTAATCTTAAGCTCTCAGCTACTTGTTTCCAACTAAGTAGTCTTAGGCAAACACCTACTTATTTTGACATGGAAAGATCCTGAGGTTTTACCAAATTTGGATGTCGATCACAAATTCATATCGTCCATTGAGTGGGCATGGTTAGTATAAAGGTGAAAGCTGAGTGAGAAGGGTTGCATTGGGGCCAATCCAATTCAACTCGACTCAAAAGAAAATTCAACTGGATTTAAACATGATAGGAATTTCAACTTGAGTTTCAAATTCAACACTTAATATTCCACCATTTGCCTTGGCCGGCCGGGCTCATGAGCACCCCTATTTATATATTTCTTTTCAAAATACCATCTCTCCCATGTGCAAGTTTGTCTATCTAGCATGTGTGAGTTTTTATCACCTCACATGTGTAAGTTGTCTGCCCTTGCATGGGTCAGTTCCTATGACCCAACCCCTAAGCTGGAATATCGGAGAAAAAAGATGACAGACCTTAAGCAAAAGTTTTAGAAGCTTTATCCAAAGATTTTTTTTTTCTTTTTCTCAAGAAAAATTTTCCTTTTTCTCAAGAAAAACCTTATCCACCTTGGAAGGAAGATCATGCGGCCGACTATTTGCCAAGGTACTAAATCCAGTTTTTACTGTAACCAAGTAGCCAGGTCAAATTCAGGTTCATTAGGCTTAAGCCCAAGCCCAAGAACACCCACCTCGAGTTCGGTTCTCATGCGGTCCAAAGTGATGCGAGCTCAGACTTTGCCCATCCCAAGTTTCACCTTTGTTAATAATTAATACATACAAATCAGATACTCTCGAACATAGAGGCTCTATGAAGTTGTCCAGGCAGAGGCAGATCCCATATATTGATGGTGGATTGTTTCCATTGCTGTAACAATCAGGTCAGAAGCCTTAGGTGTCGTTCTCTCCACCAGCATCGAAGAAGACAATGCCTGCAGAGTAGTATGAGCCCATGATCTTGGGCCTACACCAGTTGCAGCTTGAACTTGTCACCAGAGACATACCAGAGGGCCACCACATCTTCAAAACATGATTGAAAGGGCCAAAAGTGTCATTTCAGCTTTAACAAGGGGCCTTTCTAAAGAAACTCTTAATTTAGTGAAGTCTTCTATTATTAGCCAAGTAGATGTGGCAAATTTCCATTCTGAATTGACCAAATTGATACTGACATTAGAGAGCTGGTGCACCCACAAAAATAGAGTCTAGGTACTTTTATTGGACCCACTAATTTTTTTGTGTATAGGCTTGGGTCTATTGAGTTTGATCCAAATATATTTTGAACCTAGGTATGGATCCATTTGTTTTTGGACCTAGAATAGATATGTATGCATGCATGATACATACATACATACTATGTTTTTTTCCCTTTCGTATGCCATATTTGTACATATATAAAATATCCTATTTTATATATTAGTCTATTTATATTCACAAAATAAATAATATAATATACCTCTTTTTCTCCCTCTCTCCATAAGACCCAATTTTGACCAAAAAAGCACTTCATTGAATTTGGGTATGAATCCCAACTAGGACCCAGGCACAGACACCCTAGGCCCAAAATGATGACATTTTTTTTTTATAAATTGGGTTTACATTCGGCTGGGTCCAACCTAAACCCAACCCATTGCGAGCCTTACTTTGGGAATGATTATGGTTGACTGTATGGTTTTTCACATATGCATACAGGACTTCCAATCCGGTCCTCTGGGTGTCACACGCATGCATACCTTGTGCGAGGATAATAGAACTCTACAGTATGGTCCACTTATTGAAAATCATAAATGTTTAAAACCAATGCCCTTCTCTCATATGGAATGTATGTAACTTTACTCAAACCGAAGTCAGTCCCTTCATAGAATGATGGCATTAATAATGTATCAAACACAATCTTATGCATTTTACATTAAATGCATTAGTCACTTTATTATTTTTATTCAATCACAAAGTGGGACTAACTTCGATTAATATAAAATTTTAGATCACATTCAAGGGAAGGCATTCATTTTTAGCCATCCATATTTTCAATAGGTAGCGGGGCCTTGGAGTTCCAGTTCTGGCACTTGTAGGAAGCGTAGATGAGAGACTCAAGAGGATCAAGAAACCATAATTTCAGCATTATAGCCGATTTACATCTGCATCACTTAGACAATGATATACTCATTTTGCTGAGACATGAAATATGCCCATATGGTCGATGCACCGAAAGATATATACTTTTTGCCATATTGGGAATTCCAATCAGCTCTCGGCCTAAGTTAAAAAAAAAAAAAAAAGACAATGATCTTCCTTTTTCATGAAAATTGTCTCACTATTCAGACCTAAATGCAGCTGAGGAAGATCTGAGCCAAAAAGAAATTAGGTGCGGGCCCTAATTTTGAGCCGATTTAGCTATGGGGCCAACTTCTTAGGCCCAGTGTAGACCGCAGTGCTATTTAAATTAGATGGCAATTTTTTTTTTTTAGTTACGAAGTAGAACTCTTGAGGCCAACCCAAATTACTCGCTAAAGGGAAAATTTTCTCCTCTGCACGCAGTCCCACAAGAGCATGTATTCGAACCGTCACCAAAGGCAGGACTGGTGACCCGCCCAATCACGCTGGGTCCGAAATGGCCAATATGCTAAAGATGATAATGGTTGAGGATATATATGACTTTCTCCAGGATACAACAATGCTTTCCCAGTCCATGTGCAACCTTTAACCTTACTCGAATTTATTGAGAAAGACTAACCTGTCAACCATGCTTTGACACCTAAATCAAAGAGCAGTATCTTTTCCTGCTGTCATCATTTGCAGTGACAGACCCATAATTTTCATTTTAGGGGTTGGACCCTAACAGCTAGTTTGGTTTTGGAGGCAAATTAGTTATTTTTATGTGAATTTTAAGGGTGGAACCATGATTTTAATTGGATTTTGTGAAGTAGATCCAGAGTTTATATATTAGTTTTGGAAGTGCACTGCTGTTTGATTGGTGCAGCCTTATCCACGTGCTTGTACCTGGGTCCACCCTGAATATTTGACCCTGCACAAGGCTCGCCTTTGCTTGATCATCATAGTCCTAACTCCTCTGCATCCAAGTGATATATATGCACCATTCGATTGCTCATGATATGACCAACCAAATAGCACATCGAACACCTTAGGAGAAAATTCAGACCATTGTTTTAACATATGTAAATTTGTGTTCCAAATGAGTAGGATCAAAAGAAAAAAGGGAGACCCCATACAAGTTAAATCAGTTTTAAGGTGTCATCACCGTATCTAGGAAGCAAGGAATCATTTTTATTAAATCAGTAGTAGAGCCGTCACACTGATTGGAAAAGTTGCCCCATCTTTTGGCCTACAGGGACTTGTTTGTGCACCAAGAAGATTCTGTACTCTGCAGATCTTTATTTTTATAGGAAATCCAAATCCTCTTCTTGCACCATTGGAAAATTTTGGAATGGTATGACATTTAGCTGAGGTTGAAAATGACCCATCACCCAAACCATCCATCATTCAAAACCAAGTGCTTGATTTTTCAAGGCGTGCCATGCCGACTATTCTAACTTGGATAATTGTCTACAAGAATCCACAAATGTCCACATCCATCCTAAGCAGACCATTCAGTCTAGATTCTAGCCGCCACAAATGACTCACAACCAACTACCAATACAAATCACTACTCAGCAATACCAACACCATGCAATTGTGTGTTGAACACTTTGATATAACATTGTCACCATATTTCTCCAACAACTAAGCTTTTAAAGTAAGTAGTTGTCTACACTGGAGCTAAAATTAAAGCAGAAGAACACTTATCTCACAATCACACCTAGAGAAAGAAAGGGAAGTGGAAGAGATGACTAGAATACAATACAACACAACTAACATAGGTTCCACACTGAGAACTGAAACATGGAATTCAAAACAGTGATTTTGATTTGAACCTATTTCAAGGCAGCTGTGTGTCTCTCTCTCACCCTAACCATCAGTCCATTCTTCATGTGCAGGATTATTGAGAGCTTTGGGGACACAGGGTGGCCTTCCAACACTTGAAAGTGGAAGTTGAACAGCAGAGCAGCAGCAACTGTTTTCATTTGAGTTAAAGCCACCTCCTTGCCTACGCAATTCCTTGGCCCTGAATTGAATGCCATGAACTTGTAAGAAGGCTCAAACTTCAGCTTACCTCTCTCTGAAATCCATCTCTCAGGCTTGAACTCTAAGCAGTCTTTGCCCCAAATAGATTCCATCCTTCCCATCGCATATAAAGGAATCACGATCTTGGTTTCTGATTGAATTGTCTCGCCGGTGGGAAGAACTTGTGGCTGAACAGCACTCTTATGTTCGAATGGAACCGGTGGGAAGAGTCGCAGAGACTCGCACAAGGCTGCATGGAGATAGACCAACTGACTAAGCTCCTCAGCGTCGAACACTCGCGGTTTTCCATGCCCCCCTTCTCTCAATTTGGGTGAAATCGCCTTTAGTTCCTGCAAGATTTTGGTTTCGACTTCTGGGTTCATCGAAACTAGCCAGAAGAACCAAGTGAGAGCTGAACTTGTGGTGTCTCTCCCCGCGAGCATGAGATTCACAGCGGTGTCTCTGAGGAACTTATCGGAATTAGATAGACCCAGTCCATCTTCGTGTTGGTAATTGATGTAAGCTGTTAACAAATCGCCTCCTTCCTCACAATCACTCTCTCTTCCATGAGCTATGGATTTGTGCAGCTCTTCTCTCCTAGTTGAGATGTGTTGGTTTATGAACTGATCAATGATCTTCCAACCTTCAGCCAGCTTTTTCTCCCATCCTATATTAAGCCACTTTAGCAACATCCACCAGCTCTCTGGAATGACATGCCGGAAAAGGAGAGCTTCCATCGCATCGTCCATCGCCTTTGCAAATGGAACTGTGGGGAAGTCTACCGCAAGACAGCCAGGATCAACGCCAAACACTAAAATGCAAGTGTTATCAAATGTGAACCTTTGAAACACATCTTGCAAGTCGACGATGCCTTCACCTTGTTTAATGATGTTCTTGAGAACATGCACAAGGCCCTTGTCCACCTTTGCCTGGCTTGTCCTCGCAACAAAGGCGCGGAATCTCTCACTGCTTATGAGGCTGTGAGCCAATTTTCGCTGAATTCTCCATGGCTCTGAATCCGAATTGAAAATCCCATCTCCAAGAACATCAAAGATTTTGGAGAATAAGGGTCCCTTGGGGAAACTAGTGAAGTTGGTGCTGAAGATGTGGTTGACATTAGCTGGGTGGCAGGTGCAGACAATGTCCATTTGAGTGAACCATGGACCGTTGAACTTGAATGTGCAGCCAGTGTCTCTGAGGAGATCGGTGCACCATTCGTGGACACGATGAATATTCATAAAAAGAGAGGGAAGCATTCCGACGATGGGCCAATTTGTGACTGGCCCATCCTTTCTCCTCAAACATCCAAGCAGAAAGAAACCTGCAAAGGCTAAGAGGAATTCAGAATAGCTCCATGGGATGATGCTCCTTAATGATGCCATGAACACTGAAGCCATTGGTGCTATCCCCAGCCTCCAACCGTAGAGAATAGAAATAAGATGATGGGGCACTGTTGGTGTCGTTGATCATAAACTGCCACTCAGACCATACTCTTAATAGTTGTTTTCAGCCTCGCAACTGTGGAGATGATTGAAGGCAATGACACAGACATTTTCCTTTCAAAACCTATCTGTTTTTTGGAGAATATCTATGGCTTTCAACTTACCACATATTAGAAATATGCACTGTTTTTGAGATACTTATACTGAGGAAACTCTGTTTATTAAAGTTCATAGAGAAATAGATAGAGCTAACCCAATTAAGGAAGCAGCTTATAGAGAGGCAATAACCACAAGATTTTCCTGCTTTGGATGGTCATTAGAGATTTCCTTTTTACCTTGTTTTATAATAGGAAGGCCGGAACAACTTTACTGTAATACGATCATATGAAACAGGGATAAAAGTACAGCACTGATAGATTTTGGATAAGTGCCGACCTTGTTTTATAATAAGAAGGCCAGAACAACTTTACTGCAATACGATTATATGAAACAGGGATGAAAGAACAGCACTAATAGATTTTGGATAAGAGGCTCTTATCCAAAATCTATTAGTGCTGTTCTTTCATCCCTGTTTCTTATTTCAGTAAAATTGTTCTGGCCTTCCTAATATAAAATTGTTTCTCAGACCTTAAGCTTCCAGAAAACACTGACTGTTAAAGATATTGAGGCTGAATTAATTGCTGAAGGACAAAGGCAGGCTGCCCGTGGTGTTGTGCCTACTGCTTTGCTTGCCCAAACCAATTCTGCTAGTGGCTCGATGGCTACTATGGGGAAACGGAAGAATAAAGGCAAAGGGAAAGCTAAGGGGCAACAAAAGAAAAAGGGGCGTTGCTTTATTTGCGGGAAGTCTGGGCACTTTCATGCAGACTGTCCGGATAAAAATAAAAAGAAAAAGGGTGAGAATGGGCAACAGAACATGGTACCACATGGAAGTAAAAGATTATATTGATATGATCACGGAATCCATGATGGTGGACACCAATGAAAGCAACTGGTGGATCGATTCCGGGGCTACTCGACACATCTTGAGGACCAAAGCAGTTTTCATTGAATTCCAAGAAATTAAAGCTGGAGAACATAACATATACATGGGGAATGAGACATTCTTCGATGTGTTGGGGGTGAGGAAAGTCAAAATTCCCCTGCCAACTGGAAAATCGCTATATTTATCAGATGTCTTCTTCGCTCCCGGCATGAGGAGGAGCGTGATTTCCGTCAGCCAGCTTGCATCTAGTGGTTTTGAAATTAGGTTCACTACTGATAAGGTTACTATTGGGCTCAATGGAAAGATATGTATTTCTGGTTTGCTTCATGACAAATTATATTTGCTGGACACTTCTAAAGTTGCAATAAAATCTAGTTCCAATTATTCTGTATGTGTGAATGAATGTGTTAATGGTTTGGCATTGTTATGGCACTACAGATTAGGACACATTAACAAGAACAGAATAACTAGAATGGTTAGGGATGGTCTTTTAACTGAAATTGGAAAAGTGGAATACCCTACATGTGAACCATGTCTAAGTGAAAAAATGGTCAAGAAACCATTCCCAAAGGAAACTAGAAATTCAGAATTGCTAGACTTGATTCACACAGATATATGTGGACCCTTAAATGTTCATACTAGGATGGGGGAGGTGTATTTCATTACCTTCATTGATGACTTCAGCAGATATGGTTATATCTACTTGATTAAACATAAACATGAAGCATTAAAATATTTTCAAATATATGCTGCTGAAGTTCAGAATCAAAAGGGAAAGAAATTAAACGGATTCGATCCGATAGAGGGGGGGAGTACACTTCTGAGTTGTTCAAAGAATATTGTGCAAGAGAGGGAATCATACATGAGTATGCGATCCCTTACACTCCACAACAAAATGGTGTGGCTGAACGTCGAAATCGAACACTTATGGACAAGGTTAGGTCTATGATGAGCCACGCGGAACTTCCACTGTATTTGTGGGGAGAGGCAATTAATACTGCACAATATATATTGAACAGGGTGCCCTCTAAATCTGTGCCCAAGATCCCATATGAGTTATGGACTGGAGCCAAACCTAAAAGGAACATATAAAAGTTTGGGGATGCCCCGTACATGTCCTGTTACCGCCACAAGAAAGACACAAACTGCAGGCAAAAACGAGAAAGAATTGCTCGTTTGTTGGCTACCCAAGTCATTCAAAAGGATATCGTGTATATGATCACGATAATAAAATAATCATGAAATGTCGTGATGTGTATTTCCTTGAAAATTCAACAGGTAATCCTAGAGATAGACCACGGATGGTGGATTTCTATGAGATCTCTAAGGATAAGGATGTTCAAGCAAGTGGGGGGTCCGACGTGGTTGACGTTGGAAATTTAACACCTGGCCAGGGCCCACTTGATGAGGAACAACCGGAAATAAGTAGACCCATTCGGATAAGGAAACATCCGTCATATCTGGATGATTATTGCAGTTTAATGGAAACCGTGGAGGATTTGGATCCGACATCCTACTCTCAAGCAGTCAATGGGCATGATGCTGAAAATTGGATAAATGCTATGAGAGAGGAAATTGAATCAATATATAAGAACCAGGTGTGGCAATTAATCAATATACCCAAAGATCGAAAGGCCATCGGTTGTAAATGGGTTCTTAAGAAGAAATTCAATTCGGATGGTTCCTTGGATAAATACAAAGCACGGTTGGTGGCTAAGGGTTTCACACAAGTGGAAGGAATTGATTACGATGAAACTTTCTCCCCGGTCGTAAAATTCCAATCCATTAGGACCCTTATGGCGGTTGTGGCTTATCATGACTTGGAATTGCACCAAATGGATGTAAAAACTGCTTTCCTGAATGGTGAATTAGATGAAGATATTTACATGAAACAACCTGAGGGTTTTTTGGTGCAAGGTCATGAGGACAAGGTGTACAAATTACAAAAGGCACTCTATGGACTTAAACAGTCATCGAGGCAGTGGTACAAGAAATTTCACCAGGCCATAAGTGAAATTGGTTTTGTCCCCAATAGTGTTGATATATGTTTCTATATTAAACGCAATGGGAGTAATTATTTATATTTGTCATTATATGTGGATGACATACTGATTGGTGGTGATGATTTGGATGCCGTCAATGGAATCAAACAGTGGTTGAAGTCAAGATTCGAGATGAAGGACATGGGTGAGGCTATTTATGTACTAGGCATAAAGATCACCCGTGACCGGCCGAATCGGTTATTGACTTTGTCACAAGAGTCTTATTTGGAAACTGTGTTAAAACGGTTTGATATGATGATGTGCAAGCCAGTCGATACTCCCATTAGCAAAAATGAAAAATTGTCCAGCAAACAGGGGCCCACGACTGAGGAAGATAAGGCGATAATGCGGGGCAAGCCTTATGCTCAGATTGTGGGAAGCATCATGTATGTGATGCTGTGTACGAGACGGATGTTGCATTCGCCATGGGTCTCGTGAGTAGATTCCTAAGTAACCCTGGATTACCTCATTGGTATGCGGTTAAGAGGATTATACGATACATCAAAGGCACCTTGAAGTTGCAACTGTGTTATCAAGGTGATGACCTGAAATTGCGTGGCTATTCCAATGCGGATTGGGCCGGTGACTTAGACAAAAGAAAGTCAACCACAGGCTATGTGTATACTCTGGGGGGAGGTGCGATCTCTTGGGGTAGCAAGAAACAAACCTCAACAGCCATGTCTACGGCCGAGACAGAGTATATAGCTTGTAGTACCGCAGTTCAGGAGGCTGTCTGGTTAAGAAACTTTTTATGTGGTATTGATTTAATCAGTGTGGAACAGCTGTCCCAATGAACGTAGATAGTACGTCTGCCATCTCTATGGTGACTGAGCCGAAATTTAACAGCCGATCAGAGCATGTTGAGATAAAATATCATTTTGTCCGGGAGAAGGCTGAGAATGGAGAAATTCAAATTTATTATTTATCTTCTAAGGAATTGATGGCTGATGCTCTCACCAAATCGTTGCCTGCTGAAGAATTTGCGAGGCATGTGATGCGCATGGGACTTAAATACATTTGATGTACATTGACACGCTTGTCAAAATATGGCATTCGTGCCAAGTGGGAGATTGTTAGGAAAATTGTGTGGCCCGACTGCCATTGGGCCCACGCCAGATCGAGCCCGGCGGTGTGCCGCGGATGAACTCCCAACAAGTCTTAATTTGGTTGATTCAGATAAGGATCAAACTCTTAGTGGTAGAGTTTGGATCAAGTTCAGACCCTCAGTTGGCAGAATTCCCACGCTGGTCAGGAGATGTGGGATTCCAGGAGAGGTAGAATCCAGATAGAGTTGTAACTCCTAGGGATTGCTCTATATAAAGGGAGATGGGAACTCTTGGTTGATCATCCAGAAGATCTGAGAGCATTCGCAGCGAGTTCGCAGGTCTACCTCACACCGGAACGCACAAGGTTCTCGGCGAGTTCGGTTCCGACACCCATCTGGGACCAGCAACTTCTTTCAAAAATAAGGTAAAACAGAAAATCTAATGACCATCCAATGCAGATAAAATGTTAAGAACAAGGTGGAATAAGCTGTCCAAATTCAAATTTAAGTTTATGCTTTTGGAGGCCTTTTTTTTCTCCACTTAGTTTTCTCTGCATCTTAACAGGGGCTACCCTTGCCAAGCTGTAAGCTGCGCTTTTTCTGACTCAACTCACCACCCCAATCAATCTGAAGCCAATTCTGTAATTTAGAATTTCTGGGTTTACACTTCTGAGTTCTAGGTTGAGGTATTTGACCCTTTTAAATCCAGGATTGAGTTTGGAATGACATTCCCTGTGTGATTAATCAATAAATCAGGTTAAGGCTTTCCGCTTTTGCTATTCAATGATAATTTAGAATTTTTTTACGTTAGTAGCCCCCTCTAAAGCAAATTTCCTAGGTCAGCCTCCAAATTCGAAGTTGATTTTTGGGCATCTCACCCAACCAATAAATGTGTGAAAGTACAGGCTGTTGCACTTGTGTTGAACCATGGCAACACAAGCCTGATCCCGTCCAACCCATTAATTGTGATTTGATCCGCAAACACAAACCTAAGCCAAAAAAGGCGGCCCATACATGTTATCCACTGTGGTCCCTATGAATCAAGAGATTTTTACATGGAGATTTGACATTTCAATGCCCCTTAAACACTCAATTCCTAATTTCATGACTAAAAGTTTCTAATTGTCACCAGAGTCTTTGACTCTAGTACACTTTTTTTTTTACTTTTTTGCCCTGGATCTCATGATGATATTAGGGTTGTCAAAGTAACACGTTAACAACCCGCTTAACCCGTTAAAAAAATTTTTGTCCCTAAGTGTAATTATAATTAATTTATATTCATAAAGAAGAAATTGAAATCTATTTTTTTATAGTGGGTTTTTACGTGGAATCCACCCGAGATCCTCACTTACAGTTTCGTATAGCTTATATATTTTTATATGGATTTTCTTTTAATTTTTAAAATGACTTAATTACTTAATGGGTTAACGGGTTGGGTCGGGTTACCCGTTAAATTAATGGGTCGTGTTCGGGTTGGGTTTTTTTTTACCTGTTAATTTAACGGGTCATGCACAGGTTGAGGTGATTTTAATACCAATTCGTTAACCCGTAACCCGAATTAGTTAACAAGACACGATTGGCAGCCCTACATGATATCATGGGATCCATGTAGCTTTTCAACTTTTAACATTTGGATCTCATGATATTATGAGTTTTTAAACTCCCATGATCTCATGGAGTAGAGGGCAAAAAAGTTAAAAAAAAAAAATGTGTACCAGAGTCAAACGACTCTGGTGACATTTACATAATTTTAGTTATGAAATCGGGGATTGAGTGTTTAAAGGGCATTGAAATGTCAAATTCCCTTATTATATAAGTCATTGTAACTTGTATAAATGTTGTTATATTATTTAGCGGTTTTGACATATTGGTTCACATTAGACACTGATTTTCGAATTTCATAATCCAAATTTAGATAATATCATATTATTTTTTAGAGGATTTGACATATCAATACCCCTTAAACACTGCATTTTCAATTCGGATTTTTTCTGTACGGTAACTTAAAGTGATTGACTCCTCCTCCTTGTCACCAAAGTTGGTTGTTTTACCCAGACGTTCTCCGTACAGTTCGTACCATGCACTAGCCAAAAAGCTTTTTTTTTTATTTGCAATATGACAACAAATATTGCGATATCACAATTTATGTTGCGATACCGCAAGTTATTAAGTTGTGATATCGCAATTTATGTTATGATATCGCAAAAAGCGTTACGTTAAAAATCATCGAATGCATTTCTGTTTATAATTTCTTTCCGTTCCGTTTCTTTTGTCTCTGGACTGGTTCTCTACAAGTTAAGCTGGGATGCACTGGCAAATATAGCAAGTGATCTCCTGCCACATTCTCTGAGCTGCAAGTCAACATCATGCCATTAATGTCATATATGACAAGTGAATTTCTTGCCACATCTTTGTCTATGGTATTCATTCAATGTTTCCCACCTTGTATGTATCTCTTTCTTATATATTTATTGTATTTTTTTTCTTAAATAATATCAAAATAGTCATTAAATAGCCAACTTTGGTGACAAGGAGAGGAATCAATAACTTGCGGTATTGCAACATAAATTGTGATATCGCAACATTTGTTGTGATATCGCAAATAAAAAAATGCTTTTTGGCCAGCGCAAGGTACGGACTGTAGGGAGAACGTCTGAATAAAATAACCAATTTTGGTGACAAGGGGGAGGAATCGATCACTTTAAAGTACCGTACAGAAAAATCCCTTTCCAATTTCATGGCTGAAAATCTTTTAATGTCACTAAAGTCGTTTGACTCTGGTCCATTTTTTTTTTTTTTCACTTTTCTGCCATAGATCCCATTATATCATGGGATCCAAATGTTAAAAGTTGAGAAGTCCATGCATTAAAAAGCCTAGATCGTCGTCATGAAATTGGGGAAATAGGGTTTAAGGGGAATTAGTATGTCAAATCTCTTTTTACTTTTTTGTACCATATCCCATAACATCATGGGATAGTGCCATGACATCATGAGATTTATCTATTTTTTTATCATATATTTTCTGCAATAGTAAACAAATTCATTTTTATAGAACATGAAAATTGATATTATATGAAAAGTAAATACACATCTATTCACTATTTCTTAACTTTTATCTTTTGGAAGTAAATCTTCCTAAGATGCTACATAAAAACCATGACATCATACGATTCGAAGCAAAAAAATTTTAAAAATCATTACCTGAATTTTGATCATGAAATTGTAACATCCAAATATAAAGGGTGCTAATATATCAAAACCACCACTATCTATATAAGTCATCGTAACTTGTATAAGTGCTTTGGGGATAATAAAAAAAAAATCATATTCCTAAATCTTATTGATGAAGACAATCCAGAAACTATGATCGCATAAGAAAATATATTATTTAATTCTATCAATCTGATCAGATCTATTTTTGATATATATCTCTTCCAAAACAGACCCAACCAGAGGATAGAAAGTGTGTGTCTGAGTTTATAACACGTCATCTCTTGTGGATTTGATTACGCCCCATTCGGACGAGGACTCTGTGAGCTTTAATATAAAGCTGTTTTTTCTATACCAGGAGAGTGAAGACAAATAATATCTTGTTTTCATTTGCAGCAACCACGACAAAATTTGATTATACATCACATTCTTTGGCTTTAGGTCCTTTTAATATCTCCAATATTCTATGAAGTCTTGCAATGTTTGCAAGAAAATGTTATGAATGAGATAAATCCAATAGTTTCAAGAGATTATTGAAATGTTATCATAATTCTGCAATGTTTTAACAATTTATTTAAGAGAGATTCATCAAATTTTCATGCTGGTTGGAACTTTTTAATCGATATGAGAAATTGTGAAATTGAAAACTTATAAGATTTTACAAATCCTTATTCTGCTTATTTGAAAACCTCGCCCTTCCCCTGTGAAAAGTGGGTTAAGGGTATTTCTGGTAGTCAGCTGATTAGGGACAAGTGGAGTGGGCTTCCAATCCCTTCTAAAGCGGAAAAAATAAATAAAAAAAAAAGAAAGAAAAAAAAAGAAGAAGAAGTGGTCTAAGGTATGCATCCATCACTATTAGACAAACTGTGGTTGTCCTATTAACATTTTTTTTTTTTTGCCTCTTTTTCAAATTCTTTGGGTGAATCATGAATTCTAATGCATGCTTTCCCTTGTCAATCTGTATTCAACCATCTCAATTCTCAGCCAAGACTTTTAGGGCATGTTTGTGATGAGTCAGGCCCAAATGACCCATCCCATGAGGATGAGTCAGGTCGAATGGCCCAATGAGCCAAGGTCCAAATCAGTGGAAGCCTGATTGATCCGTTCAGGTCCGGGTCCAGATCCACATACCTTGGCCACGTCAAGGTTAACACGTCGCTTCGGAAGCAGTCCCGCTTTTACCAGGTCCTGCGGAGAATATCTCACATGCCTCGTCCAGCGCGAGGGCAGTTCGAAGGCTCCATTCAAGCAGGGCAAACGTTGCTGAAGAGTCATCCTCATCTGTTAGGGGAGAACTATAAATCGAGGAGCCCACCAGCACTTGGGGGGCAATTGATATCTTCCCATTTTTCTACTCTTGTATTCTCCTAGCCTGTAATCCCTGCTCATTGGAGAAATAAAATACCACAGGCAACCTCTGCCTTTATGAAGTGGATGTAGGTCACACAGACCGAACCACTATAAATTCTCTTTCTCTCTCTCATTTATTTACCGCATTTATTACTTGACCAGTGGTGTCCGAAACATATTCTTGGCATCATCAGTTTGTATAACACTTTTTCACTGAAAAGTGAATGTTTTTCCCCGAAAAACCTATTTCTCAGGCGTCAGCATTTTCCTTGATAATAGTGGAAATGGATTTTCTGTTGAGGGTATGGGAAATGGATTTCCTCGAAAAATTTCTCCCTCTTTTCCTCACTCTAATCCATTTCAACCCAAAACCCCACAACTTTTTTATTTTTTATTTCTTTAAATAAATTATCATTTGATGTTGAATAAAGAATATACATGTTATGTTATTTTTCTTCAAAAAATAGTTTCACCAAATACGAAAGTTTGATTTTCTATAAGGAGTCCATGGCCGCATCAAACAACATTAGCATCAATTCAACGAGGAAAAAAATTTTATACCAAACATAAATTTCTAAATTCTACGAAAATCATTTTCCGATGTTTCCATTTCTATGGGATTTTCTGACGTGGCAATTTTTCCTTTCCGCGAAAAAGATGTGTACACAAATGTGCCCTTAAGCTCAGTGTTGCAAATGTCAACGCTCCCAGTCGTATTTGTATCCTCCAAGCTTGGTCACTCATATATAAATGAATGTGGATAAGGAATCAGGTATTCCAAGCCCTTTATTTGGATCTAACTTAGGTTGAAGCTTTATACGTAAATTTGAAATGAGCATGTCTAGTGACATGGACGGGTCATGGGTCCAAACCCAAGTACGCTACGTACTAACCTGACTGGATAGGACCATACCACCGTAAGCAATGCACATCCACCGAACCCATGTATATTTTTAAGAGATTTTTCCTTCGAGCTTACCACAAGAGATAACTTTTTTTTCTCCCCTTTTTTAAAGTTCAAATATTTTTCCACAGCTATAATTATACCATTTTATGACTAAAATACCCATTGTGTGGGCTACACCATAAGAAAAATACATTCTTGTAAATGAGTTTAGAATTTTTGTCAATGAGAACATTCAAACTTGTATTATTGTATTTATAGGATGAAAATGCATCGATGTAAAAGGACTTGGATTAAAATATATAGCGTTATTATGTAATTGAGAAGTGGTGATTTAATATTTATTTTTTTATATTCTTTTAGATCTTATTAGGGAATGATTGGATATGTATAAAATAAGATATTTCTAAATTTAAATACTAGCATAATGAAATATTATATGATAAGAATTTTAATATTGCAATATTGTTGTTGTTTGGCAATTTTCAAGACATACATTCAATAGATTTTGAACTAAGTCGTTTGACAATTATCTTATAATATAATATACGCTAAATTCAAAATTGACCTTAATTTTCAAATTAAAGAAATGGTCAATAACTTTATGATCTTGCTTCAATATTTTTTTTAAATGACAGGACAACGACAATATTTTCTAGAAATTCAATTTCATGAAAACAAAAATCTCCAAATATATTTTCAACATATATAAGGAATTCATAGTAAAGTGAGTTTCTTTGATTTTCTAAGAATTCTATTCATGTAAACAAACATATTATAAATTTTTAAGATAAGGGATATCATGGCAAAATGAGTTCCTTTGAATTTTAGGAATTCAATTTTATGTGAACAAATAGGTCCTATCTTTCATTGCATTATGGGTTCCTTTGAATTTTTAAAGATTCAGATCCATACTAATAGATTGGCCCAATCATATTTTAACAATAATGAATCCACTTCTTTAAATCATTAAGAATTCAATTCCATACAAATAAACAAGCCATATTATATGTTCAGGATCGGAAATTAGTGGTAAAGTAGTTCCTTATAATTCCTAAGAATTGTTTTCATGCAATTAAATTGACCCTACCAAGTACCAAGACAAGCGTCTAGAATTTCATGAGTCTTCCATCCTTATTATCTATCAATCAGTGTAATTTTTGGTGTAAGGACCCAGAAAATGTACATGTTTTGGATCATGGAAAACAGACTAGTTTTTATATAAAAAAGAAATGGAGAAATATTTTATTTATCCTATTCGAGCACCACCTTTCATTGTTTTAAAGTTGATCATATGAACAACCACTCCCAATATGTTTAATATATCAGACTTCACTTAATATGTAACACATAGAGGTAGGCCATAGGTTGCAATGACCAAAGGTTTAGTAAAGGAAGAGGAAAAGAGAAATAATACCAAGAGAGAAAAAAAAAAATCAAGGATTGGAGATGCCTCAAAAAAAGAAGGTTTGGCGGTTTTATCATTTCCCCTATCATGGAGTATGTCTAGGAAAAATTAGAGTTTATGAAAATGAAGAAGGAAAAGTCATCTCTAAAAGTAAAGTACGAGGAAAAACCTCTATTTCTAAAAGAGAATGGAAGAATCCAAAATAAAAAATGATAAAAAAAAAAAAAAAAAGTCCACCATGAAGGTCTAGAGTCTAGACACAAGAATGATGTGTCTACTACTTATATGACTCCATTGATGAGATAATCAATTGTAATGGTGAGGAGAGAGACCGAGATGCATTTAAATTATCTTAGAGTTCGTTTGTCAATTTCATATGTGATGTGAAAAATAGATTACATAAGTCATTTACATAATATGAAAAACAACTTATTATTTGTCATTTTCACACCTCTTCAAATATAATTATATAAATCCAATAGCATCCTACGCTTCATATGTCTTTTACTATTTTTCACAGATTTTGAAAAATCAATGATGAATCAATTGATGAGATTCAACACAATAGGTATTGTTGGCCTTCTAAAGCGGATTAAGAGGTCAGATTGGAAAAAAGATGCCCACAAAAATCAAAATTGAAGATCAAATGATTTAGGTTTTTTGCAAATATCTCACAATCCATGAAGGATCAATGTTTGGAATTTGAGCCACTAGTTGTTTTTGGCCTTGTGAAGAGGGTTATGGTTCAATTCATACATTGAAGCCAAGATTATCCAAAAATCTGAAGAAAAAAATGGATTCCCTTCTCGACTAGTGGAACGCACATGCATCCAATAGTTTGATATGTTTTTTTGAAGATATTTCAAGATCCACGTTTAATCAGCACCTTGAATTTGACCTCTTTGCTGGAAATGGCCTTTTAAATAAGATTAACTATTTGGATCGTGAAAGTAGGGCCCACAAAAGCCTAAAAATGAATATCAATGGTCTGGACTTTTTCATACTTATATCACGATTTATGATGATCTAACGGCTGAAATTTATTACAATAGCCTTGTTTGGCCTTCCTAACATGTTTAACCGTGGATCATAATTTTGGAGCCCACAAAATAAATAAAAACAAAAAAAAGGCGTGATGGGTGATATGTCATTGTAGCACCACAAAAGCAAAGAGAGTGTGATTCCATTTCACGCCTCTCGAGGTGTGAAAATGCAAGGGCCCCTTTTCACTTGATTTACAACCAAAATCACATGTAAGTTACACACCACGTACATGAGTAAATTCTGCAAACAAGCATCAATGGTGTGGAACCATTTCAGATGCAGGATGTTTACATATGTAAATGAGATGAAACAAACCACTCCTAAAAACCCTACAACTTACCAATGCTAAGGTTTTGGTTTCCCCACTACACAAGTATTAGGTTAGTCCACAACTTATACCATAACCCTCATTATATCAAATTGATCGCAAATTGTTAATGTGCTAATCTGATCCGCTCATAACAAATGGAGAGTCCAAATTCAGGTTTGGAAGGTCTGATGCATGTAACCCCACATTCAGGTGGAAAATAGTACAGTGACTTTTGAGTTAAAAAAAAAAGATCTTTGGCATATTTTATGAATTAAATCCTGCAGTTTTTGTTCAATGATTTTATTTTGACCTATTCCGAGGGAAAATTCCTGACTCCCCATCTTATGGCAAATGCTTTCCGATCAACTGACATGATGGTCAAAAGGGAGGAAAGGATTAGCCATATTCATTGAACATCTTATTTTTTAATCTTGTTGCCTTTTCCACCGATCAATTGCTTTCCAAAGTCTTTGCATAATTGAGTAGTTGGTGGAAAATGTCTTGACTGTTTTGTGTAATTAAGATTACACTAAAAAGGACTTGCCTTTTTTAGCACCCTATTCTTCTATAGTCTGAAACTAAAAAGATGCCAAGACCATTTCCCATGAAGAAAAGGTGGAATGGAAAACATTCTTCTACACTGTCAGAGAAACCAAAATCCACGGAAAGCTAAATTTTAAGAGTAACACAAACGTGCCATAATAGCTCCTTACCAATAAATAAACTGTAACCAAAATCATTCATATGATAGTCCATATGATGGATATGAGGTGCCCCAAAGGTCCTTTTCATTATTGGATTCAAACGTGGACCCTGGGGTCTGAGTATGAACCGCCCAATAAGGGTTTTGGGAAGCCCAAGTCCGGTCGATAAAGAGTCGAGCCTTATAAGAGCTTAAGTTTGACAAGAGGTGCAAGACCTATATGAGTCGGGTTTCAGACCCTAGACCTCTCTGAATCAGAATCTGGTTCCTTGGAACCATCGGATAGTCCCAGTGTTGTGTTTTCAGATTTGGGCTTGTGGGGTTTGGGGCTTAGCTAAATCCAATCAATGACAGCCATACCTTCGAATAGGCATGCTATATTTGTGAACCATTGAATTAGACTCTGTTGTCACCATTGTTGATGAGATGGTCAGGGACATTAGTGGTGTTTGGAAGTGTGCGAGTTTGACTTGTAAGCCAAAAACTGAATAAATAAGACTATCTCATAGCAATCTAGTTCGAAATTTCTACATTAATTTGTAATTCTTAATTCCATTCTTTGTCCGATCAATGAATTCGATCGAGCAGGTTCATTTGATTTGCATCTCAATTCGTCTAATTCACAATTCGAGTTCGACAAGTCCTAAAATCCAAATCATCGAAGACGGTTGTTCTTTATATTTACTATGGTGAGATTTTACTAAATAGAGTGGGGCCCACAGAGAATGATTGTGTGTAAAACACATGGTTAAAATAAAAACCAAAGTAAAACATGATGTTTTACTAGTAAGCAATCTTAAGGTGCCACTTTGATTGGAGTTGGATTTGAATTAACGCAAATAGATATGGGCCTCATGCTTTTGAATTGCTTGGATTTTCAGTTGCCACCCCAACTGGATTTATAGGACTCAATTTAGAGAACTAATGAAACTAGTTCGATGACATCGAACTGAGAATTCTTCGAAATGAAATATTCAGAATTCAAAGGCCTCGTGAAAGAACTAGGTAACTATGGACTATCTTGATTTTAACTAATAATTCTGAAGCCTCTAACAACTCATTACATCTTCAGTCAAATAATCATCAGCCATCAGGCCAGGCCAAGGCGGTTCTTTTCTGAATAAATGGTAAGGTTGAGTGCACCCAGTTCCCTCCATCAAATGAAACCAAATGACTGATTTTTAATGCAGGCGTGGTCCGTGGACATGATTGCATATTTCGCAAGTCATAAATTTCCAAAACATATGACTCACTGCTGAATACCAATACAAATCTTACATCCTGCAGTAGCAACAGTAAGCAGCAGTACACTTAGTCTTACAATCACACCTTAGAGAAAGAAATGGAGGTGGAAGAGCTAATTAGAATACAACACAACTAAGATAGATTTAGTCTCACAATCACACCTGACAAAGAAGGGGAAGTGGAAAAGGTAACTAGAATACAACACAACTAACATAGATTCCACACAGAGAAGTGAAATATGGAATTCAAAGCAGTGATTTTGAGTTTTACCTTTTTCATAGCATCTGGGCGGTTTCTCTCTCTCTCACCCTAACCATTAATCCATTCTTCATGTGTAAGATTATTGAAACCTTTGGGGAAACAGAGTGGCCTTCCAACACTTGAATATGGAAGTTGAACAGCAGGGCAGCGGCAACTGTTTTCATTTGAGTGAAAGCTACCTCCTTGCCTAAGCAATTCCTTGGCCCTGAATTGAATGCCATGAACTTGTAAGATGGCTCAAACTTCAGCTTACCTCTCTCTGAAATCCATCTCTCAGGCTTGAACTCTAAGCAGTCTTTGCCCCATATAGATTCCATCCTCCCCATCGCATATAAAGGAATCAAGATCTTGGTTTCTGGTTGAACTGTCTCACCTGTGGGAAGAACTTGTGGCTGAAAAACACTCTTATGTTCGAATGGAACCGGTGGGAAGAGTCGCAGAGACTCGCACAAGGCTGCATGGAGATATACCAACTGACTAAGCTCCTCAGCGTCGAAAACTTTCAGTTTTCCATGCCACCCTTCTCTCAATTTGGGTGAAGTCGCCTTCAGTTCCTGCAAGATTTTGGTTTCGACTTCTGGGTTCATTGAAACTGCCCAGAAGAACCAAGTGAGAGCTGCACTTGTGGTATCTCTTCCCGCGAGCATGAGATTCACAGTGGTGTCTCTGAGGAACTTAGCAGAATTCAATATAGCCAGTTCATCTCCAGGTTGGTAATTGATGTAAGCTGTTAACAAATCCCCTCCTTCCTCACAATCGCTCTCTACTCCATGAGTTCTGGATTTGTGCAGCTCTTCTCTCCTAGTTGAGATGTGTTGGTTTATGAACTGATCAATGATCTTCCAACCTTCAGCCAGCTTTTTCTCCCATCCTATATTAAGCCACTTTAGGAACATCCACCAGCTCTCTGGAATGGCATGCCGGAAAAGGAGAGCTTCCATCGCATCGTCCATCGCCTTTGCAAATGGAACTGTGGGGAAGTCAACCGCAAGAGAGCCAGGATCCACACCGAAGACTAGAATGCAAGTGCTATCAAATGTGAACCTTTGGAACACATCTTGCAAGTCAATGATGCCTTGGCCTTGTTTAATGATGTGCTTGAGAACATGCACGAGGCCCTTGTCCACCTTTTCCTGGCTTGTCCTGGCAACAAAGGCACCGAATCTCTTACTGCTTATAAGGCTGTGAGCCATTTTTCGCTGAATTCTCCATGACTCTGAATCCGAATTGAAAATCCCACCCCCAAGAACATCAAAGATTTTGGAGTATGACGGTCCCTTGGGGAAATCAGAGAAGTTGGTACTGAGGATGTGGTGGACGTTAGCCGGGTCGCAGGTGCAGAGAAAGTCCATGTGGGTGAACCATGGACCATTGAACATGAATGTGCACCCTGTTTTCCTGAATACATCGGCGAGCCAATCGTGCACTCGATGGATGTTGAATGCAAGTGAGGGCAGCATTCCAAGGATGGGCCAATTGGGAAGAGCCCCATCTCTTCTCCTCAAGTACCCAAAGTAGAAGAAACATGCAAAGGCTAAGAAGAGTTCAGGGTAGCTCCATTTGATGAGGATGCTCCTCCACAAGGAGGCCATGGAAAGTGGTGCAATGGGTGCTATGCCTACTAGTGCTGGTCATATAGACTCATCAGTCTCATCATGGTCTTCAACAGTGGTATAATTAAGTTTTCAAGGTCTCATCTGTGAAAGTGGTTGAAGCCAGAAAAGATAGATATTCATATTCCTTTGTCACTTCTGTTCTTTTTGAGAAACTGTGAGAAAGATTTGAAGATAATTACGTATGATCGAATAGACTGTTGTTTTGAGATACTACTACTGAGAAATATGCATTTAGTGAAGTTAACAGGTATACTTACAGCTATTCCATCTGGATTTTGTTACAGTTACCTTGTTCCAACTTCCAACCCTTCTATTGAATAGAAGGTAAAACAGGAAATCCAAGGCTTGTTTGTTAGCATAGAATAAATAGAAATTTACAGTGAAATGAACTCCATCCAATGATCATTAAAGAGGGGAGAGGTAAAGGATACAAGGTTATGATTGAATGAGACAAAGTACTCCATGTAGAGGCAATCCTCACTCCCCTGTCCATCTTTGGAAAGGGAGATAATTTGATGGTCATTATTTTAAAATTTTATATTGGTTTCTTCAATTTTAACCAATTTAAGAAATTAAAAAATACATGAAGCAATCAAACGGGCCTTAAGAGTTTAGACCATCCAAAACTAGAAGAAATTTTGTTGATATTTCCTTTTTAAGGAGTAGAGGGGTGCAATCAGTTGGATGGTCTAGATTGCTAAATGGTCAGCCCCACAACTGCCTGCAAAGTTCAAACTCCAGGCTCATGGTTACCATATAAAAGATATGAGAAATTACAATAATAATGAAGAAAAAATCAGAGGGCAAGTAATCTCCTCATTTTTAATGACGATTCTAAGAGATATCTTGAGCCGTAATTCTTTGTTATAAGCCTAATTTATCTTAATCCATTCATTACATTCTTCAGTTTTTTGTTATCTTGAATCAAGATTTTCTTAATCTAATTTATTTTAAGCAATTCATTACATTCTATTTCAGTTTGGTGCTTTTAATTCTAAATCATTTATTTCCAAATATCTTAACGTCGAAGAGTGCATCCCATTTTGTGTGGCCTACTTGGATGCATGCCAATCAAGCCTTAATCATTAGATCCTGGTCTGTCAAACAATGTCTACAAGTGCAAGTGTCTACTACATATATAATAATATATTCACCATCAAAGCCTTGTTCCAACTTATATTGAGTTGGTTACATTAATTATGTTTTTCCATTCCAATCTATCATGAGTGAAATCCTAGTATAAGTTGCACTCCTTTAAATATATCCTTACTACTTTCATGATCCCTTCTTCTCGGTTGGCTATCGCATAGAATTCTTTTTTCCAAAATATGTCCAAATAATCTCAAATAAGCCTCTCTTAATCTATCATCTATAATGATATAATAACATAATATAGAACCATACATAAAACGGATCAATCCCTAATTTTTAGAGAGAGAGCTATCAATGGCTTACAATTTACATGGTTAATTACATATTAACTACTCACACTATTTTACTTTTAAAAAAAACTCACAATAGCAGAGAAAGGACAAAATAATTTCTTGTGCTTTTTGTTGCATCCGTGACAGTTTCCTAGTAATTTAATTGCCCAACAAATTTTCGTCCTTCCCATCCTTTGTTATTGAACTGTTACAATCACCATTATTATGGAAATATTGTTATTTTCCGTGAGCCAAATAATGGGACAACATTTGGACTCATTAACAATTTGTGTTGTCTCTGGATCTACTAACTGCACTCCGGTCAAATTCAGGTCCAGATCCCCTTCCAGCTTCCACCTTACCCACCATGATTCCACCTTACCCACCATGACACCTCATCCATTTCTCCCCTACTTCTTGTTCTTGAGTCCCTATTTGACACCCATCTAATAGAACTAACCATGGAAATGAAAACCGAAGATCACGATGTTTTTAAGGTTAATCAAGTTTAAGAGTCCAAGATCAAGGAGTTAAGATGATTTCATGCCACTGGTTGAGAACGATCACCTTCAATCTCATGATTGTTATGCACTCAGGTGGTGTGGTATAGCTAGTTTTATAATATAAGAAGTGAATGGTATGCATCAAATTATTCTCCTACAGCCAACGGGGGTTGTCTATTAGAAAATGCACACCTTTGATGAAGCTCACATGGATTCATGACAACCAAGAAAGGTAGGTTTGGTAGAAAGGTTTAGAGTTAGGTTCAATACCACGCCAATAAAATAATTTCAGGCTTTAGTTTTTGGTCCTATGGTCATACACATTTCAAACTTATTATAATAGAATTTGATGGTGACTAAAGCATAGGTCATTAGGATTAGTGCCCATTCCAAATGATAGGTCTGTGATGAGATTGAAATGATTATGGGTGGAACCCTTACATGAAAATAAGAAAAGGGCCATTTTCAAGAAATTGTGAATGAATGAGTTCACATATAGTACGGGAGAGGACCGAGGAGCCATCTAGAACCATGAGTGCCAAAGAAGGATGGCCTGGAGAGGTGGTGATTCAACCGAATCCCATCATCTTAGCCCACTACAAAAAGCACCCCAGTTTCCAAGTGTTCCTTTAGTAGGTTAGGATGGTTTTCAATTATTTGGGATGGACTCACCTTAATCAAGCCCGTTTTCAATTATGATTAATCAAACCCGTTTATAAATCACATGCCCCCCAACCTCTATAATGAATTGCACCCATCCAGGATTCACTCTAATAGGAGTGCACTCAATGATAGATTGGTCACATCTAAAATAGATGATTAATTTGAAATGATGTTCCCAATCCAATTCAAGTGAATTCTTGGTTGTGAAATAATCCAGTGGGCTCCATACCAACAAAACGGATTTTGACCTCCACGAAGTAGTTGACTGGTAATGCAAAGGTAGTATAGATGATTGTATGTAAAGTCAAAACTAAAGGTGATTGTTTGTAAATACTCAAAAAAAGTGATTATATATTATTTAGAGGATTTAACCAGAAAAAATACTTAATACGCATGTGTGGCCCAATCAAACACTTTAGATAGTGGTGCACCAATTATAGCAATTGGGCCGAATTTTCTTTTTCTTTTTACCTATTTGGCATATCATCGGCGCCGACCTTATTTACACTGCATAACGTCAATACCGACCATGTCCGCGAACCTCATTAGGGCTCGAAACCCTGTTTCTTCTCATTCTTTTCTTCTCTCTTCCAATATATCATCGAGACCGACCTTGGACGAGTGTTCCTACGTAGTAGCTACCATTTCCACTTGCACTGGGCTTCAAACTTCCTCCTCAACTGCATCTCTTTGCTCCTGATCGGTTTTTCCATCATCTGTTTTTCCATATTGACTGTAGAGGTATCCATCTCCTTCCATTTTTTAATCTTTCTCTATGTTTTTTTTTATTTTCCTTCCTTTTTGGTTCTCCCACCATCCCACATACGATATCGAAGTGCGTGGTACATGGGCTTCAATGTCGTTGTGGGATTTGTAGAGTGTTCGTTTGAATGGACTAGGGTTTGTAGGATTCCGAATTTAGGGTTTTCTAAGTTGAGAATGATGATGATTCCATAGCAGTTACCGTCTTTGGTAGTTAGAATGAATTTGTTGTCCTTGCTCCTTTTTCTTGTTTTGTGAAGTGGATTGCGTTGATTTTGTCCCAAAGCTTTAAGATAGCAGATTCATTCTTTTTTGGTATTCAGTTGGATTTGTAATTAAATTAAGATTATAGTTTGATTAGTTTTCTTTTATTTAATTGGTCTTTTTGTCTGTTGTCAAAACCTACCTCATTGATGCAGCCCAGATTAATGGGATCCATATGGAAATCATGTATTAGTCAAGTGACCCAAAATTAGGCTATTTCGTGTTCCAAAAATGGTCACTAATTTCTTTATGAAACCATAGTTTAGTTGAACTAGGTCTGAAACTGTTATCAGGAAACCACCATAGGATCAATAATGAAACTCTTTTTAATCGGACTATTTATCAACGGAATGGTTCATATACAAAGATGAAGGTTATAAAATAAAAATGTTGAGATAATTTAACTAGAATGATATTGGTCTCATACTTTACTAGCAAAGAGAAATATGTGCCGAGCATGGGCAAGCAACCAACTAAAATTGTAATACGAAAAATTGTAAAGAGAGTAAAAATTAGAGATGTACCAATTTTTTAGTGCATATTTTTTTATACAATGCAATTAATAAGTAAAATCAACAATATTAACAAATGTAGTTGGTTGCAAATAAACGATAATACATCATATACTTCCTTGCAAAATCAACAATTTACCCTTCATGAACTTAACTATTGTGGTGTTAGACAAAGCTATTTATCTCTTAATTCAAGTGGGCGTAATCTATCTCTAATATTGGTTTGTTATGAAATGTATATTTTTTAGTGTTCACTATGCCATATAAGCATGAAATGTTTTAGTGTTCACTATTTACGTCTTGTGAACAATTTTTTTTTTATGTATGCTTGCCTTTTTATGTATGCTTGCCTTCATTCAATGATATCATGTCTAATTTGGATGTACACAGATGTCTAAAGAGAATACATGTAAGGACGAATTGCCCCGCAATGAGGCTAGTACCTTAAATGCACAACCAACCCGACTTTTGTGCGAGCAAGGGCATCACATTTCCGTCGCTATCGAACGCAATTTAGTATGCTCTCTTCCACACAACCACTAATTAGTTGAACTTCCATTCGATCTATGGCTAACGTTATTCAAACTGTCATTTTTCGTAAGAGTGGTTATGTTTGAGTGCTTTATCATAATTAACCTCCCTCCACTCCCGATCTTGCCGCCTGACTTGCAGTGAAGCTCCCTACATTTGTTGTACTATATATGTTCTTGGATATTGATCCTAATGTAACTTGTAATTGAAGTGGTTATGTTGTGGATGTTGTCAATTTATAACTTTAAACTTAGGAGATGTATAGGCAATGTAAGTAAATGTATATGGGATGTTGATGGATTGATTGAATGTCAATTGGATGTATGAAATGTTTTTGTTTGTATTTAAATTCATTTGAAGAACATGGGAGGCTTTTGATGTAAATGTATTGGTCCCCTTCCTTAGGATTTTTTTTTCCAAATTTCTATAGCGTCATCACCGACGCTGTATCACTTATTTTAGACTGCTAGGGTCATCACCGACCCTAACTTAGAATTTTTTTCTAGAGAATGTCTAGAAAAAGTTACAACTTTTGGTCAAAAAAATAGGAAACTTGCATCGGTGATGACTGTAATTAATCCAATCAAATGCATGTTCTAATTCAACTCCCAAATCTACAATGCAATTAACAATCTCTTGCCTAATTGTATTAGATGATATAGCAATGAAGATCAAAGTAAAAAAAAAAAATCAAAGGCCAAATTTTGAACCCACTTATTACATTTAATACCCTTAGTAGCCCTCTTGAGCCTGTTTTACAAAAAACCTTCCTTCATTGTCCCAAGCCTCATCACCCACATATATATAATCCTTTTTGACCTATTGTTTTTTAGAAGGGTAAGGATACATGAGGAAAGGAATGATTTGAGCATTAGCAATGAAGGCTTCACATGGGCTACCAAAAGATAAATGTTCTACAAAGGGATGACAAAGGAATAAAGGAATTTGAAAGTTGAACCAAAGAGAAAAAAAAAAGATTTTAAAAAAAGTTGTGTGAAATGTGTATGATTCTAAAACAAAGATTCAAATTAACAGTAATAAAAATAAGAGATTGGGCAATCCAAAATCTACTAAGTATGTAATTAATCCAATCAAATGCATATTTAAATTCAACTCCCAAATCTACAATGCAATTAGCAATCTCTTGCCTAATTGGATTGGATGATATAGCAATAAAGATCAAAGTAAAGAAAATCAAAGGCCAAGATCCTAAATCATCATCTAGCTACCCTAACAATATAATCATTTATACCCTAACAATAATTCATAAAAATCAAGCTACAAAAGATCAAAGATAAGGGCTCTAGAGCATGCTATGTGAGAGAACTTAATCTAACTACAAAGCATCAATAGAGACTATCTAAGCATCAAGTGTAGAGATAGAGTATGAGAAATGAGAGAGATTAACACAATTAGATATAAAATCTACTAATCAATTAAGGTACAAGTAGGAAATTTAAACTAAAACATGCATGAGATTGAACAAATCACATTACTTAGCTTCAAAAGAAGAGCCTAATCCAAGAGTTTGAGCCACTAAACATCAAGAAAGAACTCCAAATCTTCATAATGATCTTCAATTACACACACTCTCTCTAGATTAGTTACAAATAAGCTCTTAATTACAATCTAAAAGTATAAAGAAGGTAAATAAAATTGCTAAAAGACTAACTTGCCAAAAGATCTCTTTTTTTCACTCTACAAATACATTCCAATTTATAGAAACATTGAAAACATTTGATTGACTCATTTCATTTCACAAGGATTGCTTCTATTTAATTGGTTGCAACAAACTTTCCTTCCAAAAGCATATGTGCTTTTGCTTTTTGTGGTCATTATGTAAAAAAATATGTAATTATTGGGGTTTAAACCCATAACTATTTCATAGGAACCCAAGCTCTAACCAATACACCAACCACTCATTTGTGTTTGAAAATGACTTCTTTTATTCTTAAAGTCTTCTATTCTTATTTTGGAATTCTTCTACTCTTCTTAAGATTTCTTCACCAAGGCTTCTTCATTTAACTTCTTTTATTGAAATCTCTTCTTGACGCCTTGGGACACTAGCCGGAAGGTTGGGGTAGTAGCGGGGTCCCTACACAAGAGAAATTATATAAAAATAAACTATAAATAATCAAATTTATGCATGATAATCCATTAATATGATAGATGGATAAAATCTCTGTGTAAAGCAAATAATATACATATGAGATGCTGATAAAATTCGGATTAATGAATGGTAAAATATGCAATATTTAACACTCATCAATGACCTTATTTTACACTGCTAAGGTCATCACCGACCCTAACTTAGAAAAAAAAAATTCCAAAAATACCTAGAAAAATTACAACTTTTGGTCAAAAAAATAGGAAGCTTGCGTCGGTGATGACCTTATTTTACACTGCTAGAGTCATCACCGACCCTGACTTAGGATTTTTTCCCGAGAACGCCTGAAAAAGTTACGACTTTTAGTGTAAATAAGATCGGCGCCGACAATATGCCAAATAGGTTAAAAAAATAAAAATTCGGCCCAATTGCTCTAATTGGTGTACCACCATCTAAAGTGTTTGATCGCGTCACACGTGCGCATTAAGTTTTTTTTTCGGTTAAATCCTCTATTATTTATTATAATATATCCAACTAGCCGACAAATAGTGGGTCGAAATCATACTCTCAATGTATTTTAGGTTCAGCTACGTAGTTTGGCATTTGTCAACCTCCTGATTAAGATCCGGTGTTAATCATTTAGTAGGTGGGCCCCACCAATAGTTCTTAGGGAAGCACGGTGATAACTAGGGCTGTAAGCGGTCGGTTTTCGGTCGGTTTTACGACATATGACACCCGGGCCGAAACTTTCGGTTTTACAATTTTACAATAACCAAAACCGACCAAAGTATATATACTGGACATTGGAAACCGACATTTCGGTTCGGTCGGTTTCGGTCGGTTTTCGGTTAATGGGCTGCGCGTAATTTTGTTGGGCTTCAATAATAAAATTTTCAAAAATCTCATAGCTATGTCTCAAAGGCATAAGAGACCACAATGTTACCAAATACTAGTGCCTGACTAATGAAGTATGGACATAAAATACTGTAACTGCCGTGCCATGCATATCAGGGGAACATCAAAAGTGATAAGATATGATCGTTTAAAATGATCTGATTAGTCTCAATGATGTATTAATCCACTGAGTAATTGAAAATGCTTAACTATCAATTTACAGTACAGCTAAAAGAAAAGTCAGAAAAAGAATGAAACTGACTACATGGTATTCTCCACAGAAAGCCTCTTACTGATTACAAGAGATACTATTATATAGAAAAATACAAAAATCTTCCAAAGAAGTAAAATAAAAGAGAGAACACCCAAGCCCTCACCATTAAAAATAACAATAAAAAACCGCCATTACATACAATTACATACCAAGACAAATAGCCAAAAGCTATTTTCTAGAAAAAAAAGTGGGCGGGCCATCAAGTAGTAATTTGTTCGGTCGGTTCGGTTTTAACCGAACAGTTTCCACATAATTATAAAAACCGACCGTTTGAAAAAAAGAAAAATTTACAAAAACCATTCGGTCGGTTTTGTTTTAAAAAAAATCTATAAACCGGCCAAACGGTCGGTTCGGTCGGGTGGTTCGGTTTTCACGGTTAATTTTGACAGCCCTAGTGATAACTAGTTCTTACCTGAATATTTCCGTTTAAGCTATCAGTATTAACGATAGAACTCTACCTTCATGCCTTCTAATGTCATCTAATTGAGGCGTGGGAGAACTAAGGCCGGCTTAGGCCAGTTGAGACCCCTCAATGAATGCTACACAAATTACACATATATGATTGATTATCATAACACTATGCAAAAGAGGAAATCTTGAATTAACACTTCTCCCTAATGAGTATTTTAAAGATTTCATCTTTTAACCCTTTTTTTTTCTTTTAACTTTCCTTAGTTCTCATTAACCCTATCCATGTAGCTCCCTTCACATGTGTTTCTGGTGCTTCCCATGTGGGTGTTCTCCCTTTCACCTAACATTATCCCTAGTATTAGAGTCATGTCTTGCAAATGGGCAGCAGACAGACCTTTCAAAAGTTTGTAGTCCTCTTACTTTCCATAAAAGCCATTTAATTACAACCATTTACAAGTTTGTAAATGGACCTTTCAAAGGTTTGTTGTCCCTTTCGCACATGGTGGGTGCCACGTATAATGAAGGGATTTTTACCAAAAAAAATTGGGCATTAAATATTGATTAAATGGATTGTTTATAAAAACACATAATTGGTACATATTTTTTTATAGGATAACGTTTATCCACCTTATACCCATTTTACATATATTCCACCCACCCGAATTGATGTTTTATTTTTTACATCTCCGTTTTGATTGAAGTTCTCCGAATATCGAAGACTAAGGAAAAAATTACACACTTAAAAGGGATGATGCACGCATCAAATCTGTTGGGATAATATACATTTAAAAGGTTCATTTTCCACTCTTTTCTTCTTATCTAAATATTTTAATGTTGAAGGGTACTATCTACCAGCATCCTGCCGACGGTGAAATGAATACTTTCTTTTCTCCAAGCTCCTTGAAGCCTTTGGTCATGGTAATTGTCATTTATCTTTATCTTCAAATCCTCCTCTTCATTTTATGCTTTCTCTTCCTTTATTTTGCTTTTCTACTTGTATGCCTTTTTTTCTAAAAAGAGTTGGATTTGTTGGTCAGTTCATCCATTCCAAGCGTGTATGGCTTCGATAGTTAGAAAAACTTCATTAAAAATGAAGATGGATAAACTAAAACATCGGTTCTTGTGAGTTGGATATATGCAAAATGAGTATCGGATGGATAATGATATCGTTATGCAAGTAATGATATCATTACACAGGAACGATATCATCATGAAGGTCATTCTGTCAAAAAAAAAAAATGTATTGCACCCTAGCTTGTCAATACTGTATTTTTCATAACCAATTCATCTAATTCGTATTTAAGGCTACTTTTTTTAACAGTTAGTAAATTTTATTATGGGAGTTCACCCTTCTTCTGAAATTCAATTGAATGAATGCCACTGTAGTAGAGAAGACAGATATGAAGGTCTTGGGTACATTTTTTTTAAGCTAAAGGGCGGCAAAAATTGGCATAAGTGGCGAATCCAACCCTACCCACGGTGTAAATTCCACTCACAACTTATATGGGTTTGTACTTGGTAGGTTGGGAAACACAACAGATCCCCCTCCCAACAGAAAGAATTTATATGAAATTTATAAATATGAAGAGAAAAAAAAGGTTTGAACTTTGAATACTTGAGAAGGGGTGAGATGGGCACAATGCATAATGCAAATTGCATGCCTAGGCAAAGATGAACAAATCTATTTTTGTTTCTTTCTTTCTTTCTTTTATTTGAATAGTATATGAAATTTATATAATCTCCTAGTCAAGAAGAAAATAATAAAAGGGATAACATACTTGTTTTCTCAAATTCTCTCTCGGTTTACTTTTCTTTGTATCATTCTTTTACTTGAATTAAAACAAAACATGAATAAAGGTTTCAAAAACACTAACAAATCTTCATATACAACTACTTTATACCTAACTCGCCTAGCTCGTGGGGGAACTATGCTAGTTTTTTTACAATGCTTCAAGAAAAATAAAAATACAAAACTCAGTTACTCCATGAAACTTGACTGAGTCACCGAGTTACACAGAAACTCAGACGAGTCAAGTCTAGTCATGTCTATGTTTAAAGGTATATGGGTTGCCCATGTTTCCGACTCGATAATGAAGCATTTAAGCCCCTGTACTATACCAAAAGAGCCGTTTGAGCCCCTGTACTATTTTTTCCCGAAAAGAAGCCCTCATAAGTTTGTTTTTGGGCTAAATAAGCCCCTCATGTCAGTCTCCGTCAGTTATATGCTTATGTGGACGGAGACTGACGGGGACTGAACGAAAGTCTGGTTCACTGGAGGAGGAGAAGACCACCAAGATCTTTTTTCTGATCTCTGAGCAGAAGACCAGAGAAGGCGATCGGAAGAGACCGGATCTTGTGTTGCAGAGAAGAGATCGATTCTGATCTCTGGTGGGCCATTGCAGATTGCAAACCGGAGAAGAGACAGAAGTCGGGTTTTTGCTGCATTGCCGTCGCCGCTGTGCCTTGGCCGGATAGGGAGCAGACCCATCTGCGCCTGTCGACGTCCACGTAAGCAGATAACTGACGCAAACTGACGTGAGGGGCTTATTTAGCCCAGAAACAAACGTACGAGGGCTTCTTTTCAGGAAAAAATAGTACAGGGGCTCAAACGGCCATTTTGATATAGTACAGGGCCTTAAACGCTTCATTTCCCTTGAATCTATACTGGGCCGTCCGGTAGCTTAATTTGAAGCTAGAATTAGGGAATTCTGAATTCTAAGCTAGAAAGGCTTTATTGGGAGGTTCTTTATAGTTTTCCTCGTCTTGTTTCCCCTATAAATTTTTTTTAATATCCTTTCTCCTTTTCCAACACAGACCTCTCACACTAGTCTAAGTTAATTGGGCACAAATTTATGACCATGCCCATCCGACGGGCTTTAAAAACGAAGCCCTAATTAGCCCAAAGTTGGCCAGGCTTGGGTCATTTTTTTTTTTCTGGTCGGGCCCATGGTCGCCCTAATTTCATTCTACTCCCATGATCGTTTCCCCTTTCCCTCTGTTTTCTCAGCTTCGAGTAGGCGGGTAAAAAGGAAAGCTTGGAAAATGGCGGAAGAAGAAATGGGAAAAGAGCTTTCCTCGTTCCTGCAGTCGGGAATCTACAGATTCCCAAACTCGAATGCCGTTTTCATGGACCCGGTCCGAGTCCTGAACGATTCCTACACCCGTTATAGGGTTTCTCCTTCTTCCTACTACTCGCGATTCTGCGAACCCAAGGAAAACGAAGACGTCAGGATTCCGGGGGGAGAATCCCGGAAGAGGAAACGAAAGAAAGCAAAACACGACCTCAACGAAAGGGAAATATCAGCGGAAAAACGTCACCAGGTGAATTCCCTCTCCTTATCTTTCTTTCCTTTTGCTCTCTTTGATTGAAGTCGTGAGATTGATAAGCGTCTCGATCAATCCGGAAAATGAAAATGGTTTATGAGGGAATGTAGTTTTCCTGTTGTTACATTTGGATTTTACCCACATTTTACGTTTTCTAAGGTGAAAGCAGTTTTTTACAGTTTTGGGGGAAAGCACATTCAAACCCAGTAGGTTGAAACACAAGAGGAAACAGATTTCACTTACCCCCCTTTTTTTTTCAGAAAGATTGTAGGCTACAAGTTTTGCCAAGAATTCAATGAGATTTTTACTTTCTATGATGCTAGGCTGACCCCACAATAGAGATGGTATACTGTACAAGGGTCCAATGATGATGAGAAAGTGTAGAGTGTTTGGATGAGGTGAAATAGATTAGTGGGGAAATGAAGATGCGACTGGAAGGAAGTCCTAAGTAGAGAATGAGAAAATTGGATTTGGGGAAAGAGAGAAAAGTTGAGTTTTTTTCACCCTCATTTGGCATTAACTAGAGAAAACTATTGCAAATGAGAAGTGCCACTTCTTTACAAACAGGAGATTGATTTTGATCATTGAGCTTCTGTGGGAGAAGACCATTTTGTTTGTTTGAGGAGAAACTAAGAAAGGCCCTATGAGTGGGCCCACATTTCTCCTGCGACAGTTGACTAGTAAAAACACCATTCACTGGTGAAAACCTTTCTTTTTGGATTTTGACGTTGTATATCATCCAAATGGTGGATCAAGGTAAGAGTGATGAATTGGTTAGGCGCCTCCTGCCAGAGGATCAGGTGGTGAGATTGAATTTGTGAGGATCCAATGTTTTTGTGCCTGGGCTAATTATGCAATGACTCTGGTGACCAGATAAATTAGGCGTCATATGGGCAGGATCCAGTGGTCTTTGGATATTACTTTTGATTAGTTAATTTTAATGGACCATCTGGGCAGTTCAAAAATGAAGCACCTGTTGTATGTGTTAATAGGTTTTAATTGGTCAATTGGAACTGTAACTATCCAATCTATCAACCACTTTTTCGACGGTGCAGAAAATTTGTTTTGAAACTGCTTGACCCAAATTTTAGTTTGATTGTAGGGATCTGTTTGGTTCATTGTGTTGATATTATTGTCATTGCACATCTTATCCTATAGAATTCGGATTTACCAAAGGTTAGATGTCTGGTTGACCACACAGGTCACACCCTCTAATCTTGAAACATGATACATCTCTTGATTCCCAATATTAAATCCTTATACTATTAGCAATTTCCAGTCTGATATTGAATATGCGATGGAAATTCTTTTTACCATCACATTCACTTGCCATCTTGCCTGCGATGATGTCTCATGAAGGTATAAACCATAATTTCCATGACATTTAAAATATTTTGTGTTTTCTTAGCAGGAAGCAAGGCCTTTTTTGTTGACGGCACATGAAGCTTTGCTCGGAGCCTGGGATCTGTTATCATTTCTTAGTGATCTTAAGAGAGATGGATGTCATTTAGGAAACAAAGGTTCATCACATGAAAGAAAAGATAATGAATTGTCTTTTGTTGGTCTTGGAAGTGTTTGGCAAGCACCCCTCTATGAGATGTCTCTGTATTTCTATTCGCAAAAGAAACAAGGGGGAGATGAAGGTCGGTTTCTCAACTCAGAAATTAGAAGGTGGTGATACATTTTGGATGCATTTTCAATGATTATATATGTATTATGTCAGCATGCATGTGCATATCTGTGTTTAAACTGTGCTGTAGTGAAATGTTGATACTTGATACAAACTTCAATAGAGGTAACAGTTGGTTCATGAACTTGAGTATCCACAAATTCATGAACTCTTTGTTTCAGTTGTGTCCAGTTCAAACCCATTCTATACTGACTTGGGTCAGGAGTCGGATTTGGGTCCAGTTGCGTCCAACGAAGATGGGCTGGGCCCAAGTATAAAAACTTAATTGGGTCCAGATTAGGACCTGGATCCACCATGGAACAAATATAAACCTGAGCCCTTTACATCTCTAGGTAGAATGTCACAGAAATATCATGTAGAACTCATTATCCCCCATTATTATTTATTACAAGGAAGCCAACTTGAGCTTGCAACAATGAGCACCTTCCAACTCTGCCGTGGGCTCTTATGGGATGTCAACCATATTTAAGAACCTATGAAGCCCATGCATTTGCACCACGATGCATACATGAAAATCTTGTCTTAGTTTTCATTTTAGTTCTTTTTTTCCTATAACAACTATGCTTGCTATTTTTTCCTATAACGGCAGTTCTCACCTGGCTGCCCAGGGTTCGAACCCCAGGCAGGCCACCTTCCCTTTCCCGAGGGCTCCTTCCCGCATCCAAAGTCCCCTTACCTCGCTAGGTATCCTTCCCTTATCCGAGGGTTCTCCCACTGGCATGGGTTCGATGGGTCCCCAGCCTCTTAGCTGGGGTACCCAAAGAAGAAAATGCTTCCTTTTGTTTAATTATATATATAAAAAATAAAAAATTATTGTTTCTTATCTTTATAGTCAGCATTCCATTGACCCTTGCCACCCAGTTTTGCAGGAATGCAATTGGTCAGACATGGTGAAGGGGTGGTTGTTCCAATATTCAATAACTTGGTTAGTAATGAGACAAATGATGATGCTGATGCTGAGTTTCTTGATAGATGGTTCATATTACCTCGGAAGAGCTGCTTTCACATGGTATGAAATGTATTATTGGTTTCCATTCCAGTTAAACGAATGTTATTGCATAGGGAAATTCTATTTGCACCCACCTTTTGTGCTGAGCTCACCCACATGTGTACAATTTTCTTCATATAAGTGGGTGTGCTCAGAAAAAATGTGGGTGCAAATAGAATTTCCCTATTGCATATAATTACGTGGACTTTTCTCATAGTCTTTGACCAATTTATTTCCATTTTCATTTCTTCTTTGCAATGCTACATCTCCCATAGATTATTTTAGGTGTTAGTCCTTCTTTCGGAATGGTATTTTAGTTCAGTCTTGAAAGTTGAGAACTCATTTTATAATAAGTGAACCTTGTTGCTTACATCAATCTGCCTGCATTTTTCTCCTCTATCATTTTCTGAGGGATCTTACATGTTTTTTATGCTCATGTTGATTTTGATCATATGGAAGTCTGACTTGGGACAAATTCACAACCTGATTCCTGGTAAGTTTTAAAGACCCTATGTTGCTGTACAATGACTTAAATGATGTTTGGTGAAGACATATCTCTTTTTGATAAGCAGTTGACATTTTTCCTATAGTTGTCATTGCCTTGCTTGTCATGAAGTATACTAGGGTTCTTTTGGTTGTCTTGGATGGATTTTCACCTTGAACTTATAGTAAAGAACTATCTTTTCAGGTTTAAATGTTTAAAACTGGAATCCTGCATTGGGTTTCCATTTTGCAATTATTGCATGCTCAAATCAGTTTCTTGATTTGGGGATACATCCAAATGTGCTCCTTTAGCACTTGTTTTAGCACTTTTTTCTAAAGTTACTCTGCGAATTATCTGCAGTGGATTCTGCTCATTTATTCAACCTTATAGTTATTGATCCACCTTGGGAAAACAGAAGTGTACATCAGAAGTCAGTGTATGTATACATTCTTCATAAATGCAACTTCTTACTTTTGGTTACATTTTTACATCAAAAGTCACTCTGGAAATATTCTTCATTAATGCAGCTTCTTACTTTGGGTTAGATTTTAGAGGGTTTATATATATATATATATATATACATATATATAGCAATTAAGGCTGTTTTTGTATGTTCTGATATACATATTTTGAGTTCTCTAAAAAAGCAATTTTTACTGTTTCGTAACATTACAATTTTTTTTGTGAAGTCAGAAAATGATGAGAGACTAAGTGGGGTCCATAATATGATGACTTTCACAAAACGCACTGCCCGAAAGCATGGGATAAATAACCATCCTTTCTTTGTTCATCGGACTTTCTGATAATAGGGCAAACATGGCAGTTTAGGGTTCATTTATATCACATAATTAACGTACCTTTGGTTGAGATAAATTATTCCCTTTCTTCATTATCAAAATATATATATTCCCTTTCTTTTTTCACTGGTTTCTGTCCATAAGATTAGTTTTCTCTTTCTGGGTGGTGCTTATTAAAAAAACTGTGGTGAATAAGAATAGAGCTTCAGGCACTAAGAGGACAACAAATTTTGCATTTTACTTGTCTCAACCACTTACAGAGGCCTATATGTGTTTGTTAGTGTCATTCTATATGTACTATCATAGATTGTGTTCGTAGCACGTTCCATACTTTCTGTTCGGTGAAACTTGTTGTTGTGTTGACATTTTCTATATTACTATATATTGCAGATACCCTATGTTACCAAATCGCTATCTTTTATCTCTACCCATAAAGCAACTTGCTCATACAAAAGGAGCTCTTGTGGCTTTGTGGGTGACCAATAGGGAGAAGCTGCGTGTGTTTGTTGAGAAAGAACTTTTTCCTGCATGGGATGTCTTGAATGTGACTGAATTTTACTGGCTGAAGGTGATATTTTTAATCTCATTCTGAACTTGCAGTATGACTTGCAAAATGGCTGAATGTTAGCTAAAGGGTATGGTCTATGCCAAATTGCTCTCAGTTCGTATATTTTGGCAGATTACACTTTGTTTGTCCTCCACAGTATCAAATATCACAGTATTCTGGATATTGTTTATGTAGCATTTCTGCCCCCAATTCTCGATGATCAGTGCCATTATTTTGGGGTGGGACATATTGGACGATAAATTTCTCACCTTATGTGATATCCAAATCCTGTACCACCTCTTTCACAAAAAAAAAAAAATAAAAGAACAAAAACAAAAATCCGGTACCATCTCAAATACAGTAAAATTTATGAACATTGGTACTGCCAAAAAATACAAGCCAAATGCACTGTAGGCCTTGGAGGTACATAAAACACATTATATTACGCTGTTAAGGTTCATCCTCGAGCATTGCATCTCTTTTGTGTATGTTAAGGATGTAGTCCTTGCTTGTTATTGTTATTGAAATGCCCTTTCTGTCTATCCTGTCATCACTAAGCTCATTTATCTCTGAGCGTGCAGGTGAAAGTGGATGGTTCTCTGATTGGTGAACTAGATTTGTTTCATCATAGACCGTATGAATGCCTTCTTTTGGGTTACATATCTGGCAAGGTGAGTCATGAGATTGAACAACACCCAAGATCAAAAGTAGTCGACCCCTTTTTCTCTTATCCTTTTAGAGATTCATATTGCATACTGTGTTCAGCCTTTTTTTTGGTTACAGGGTACCAATGCCGAGCATGTTCCTTTTAAAACTCTTCAAGATAATCAAGTCATTATCAGCATTCCTGGTGATCATTCAAGGAAGCCTCCAATTGGAAGTATCCTAAGCTTTAGTGTCAATATCCAGGTTTAAGATGTGGGAAATGACCAGGGGCAGACCCAGGTATTGTGCTTTGAGGGCACTCGCCCTTGGCAGACCTGAATAAAGTTTGCGAGCTGAAATATGGAGGAAAAGCCCAGGCCTCCGTCAGAGACAAGCCTCCACTTCCCTCAAACGACAAAATAGTGAAGAATTTAACATTATGGACAATGTCCGCCCCACTCAAATGAAAATCCTAGGCCTATCACTAGGAATGACGATCTTGATGCATAACCCATGCATAGTCCTGATCGCCATTCCATTTGATACAAATGGGCCGTGCATTGTCCTGATCACCATTCCCATTTGATACAAAGGGGCCTACTGGCATTGATCCATTCTATCAATCTGGTTGCCCCCATCATGAAATGGGCTCTCCAAAGTCCAAACATATTTTAAAAATTGAGAGATCCTTACGAGTGGGACATTTCATGGCTAGGATCTTCCAATTTGGGTACTTTTGTTTCATACCTCATGTACATTAAGGTCCCATCAGATCAAGGATCCATATCACTAAACTCTAAGAGCTTGTTTGTTTGCACTAGAAGTCTAAAAAAACATAGGAATTGAATACATGTGATTCCTACTTTAAGTGGTTAAAAATGAAGATCAAAGGTGAATTCCCAAAAATGAGGCACCTCCCTTGCACAAAATAACCACAGATCAGTCCCTCGCTGTAGCGCTGATGGCGAGAGTGTTGGGTGGGTGGGTGAGACTACGAGTACTTACCTTTCCATATATATATATATATATATAATCAAAGATGAATTTCCAAAAATGAGCATCAAATAACCTTTTTCTTAGGAAATAGAATCAAAAGAAAGGGGAAATGAATACCCAGCCATCACCCTAATAATTCAATACAAAGGAAAGTGAAGGTCCATCTACATCTCCACTTTATATCTTTCACTACGCACTTCATATTCTTCAACCCTCACCTCTTTAATAATCCTTTGGTAGAGTTCATCTCACGTTTAATTTCTTTGCGGTATAATGCAAACAAACAGGCCCTAAGTTCCACTTGTATGAAATGCTGCATCAGGATACTGTACACTGTGTGAAGAGTGAGGTACCTATATTCCTCTTAAAAGATTCATCTCTGCCTCTGTTTCATTCTTGGTTTTGTTGAAGAGCTTCCATTTGCATTGCTTTTTGAAATGCTTTCAGAATAAAGAAGCCACCAGCAGACCAGTGTTCTGAAAACCGACCAGAGGTTCACCATTGGCTTGGATGGTTTGATCGAAACTGGTTTGACTGCCATTCCAACCTGCTCCAAAGTCCAACCTGCTCTAACCATGACACTGAAATAATATTAAAAATATGAACAATAGTTTTTAAGAAAAGCAAAATAAATTATCCATAATGGTCGAGACCACTTTTCGTGCTGGTCCTTTTTCCTTGACCTTGTTAGAGTTGCTATTGGATTATATACCAGGACCCAAGCCTGCTAGGTGCATTGAACTTTTTGCTAGAGAATTAACGGCTGGATGGACTTCGTGGGGAAATGAACCACTTCGGTTTCAAGACTCGAGATATTTCATAGACAAGAACAGAAAAGAATTATAGGTATGATGAAGCTTCTCTTGTTTGATTTCTGCACAATCTAAATGTCATTGATGCCTTCATCTTTCTGCTTATTGATGGCTGCGATTGGATGCATCCCAAATTGCAATCAGTGAATATTTAGGAGGATCTCTGATTTCCATTCTGCAGTGCATTTGGGATGACAAGGAAATGATTTTATTTTTTTTTTTTTTTTGGGAAACTGAAGTGAACCCGCAATCTCGAGGTTGCAATAGTGATGACAAGGAAATCATGTTAACTGGTTTTTTTTCTTTTTTCTTTTATTTTCTTCTAACCCCTTTCAATATCGGCTATCAGCAACCATACTACTGTCAGGCAGGAAAGGCAGAAAACATCCTGCGTGGTTTCAATTCTTCTCCAATTGCATTGTTAAAATATCCTAACTACTTGTCATTTGAGGCACATCCAAATATGCACACCCTGTTGGTCTCTCCATGTGAAGTCACAAGCTCCGAAAGCTGCACTGTATTATTTTTGAAACCCGTGCTTCCTGTAAGCTATTCTTATCTTGTCCATGATGATTCTATTACAATTTACAAGATAGTTTTATTTTTAGTATGTGAAGTTTAATAAATGTCATTCTTATGCCTTGCGAAGGTATGAGTTAGGTTTATGGCTCCTATCAAGGAGAGAGGGCATGGCATGGTGTGCTGCCGCTTACATGTCATTTTGGGTACATCTGGCTCCACCAAGTAATCAACTGTGCAGAAGATATGGCCGTGGGAAGTTCTTGAGATTGAAGGTTGCCTGAAAGCTAGCATTGTTTGTGAAGCCAGTGCTTCCCTTAAATTATAATCCTGTCCATGAAGAGATCCACTGGAATATTATTCTGTATATTGTTTTTTTATCGGTATTCATCTATATAATGTTGATTGCAAGCAACTGGAGTATACGGATTTTACAGCAGTGACTCCATCCAGAAAAACATTTGTAGCAGTTGGAATCAATGGGGAAAAAAGAGAGAGAATGCCAAAATTGCCTTATCAACAAAAGAATTGCATTGAAGGAACTGTAATTGTGCAATTGTTTTTGCTATAGAACCAGGTCCAGCTGCCAGTTTGATGCCTTCCTGGCACTTAATCCATGCTGAGATCCAACTGGGTTCGGTGTCATTTTCTGGTCGAGCCTATAAAATTTACTGTACTTTAAAACTTATAAAATGCTGTTGCAACTGGCCAGTGCAAAAATTAAACCAAGCAGAAGTGGCTCTTTTACATTTGTTGGTTGTCTGGCTAGCAGGCCATGGCTGGTGGATTTTCTTATTTTGTGGGATCTTTGGGCCCTCCTGCTTGCTGTATTGACTCCTTGGAAATTCATGGTAAACTGAGGTCTGAAAAAGGAAATGATATAGAGGTGAGTAGCAAAGGACATTGGATGATGTAGATTCAACCCTCGCTTTTTTAGGATTTGATTTACTAGGGTGATGGTTAGAGAATCATTTTCTACCAAAGGGGAGAGAGATTTTTTGATGGCCAACTTGTAGATTTTTCACCTTTCATCAATGTTAGCCTCTTTGATAGGAATGAATTGCTTAAAAAAAATTTAAGTGTAAATTTGCTGATGTGGATTTTTCCATCTTGTAATTCTGTGTTTAATGGACAGAATATCATTTTTTCCAGTGTTCTTGTTATTGTGCCAAGGACCACAGTTTTACCTGAGCTTTGTCTGTCTCCTGTGGAGAAAAGCTAGTGACAGTATCATGTCATAATGGATTTAATTTAACACTTCATTTCCAATTTCTCTCCAGATGATTCAATTTGATTCCACTCCTAATTCTTCAACCATATGGATACGAAGTACCACTGGCTACCAAAGCTATAGCACGCCTGTCAATGAACTCATCAGACCATCCAAACCATGGGCCATGGTGCGAGTTGTGCCAATTGAAAAATCATAACCATCTGATTTAATCCATTGAAATTGGATGGCTCCCCCACTTTCCTCCATGTCTATTTGAACGTGGAAGGAATACATGCATGAGTTTCATCCTTCTTCCACACCAGCCAATGGATCTAATGAACCGAAGGACTGGTTATAAAATGCTAGATTTAGGGGCATCCTCCACTCAGGCCATAGTTTAAGTATTATCAGATTCAACTTTCCTTCAGTCAGGTGGAGCGAGTCACAAAAACTCGGTCAAACTCACTCCGGGTTACTGGGACCAGAATCCAATTGAGCTGTGTGCGCCAGGCTTTGTGGGGAGGGGGAAAAAAGAGTGAGGACCTGGACACTGCTTTAATTCCTCAAATTACGAGCATACACAAAGGAGGATGAGTTGGCTGATACCCACTCAATTGTCCAAAATATTTTTGATAGGTCCAACAACTTCATATTCTTTATCAATGTTAGGCGAGCAGCCCAGAAACAAAGTCATTTTGCAAGTTCTTTTATCAGAAATTGAGTAAAAATACCTCAAATAACACCTAAGAAAGAATCCATGGAGTTCATATACTGCCAGTATAAGAGAATTTAAATCGAAGTTCCTGAAGAGAAACATCACCATGAAGTGAATACTTGATGGGCAGAGCCAGGTAGCTGAATGGAGCCTTATTCCAAGGGAATCAGATCATCAAGGGGTTATCTCTATTTGGGAAAGCCAGAAGCAAAAGATTTATTCAAAATGATATATGCTGTGAAGTTCCAGGGTCAGTCGATACGCAACGCTCAGCAACATGAATTGAAAACAACCACAACAAATAAAGAGTTACTAGGTAAGCACCATCTGAATAACTCATCTTTCTTCAATCAGATGCAGCTGATAGTAGACCTGGCGAGTCATGCATGACTGAGGCGACTCTCAATCCTTTCTTGTGCTAACTCGTGTGCTTCATATAGAAATGCATGAGAGTATGGTTTTCTATTCTATTCTATTCTTTATTTTTTGAGAGATTTAATTGGGCATAGAACAAATTGTTCTGATGCTAAAGTGCTAAATGAAGGGATCTGAATATCAAGTCTCTTTAAATAGTACAATGTCCTGGTTCATCCAATGAGCCATATCAAGATCACAGCAGGTGAAGGCCTCTGGTCTATTTTATAAGACAAAAGGAAGACACTAAGCCAGATGGTTCCATTTGCAATCAAATGAAGAAACATGGAAAGAGAAAATACAATAGAATCTGTTTGAGAGGAAGGGAATGCTATGCAGGCAATCATTAATGCCATTAAGCAAATCCTTATTAATTGGAATTTAGAGAAAAAGTTATAGACATTGGTGGAACTTGGAAGGATTTTTTTTTTTTTAAGTTAATTTCTAGTGGAGGAAGGATATTTGAAGAGAGAGAAATGGAAAGGAGATATGAAAGCTCCACCAGTCTACATGTCAAGATTCAAACCTAATGGCAACCCACTTGGGAATGGAAGACCCACTGAAATCAGTGAGGTCCTTTCATTGATAGGAAGCCATGAGTGGGCACACCCACCTTTTCGTAGATTGAATGGTGTCAGGAAAAGGTGAGGTTGTGACACGTGAGACACACTTTTATAGCTTCTCGATGATGGAATGATGTTGGGATGGTGCAGTTCTATCAAAATTTATTGCGAAGTACATGACTTTGTTTCAGATACCACAGACATACATGAAAGCCCACATCTATTTAAGGAAGCCCATAATGCTGCCTGCTAATTACGCTGACAGGGAGTCAGGAACTCACTAATTGAAAGCAAGTGAATGTAAAAATTGGTGAAATAGTACATACATCGGCGAAACATAGTGCTAAGTACAGTTAAATTAACTTGTACAGTTAAGTAAAATCCTGTCAAATCACAACGGTTGACAAATTCACTGGCCCCGCTGCTACAGTGCTATAGATGTGCCACAACCACAGCCACAGCCGTCCCACTTTAGAGCGCTTTACGCCAGTTACGAGGGGCGGATACTGGATTATCAATAAGAAGGGGTTGATAGTATTAATTGTCACTAAAAAAAAAAATTTAGTAGGTAATATTGACAAATTAATTGGAGATAATAAAATCAGAGTCATTTAATTTTTTTTTTTAGTCATTAAATTAATCCTGAATAACTAGTCATCCAACTATTAAATAACTAATAGTTATCCTAATACTCTTCTAAAAGGGACTAATACCACTAAGTTCATACTCAGTATAACCAAATATTGATTGAAGCTCTAAAATGGAGTCTGAGCAACTCGACATTTAATCCATATAGACTATAGAAGCTTGCTAGCATCAACTGATTGACAAACAATGACTCGCATTCAAGCAACATTTTTTTTTTTTTTTTTTATTTTAAGTTGGGGAGGGCTGCACCCACCCCACCCCCTTGATCTGCCCCGCCACATACCTGCTAGACACGCGTGATGTGATGGCGAAGTACATCAGAACTTGCATTGCACCCTACAAGGGATAGAAAGAAAGAAACGTCTGGATCCTGGCGGTAGCTGAGACGAAAGCAGAGACTGACTCTCTCTTCCTTCCTTCTCATTCCTACCAAATATCATTGAATGGGTATTATTGCATACCAACACCAGTTGCGATGCGTAATGATAGAATCAAGTGATCGTGATAAACATACAGATATTAAAAGGTTTGGTGTAAATTTGCAGGCAGATATCTTGTAATAATCGTGGCAACTGTTTCACGTGCACAGATGTCAAAAGGTTGAGGAGGCAATTACCGTAATGACGGTCTTAAAGCTTACAATAATATCAGAATCGTCCAAAAATATATATTTACCACATAACTATTTGATCCGAAGGCTGCGATATTCTAGGGATGTAGGATATGCCACAATTAGAAGCACAAAGACTTAAACAGTCCATTTTTTTTTCTTTTTTTCTTTGATTGTAGAACCACTAAACCACCATCCAAACCATTGGGTAGCTGTATGAGTGTAAAAACTAATATCGCACCAAATTTAAACCGTTGATCTATCACGGTTATCGAGAAATTTACAAGAAAGTCACGTTGTTTTGCAAATTATAAGAACAAATTATAAGCTACGTTTTATTTTATAAGCTATGTTTTATTTTGCAAGTTTCTTGATAACCGTGATAGATCAACGGTTCAAATTTGATGCGATATTAGTTCTTACACTCATACATATATCCAATGGTTTGAATGGTGGTTTGGTGGTCCCACAGTCAAGGAAAAAAAGAAAAAACCGGACCGTTTAAGTGATTGTGTGAGATATCTTAGGATGTCGCATGCGATATCCTAGAACAGCTGTATGCATTTTTTAGCTGGGGTGTTGCTATTTACACCCAGTCTACACCCGGTCTATATCCCTATCTAATCTAGCATCTATCATTTTCTTTTAAAAAAAGTTGCAACTTTCTTATCCTGTCAATTCCAAAAACATTGCTTGCCTTTTTTCCAACCTCGTGACACGCGCGAGTGATCGTTTGCTGCAAGCCAATTCTTCGACCCAGGCCACATTGACCCAAACCGTCGTCAGCCCGGCCCACTACATTGCAGAGAATCTGTTGCGGCGCTGGTACAATGACATCAGCTCAATGTAATTGCTGATGCAAACACAGGTCCCACTCCCATCGGTCCATATAAAATTTGACCATCCATAAGTTTTTAGTAAATTAGCGAAAGATTCCTAAAGTGGAATGTATCCAGCCTCTCGTCTATGCAATTTTTGTTTAAGGGCTCTGGTACACGCAGCTAGACACTTTGCAGCCGAGGTCAAAGCAGGTGGTCATACGCATGTGGTCTTCCGCCAGTATCAAAGCTTGTACAACTTCATGTGTTTGCGCAATAGGGCTGAACGGGTGGGGTTAGCGTGACGTCATTGCGAGGCAGAAACTAACGCAAGGCGGGCCCAGCCTTGGGCTACAGAAAATCTGACCGGCCGTAACTTATTCATCCGGACTTCAATCGATGAGCAGTTTGGTCCTTTAGATTCGTGATGTCGAGCACTACCGAGTAGCATTAACAAATCTAGAATCCAACGGTCAGAAATTTTTTAGACCTATTACAGTTACCTCTGATTTTTTAATTTTGTTACACGATATCTGGGTCATCTGAGCTCCGATAGACGATCAAAAAATATAACGTTAGTTTGTGAAACTAAAGGATTCTACATTGTACAAAATCTTGTTTTCATCAAAAAGAGGAATCTTTCATTTTCATCCGTCTCATAAATAGAAAGTGAAACTCCACAATTAGCTCAACATTTAAACAATACAAAATAAGTGTATTTCTGGCATTTCGGGTGTCCTTAAATTTTACTTCAATTAGAGTTTTTTTTTTCAAACCAATGAGATCAACGGAAATTCTACGTCAATTATAGTTTTTTTTTTTTCAAACCAATGAATTTATTGATCAACAGAAATTGTACTTCGATGAGAGTTTTTTTTTTCTTTCTTTCAAACTAACAAATATTGAAGTAAAATTTAGAGATAACACGTGCTCCTATCCTAATATAATGAGGATTGGTTAAAGGCCTAATGGGATCAGGAATCATCATTTTTTTTTTAAAATGGATCCATCCTTGACATGGACCTCCCTTCTCCTTTCTCTACCGTCTAAAATTAGTTTTCGGTGCCACTCATGTGGATGTCCAAAAGAAGGGAAAAATTGAGAAACGGTGGATGTGTCCATGGTTTAAAATCTCGGTATCGGTCGCGGGTATCGGCCGGGCCGAAAAACTGATACGTCGCGGATATCGTCGCGGATATCGGTCCGTCGCGGTCGTCGCGGTGTGAATTTTTTTTTAATCCAAAAAAATTTGCAAAAATATTCAAAAAATTCAAAATATTAGAAAATATTGAAAAACAATATTTTTTTTCATTAGTAACAATAATAAATCAAAATCTCGGTCACCTTAAGGTTATGAGTCCTGTCTGTATCGCTGTTCGCTTTATTCTCCAGTATTTTATATAATGCAACCATTATCGATGCTCAATGATCAATAAGATGAAATATCATAAATCTGACATAATGCAACTACAATTTTTGACAAAAACTCATACTTTTTTGTTCCAAAAGTATAGATCTATTTAAACTAATACATTATCAATGCATTTGAACACTACTGTGAAAAAATGTAATTGATTTCAAGAAAAAGTCCCAAATTTTGGAAATAAAAAAATTTAGATCTACACTTTAAAAATACTAGATCTAGGGGAAAATAAGTGAGTACCATCGAATCTAACTCAATATAAAGCCTTTTGGGTTATGAATTAGCATATTATCACAATCTTTACTACTATATCAATTCCAGACATATTAAATAGGTTTAATATCATATCTAAGTAGTTTATGATAATAATAGACTCCAAGCACAAAAAAAAAAAAAAAAAAAAAAAAAAAAAAAAAAAAAAAAAACAATCAGCAAAAGAGGTCCTAGGTAACATGGTCAGTAGATCATTTATTTTCTCTTGAATTTTGATTGTCAGTTAACTAAAACATGCGCTTCGCAGAGGGGGTCCGGGGGTTCCCCGGCGGGGGAATCGGGGCAGCGCCCCCGAAAAAAAAAAAAAGGAGATCGGACCGATATTTTCAAATAATCGAGCCGAGATATCGCCACGTCCGATATTTTGGAAATATCGGTCGATATATTGGCGATATTTTGTCCGTATCGTCGCGACCGATATCTCGCTGAGATATCGGTGCGGTACCGAGCCGGTACCGGGGTACGTATCGGACCGGTACGTACCGGTACCGGCCGATATTTTCAACCATGGATGTGTCCATCGAGAGTATAACTACTTCCGTGGACCCGTGGACTAAAGTAGTACTGCCTTTGATTTCACTGCAACAATGAGGAGCTGAAATAAGTGCAGGAGCTGAGACAAGTGGAGGAATTGAACAATGGAGTCTTCCAAATGCAAATGCTATCTTATATATTAATTGACTCTTGGTAATATAATTTAAATAATTTAAATTGAAAAATACTTTTATATGTTTTCTTCTCCACCGTATCATATATCATTCACAATTACTCTTCAACTTTCCCATTTTTTTCCCAATGTCATCCTGTGTAATAAAGACATTTTTCAAATACCACGTACTAAATAATTTAATTGACTCATTTTACCTATTTAATCATTTAGACCTTTAGTTTTTAAAGTTTTATCTTAATTATAATTTGGTTATGAATATTATATCAATGTTAATATTAAACCAGCAGCCATCTTTGCCGGTGAGCGACACATGCCACACAAAAGGCTCCATTTGAATCCACATTCCACACCACCTCTGTTCTTCCCAATGAAGCTACTTACCACCCACATGTCGAGCATTGATAGGAACATGTCACACGTGGTGGGCCCACTCTATTTAGGTACTTGAATGATATGGATGCGCTTGAGATGTTAACTCTCCTCAAGGCTTCACGGCAGTAAATGCACACAGCAGACAGCAGACAAGTAGTCTTTCCTCTCTCCATCATTTGATCGATTTGTGGAAAAGAGAAGGAAGGGATAAGGAAGATGGGCAGGTCAGTCCATCCCATCCCATCAACCCTACTAGGGTGGGTTTAAATAGAATGTAGGGTGGATGCATTTAGGCGCAATGGGGCCGCCCATCCCTTAATTGACTTTAAGAGGTTTGGTGTCAGACATGTCAGATCAATGCATGTAAGTCCACTAGACTCTCAAGTCAATCAGAGTATGGATGAAGAGAGGGGTCTATGGGTCTACGCACATCCACATCCATCCTACTCATTTTCAACAGCATTTCCAAGCCAACAACTTGATTGTTACTTCTGCTAGCTGAAGCAGATGACGCTATCGGTTATCAAATAACTTAAGCAATCTAACTGGGTTTATGAAGCCACTTTTGAAAGCCTGGTAGGAAGAAAGTGCATACCTAATCAATTAAAGAGCATCAGTATGCAATAATTCAGTTCATAGATAAGCATATTAAATTATCTACAACTTGCAATAAATTCCCAACAAAATTCGATTGGGACTGAATTCACACTTCACAGTCGAAAATTCATGGGTTCTCAGAAAATCAGATTAGCTCAGTGAAACGCACAAAAGATTGCTTCAATTCAAAACACTCAGCTCCCATGGATCATTTCAAAAATCAATTTGCCTCACTGAGTAAACATGCCCCAACTCTCCTTCATCTTCAACTTCATCACATCTAGCAAGCTTTGAGTCTGAATGCTTTTCTGAATTCTGATACAGGATCTCAAATTTTAACATGCTCAGATGTTACATAAATACTGTAATAGGTGAGCTAAGATGGGTGATCTCAGATTTACAAAATGGTTTTAAGGGTGATCTCAGATTTATAAGTTTAAATTCATTACCGTTGGTGAATTGATTCATACAAAATTACGGTTCAGTCAAAACTCCCTCAGTTCGCAGCACACAAGGGAGTTCAATGAGTGTTCAGCGACTATGCAATATGTAGTTCAGTTAAAATACAATGTGCAACACCTAAACACGAGAGTGTTGGTAAAAACGAAAGATCTAGATACTGAAAGATCAAAAGATATAATGGTAATTTAGCAGAGATGAAGATCTAGCTAGAGTTTCAACATGCAAAAGCTGTTATCATTTAGAATCATAGATAGCTCCTATATATAAAACCAAACCAAACCAGGAAACACAAACAAATCCCAAGACAAAACATAGGTATAAAGTCCAACTTCATATATTATTCAGCTAAATTCACGTCATTAAAAGGGCAAAAAAGATGTTAATATAAACAAAGTCTGAGTAAGATTAGTTTTCACTGAAATAAAACTTGCTTTTATTCAATTGTAAGTAGAACACTAAGCTTTGGTTGCCAAATATTCATTCTCCATCAGCCACCTAGCTAGTTCTCTCTCTGAGAGAATATGATACACGGCGCCCATCTTGCAAGAAAAGCATTTCACTAAAATACTTTCCTTCAATCAGTCTGCTAGTTCTGTCTATAAGCAATATAATTCGCTAATGAAATAAGAGGCGCTGCCTTATTGGGATCAAAGCACAGGAGCTGCTCTCTTGCTTGCTGGTTCAATTCTTTAGCAAACTCTCTAGATTTCTCAAGACCCAACAGTTTTGGATAAGTAACCTTATCGGCGGCCTGATCCTTTCCTGCGGTCTTCCCCAACTCTTGTGATGACTTTGTCACGTCGAGGATATCGTCCACCACCTGAAAAAGTAGCCCAATGCACCTCGCAAACTTCCTCAACTTCTCCACCTCTTCATCCGAACCACCGCCCAAGATGGCTCCAATCACAACGGCTCCTTCCAACAGGACTGCAGTCTTGTGAACATGGATGAATTCAAGCTGCTCCAATCCGACCTCCTGCGATCCGGCCAAGCAGATATCGACAACTTGGCCTGCAGCAAGGCCTTGTGACCCAACCGCCTTGGACAGCACCGAAATGGCCCGGAGAACGCGGGACATTTCAACGCCCTCCGTCGCAGTTGCAATGTGCTCAAAGGCAAATGCGAGGAGGGCGTCTCCGGCGAGGACGGCAATATCCTCACCAAACACCTTGTGATTGGTGGGCTTCCCTCGCCGGAGGTCGTCGTTATCCATGAACGGGAGATCGTCATGGATCAACGACATGGTGTGGATCATCTCGACCGCACACGCGGACGGCATGGCCGTGATCTCGTCCCCTCCGACGAGCTCACACGCGGCGATGCAGAGCACGGGGCGAACCCGCTTCCCGCCGGCCAGGAGAGAGTATCGCATCGCCTCGTGTATCTTCTTCGGCTCCCTCAAGGGAACAGCTCTGTCTAGAGCCTGATTCACCGAACTGGCCTTGTGGAGCATGTAGCTCCCGAAATCAAACTCAGAAGCTTGTTCTTGGACCTTTTGGCCATCTGGGGTTCTCTCCTCTTCCTTGAATGTCTCTTTTGCAAGGTGGGCATCGGAAAAACATGCCCTTAAGAAGGGCGTTTTGGCGAAACCCGAACAAGAAGAAGGAGATGGAGGAAAAACAGAGATGGGTTTGGGTTTTGCAGATCCCCTTCTCAACTGATTAAACACCAAGCATTTTGATGATTTCGATCCACTTGACAAGTTAGAAATGGAGAAAGCTTGAGGAATCAAAGCAAAAGAAGCCATCTTTTCCTCCTCAAAACACCTATGGGTGATGTAATTCTCTTCCTTCAGCAAATAGATCAAAACCCATCGACTTGGATGGTTTTGTGAGCATTAATGATGGGTAAAAATAGGCTGGAGAATGCCTTCATTACCTGGCAGGAATAGCCAAAAGTATCTTTGTGGGTATCTGAGAGCAATTGAAGGTTGTTTTCATTAGCGGAGAAATCAGAAATGGTCATGTTTTTCAAAAGATTGGAAACATCGCATTTGTGGAAAAGAGGGAAAAGAGGAGGGGAGGGTTTAATACTTTAATTGAATTGAATTGAAACCATTGCATCTGGGGAAATAGGGAAAATGGAGGGGAGTTTTTAATTGAAACAGTGGAGAGAGAGAGAGAAACAAGTGAGGAAAATATTTTACTAGCAAAAAAAAAAAAGTAAAGAAAACATTTTCCTAGTTGGGTTTTGGACCCTCTACAAAAAAAGATATTTTTTTAATTTGCTTCTGATTTTTTTTCTTTGAATAAAATATCTTATGAGAAAAATATATATATTCAGATGATAAAGACATTTGTGACTCTTTATTTTATTAGTTGATTAGAATTTCTGCGATTTAAATAAAATAAGAAAATGTATTATAAGAAAGACAAACAACAATAAACGTTCTAGTGCATTTTTAGTTTCAGTCTAAATTATAAAAAAAAGATTTGGCTGAACCACTGAAATGAATAGCACGGTGGTTTAGGCACTTCACTTCAAGGGATGACCAAGGGTCGATCCTTAAAAACCCAACCACTTCATCCAAAAAAAAAAAATCTTATATAGAGAATGAATATCAATTATGATAAAAGTTTTTATGCATTATTTTATGACCTAGGTATCCCAAAGGCCTTTAATCAGACAAGACTAATCTTTGGAGTGGCACCCGCTAAACCCACACAAATGTACACTAGGCGAATATAAAGTAACTTTCGAACTTCCACTAAAGCCGTTATAGATTGAAATATTCAATTCAGTTTTTTTTAGATCAGGAGTTTATAATCGTCTTGTATAGTGAGGGGGTGTGTGACATTGACTCTCTAGTGGAGCCCACCTTATGACCCATCCAAATGGTCCACACATACACAATCCTTCCATACTCACTGAATTCCATGGATTTGCACAGATTCGAATGGACTGGACCTATGGATTGAAAGTCAATTTTTGTTATATGATATAAAGTAAATAAATTTGTGAACCACAAATGAAGGGGTTATAGGTATTAGATTGACTTTAAATTTAATATCTAGGTTGGCCCCACTTGGATTTTCGATCTTCTTTCGTCCCTAATTGGAGGGGTCCTAAGGTGGGCCCCACTCAGTGGTCCACACGGTAAGACGGTAAGGACCATCATCATAGGACTAGTTTTTTTTAGTTTGGAAGTTCACAAACGTCTTGTGGACCGAGGGATGTGTGACTTCAACTCTCGTGTGCATGTGTGTGCACACACATATATTATCCCATGTATAGTTGTGTGCAAAATGCGCACCCATAGTGGGGCTCACCTGATGGTCCATCTGACTAGACAATACACACAAACCTCCATAAATTCCGTACATCCCTTGGGTTTACACCAATCAAATAAATTAGACCGTTGGATCGACTGTACCCCCATTGAAATGGACTAAACTTGTAGTAAGTCCCAAATGATTGGTTTAGGATGATTAGATGGGGGCTTTTTTTAGATAGGAGGGCCATAACTAATCATATACAACAATAAAAGCTTTCTATGGGGGCCAATTATGGGTCCCATCTGAGGATGAGACCGTAGCTGAAAAGATCTATGTAAGACCACCACAAATACCACATTTGACCCAATCTCATGCCCCTAACCCCTTCATCCATGGCCGACAAGTTAAACGGTTTCATATTCAAAGAAGATTCAACCCTCCATCCAATGGTCCAGTACATTTGGATTGTGCCAAACCTCGAAATCAATAACTATCAAGGAGTTCCTTATTTATGCACAGTTTGAACTTTAAATTGGTTTCTAGGTGGGCCCAACTAATAGTTCTCTCAAAAACACGGTGAAACTTCACTCAGTAAGTGAATTAGCTAAACAACCCTATAGGCTCATAAGCCATATTACAAGGGCGATAATGGAAAGCACCCTTAACATCGTGTTTTTTTTTAGCACAATGAGTAGGATCTTTTTCAGATCTTCCCATTGACTTTTTTAATTAGAATAAGGATCGATCGTTCTTCTTGACCGTCCCTCACAACTGCCCCAGTTATGATACGATGAGCAATCAAATCTTGATACTAGTTCCAGACAAACGTCATTTTACAACAATACATCAAATCCTGGTACTAGCTTCAAACGTAAGTCCTGCTCTACCCAGCTCAGCTTTAATGATATGTTCGACAACTTCACAAAAATAGGAGTCCTGATACATGGACTAACTCCATGATTCTCAGCTCAAAAGGTGGCTGAACCGAGTTACTCTGGCAAGTCTAGCCAGAGTACTCCTTACCACTCCCCCTCAATAACTTACCCATCCAAGTCCTGCCCAGGCAAAACGGCACGACTTGGAAGGAGTTTTACGCTGTGTCACCCATTAGTCTGAGGACCCAACCCCGAACGGAAGAACATGTCTCTAATGATGGCTTGAGTCATGCAGACATATACTTAAAAGAGAATAATTAGACTTCCACTCTTTCTGCTAGTAGAACATAAATATGACCTACAAAGCAATTAAACCTTCCTCTTAATACTTCAAGTTGATGGATCAAATTGGTTGTCTGCATGGAGAATTGCAGATTACTGCACATGATAGGCCGCATAAGCTCAGAAGACAAGCAACCTTGACAGGAAGATGACAAGAGGCACTAACAAAAACCAAGGGCACTGGTGATAAAGATGATACTAGCAACGAAAATGAAATGAAAATCAAGGGTATTTGGTAAACTGATCTAATTAAATAGCATTTGTAAATTATAACAGGCAACTTCCTCAGCCAAAAACTTCCAGCAAAAGCAGGTATCTCCCGTTCTCAAAAAGGAGTATTGCAACACCTTAAGTCGTTATTTGTTGTAAAGATAGATGATGGTGAAAACGAAAAACCCAGCCATCTGCAATCAGCACTTAGACATTAGAGAAATATTCTGAAAGCATGGAGATTTATGGTTATAAATTTATATCTAAAGCACCAGAAGGATCCCCACCGAGGAAAATGATGCACCATAGTATGGGTAAGCTGCCGTAATAAACCTCTCATATTCGTTATGTCTGAAAGGACGGACAGGAATCTGCAATTCAACCATAAAAATTGAGGAAAAACAGACAAAACTAAAAAACAAAAGAAAAAAAGAACAACTTTTAGATGAAGATAAGAAGGAAGAAGATCTATAACATAGCAGATCTAACACCGTAATACATCAAACTACTGCTGTCCGACCAAAAATACTGGAACAAATTATTCTATATGATGAAGTGAAAGCAATGGCATAATGATTCTATAAATCATGTCAAAAAATTATTCAACTTATGGCGTAAGCAAATGAGCAGACACCCTTATCAGCCTCGCCATGACCAATCATCTTGGATTGGTCAAATTACATTCGGATTCTCATCCAGTCATTTGCGAAATCAATGACATTTCAATGTGTCCACTAAGTAAATCAGTCATGTTTTCATTGATGAGCAGACCTGGATGAAGAAATCGCCAAAAGCCAACACTGACATTTTCTTTTATAGGATCATCAGTTACTCCTTCAAAATTTGTTATTCAACGAACTTGCATAAAATCAGCAATTCATGGGCTACGACGAGTAGATCTTTGAAAGCAAATCCGATTCTCTTTGGTTTTTGATGCCACTCTTACTAATGAAATTAGTGAATTGGGTTGGACCTGCCTAACTTTAACAAAATCAGTTAGCCTTCTAGTTTTAAATTCAGTCACCCAACTCTGATTTGCAAATCAAAGAAAAAACTCTAAGTGAATTCAGCTAAGGGAACAACAAAAAGGATGAAATAGAAGTCCTTGATATAACAAGTTACTATCCAAGAAGATTATTTCATTAACTAGGCCAGTAGATTAATGAAACTGAAAGTATGATTTGACTTTAAGTTATTTTTAATAAAGCATTAAGCCTTTAAATGACCTAAACTCAAAAAAAAAAAGAGTACAGGCATCTTCCATTGGCTCAACTGAGCCATTACTGAAGTATGGAAACAGATTTCTAGTCCAACATGAGTTTTCCTGCATTATCATTATTCATCTCAGAAAAACAAACCAAGTGAATATAAAATACCTGCTTAGAAAGAGATAAGCTTGTGTATCCAAGCCTTTGGTACTCCACCTTGAACTGGAAGACACCATAAACATCTGGAACCCGGAATGAGGTATAATACTGACCCTGCAACAGTGGAAACATATAAATTAATTAAAATACGGAACAGGACACATGCACGCACATCGCACACCTAAATACTACAAGTGTTGGGATGAAATACCTTCTGGTCGTTGGATAAGGTTTTCAATACATAAGGACTCATCATATAAAATTGAACTTGAACATCATCTGCTACATATGGTTTCCAGCTTGTCCCAGACCACTCATAGATCTCAACTGAGTATTCCTAAATCCAGATTTATGCAATAAGAAAGAGAAAATTGATATCTCGTTAAATATATAAAAAGGATTAAAAATAATCAACATCTCTATTTTTAGCTAAACCCTTCTCTCAGATTTCCTTTTCCAGGCTTGCAATTTTCATGATTTCTCAGATTAAAGTTTTTTTGAAAATATTCTCATATTCAAGTTGAGAGATTTGGAATTGTTACAAAAGAGTTTTTCACCTATGAGCCAAACCATGGCTATGCAGTCCAGCTCGTGAAGCCCACTTGGATGCATACCTATCATTGGGGGTAGGATAGATGGAAAGGTCTAGTTATGAAAAAGGGTCATGCAAAAACTCAGCCATATCAAATTATCCTAGCCCTTGTTTAAGCATTAACTACCTTTTAACCATAGAATCTTTTAGAGATCAAATCCAAAAGTGAGTAAAGGTTTGATAGGCTTGGGCATGGAGCCAGATCATGGGGGGATGTGTCAAAGGAGCTGCACTAATCAAAAGTGGTTCCTATAGAGTTGGTCTGTACGCTCATAGGAGAAAATCCTCCTGTTAATGCATATCCTGCTAAGGCCAGATGAAACATGTCAAGATGTTACTGAGATACCATACTCATACAAATTTTATAGTCCCATTTCATATTTGGCATATTGTGTTTGGCACACAAATTGAGAATTTATTGGGAGTCAAGTTATTACTTACCAAATCATCATTGATCCTGTACATTGCTGGTTCAGCAGTTTCTCCGGCTTTATGATGCTTGACATTGACAGCCTACATAAAGATAAGTCACTTGTAGCTGTTAATGAGATAAAAGGCAATGTTCAAAAAGTCATGTGAAGATTTGAGAAGTAATACACAATCTTCAGGAAGCAATCCTATTAATCTTTTGCAATTTTCTCAAAAGCTTTCTTCTGCCCAAAAATCGAGTTTTTAATATCATATATCAATTTTAATTTTAGGTAATGCAATGCATCACCTTAAGATGACCCCTTTCGTGGAAGATCCATTTACTAAGCTCAGTCACAAATTGCTCATTACCAGATTTCTCATACCTGAAATCACAAATTAGAATCCTTTAATTCCTTGCCTTGAACAAAAACGGTTTCAAGAATCTATGATCTAAGACCAGCACACACAGTGTGAAACTTATTTTCTGATGAAGCTGTATAATATTCAACAATTTTTTTAACACATTTGGAAATTATTTTCTGAAGCAGTTCATACAAGATCATAAGTTCTAAAAATTAACCGCTTCACTGTTTTCTTTAAGAATGTAGAAAAAAAAATCAAAATTTATACTTAATAATAAAAAAATGGGAATAACACAATGTAAATTATGTGAGTACACGACAATTTAGCAATATTTTACTAGACTCTGATACATGTATGGAAGACAACACTGATCGGAATTCATTCATGAGGTCCAGGATGCCCACTTGCAGCTTCATGAACAATTTTTCAGTATCATAGAAAAAAAAATTCAAACTTAGTTCGTAGTAGTATATCACTAGACTTTTTTTTTTTTTTACTTTCCTAACAAAATCAAATAAAACATAAAAGGAATTTAAGGGAACGAAAAAATAAGACATCGTCTATGATCTAACATCTCAACTAGACCAACCAAACAAGACAATTGCCTCCAATCCTCGAGGATAACAAATAACTCCAAAGCCATCAGCAAGAATTGAAAAATTATGTTATTTACTAACATTTTAGATTCATGTGCACAGTGGTAAAATAAATCCAGTTAACTTCTGCTGCATTTTTTTTTTTCAAGAAGCTTTTAATTATTAAAGTAAAAGATCATCTTAGGAAATATCAGTTCCAACAGTAAAGGCTAACTTATAATCTCTTCCCCAATGCCACAACATCTATGTTAATGGAGTTGAAGGCTCTGGATGTACTATTCTTCTCAATAAACTAATGAGATTATGTCTTCACTCTACACAAAACATGAACAGTGACTACTAATCAGAAGTCACAGCAGGGCATAGACTGATGCATAGATCTACAGGTAAGGTACATAAGGCACGGCAGTAATTACCCGGTGACCAATAATAGGAGGCTACTAGTAGGGATTGGCAATTGGAGAAAATCTACAGAAGTAGGTGACGATGAACAAAAAAAACCTAGATAAGCATCATTTTTTGTGGTAGTAGTTCTGATCCTGGCATTTTCTCATTGGAAAACTCAATCAAAACATGGCGCAACAGAGCTTCAACTGACACGACTGTATAAACCTACAGACAATAGACAGAAAATGCCACTCACTTAATTGAGGTACCGGCTTTCTGCACAGCTGATCTGAACAGCCTGAACAACAAAAATTTGTCAGTGGAAAAATGTATATGCAAAATGCTTGAGGGGTAAAAAGATTCTGAAAACAATTCATACCTGTTGCTAAACAAATCCAAGGAGCCAGAAAGCAAAACACGAGCATTATTTCTTGCCTTTGCAGAAAAATAAATTAAAAAAATAATAATCACTACAACTAAGAGTTGGTAAAGATAGTTTACAAAATCAAAACAACAAAGAATCAGCATTTGGGAGGAAATGGCGACCAGGGCCACTTTCCAACTATATTAGATGGCATTGACCAAAAAGAAAGAAGCAACTAATAACAAGTGGCTTGAAGCCAAAAGGTTAAACCTATACCATATAGATGACATTCAGCCACTTTCCAACTATATTAGATGGCATTGACCAAAAACGAGGAAGCAACTAATAACAGGTGGCTTGAAGCCAAAAGGTTAAACCTGTACCATATAGATGACATCCAGCCACTTTCCAACTATATTAGATGGCATTGACCAAAAACGAGGAAGCAACTAATAACAAGTGGCTTGAAGCCAAAAGGTTAAACCTATACCATATAGAGGACATCCAGCAGATTAACCAAACTCTCTCTCTCTCTCTCTCTCTCTCTCTCTCTCTCTCCTCTCGCTCTCTCTCTCTCCTCTCTCTTCCTCTCCTCTCTCTCTCTCTCTCTCTCGCTCTCTCTCGCTCTCTCTCTCTCTCTCTCGCTCTCGCTCTTCTCATCTCCCTCCTCCTCCTCCTTCCCCCTAAAACTCTTCTCTCCTCTCCCTAAAACTCTAATCCATCCTCTCTCTTCTCATCTGCTGTCTCTCACCTTCTTCCAAAATGTGTTCCAAACCCCCAGTAAAAACTCATTGGCACCACCCCCACCCACAGAAAACTACATATAGGGAAACACGTTCTTCTAACTAGAGCCTTTTCTTTTTTATGACGTGGGTATCCCCAAGGTCTTTGACCAATTGATCCAACAAGACTAATCCCCTGGGTGACACCTGCTAAACCCACACCGTGCAAATCTGGGACGGTTTCAAACACAAGACGTGAGGAGCAAACCCACACCTTATGACACTCCACCAACTAACTAGACAATGGAGCAGATCAAGAACCCTATTTAGTTATTGACAGCAAACATTCTTGAAAAATTTGTCTTTTTCCCCCAATAATCCATCAACATCTAGGTTCAATTCGAGATTTCAAGCATTAGCAAAATCAACATTTCGTCAATAGGCTCCAAAATTCAACAAACATTTTTCAATAGCATTATAATATATTTAGAAGATAAAAAGAATGCAATATCCTATGATCATTAGCCATACACATCAAAGCAGAAATGCAGCGGTCTAATCCAATAAACTTGAGCATCAAATACCTGAACCACTGAAACTAATGAAATTGCAGATCCAGTAAGGGAAGGAGGGCTTGACAATTTAGTCTTCAGGTTTGCAGAATAGGCTGAAGGTGAGGCAGAGAGAACCTTTAAAACCTACAAAATGATAAATAAATTATGAATAGGAGATGAAAACACAGCATGCCCTAGAAACCAGTGCACTCGCCAGCTGTCACTCAGCTGGTTAAGAACATCAAGCAGAGCATGTGGGTGAGATAGAATCTCTAATTAGGCAAAAAAGAAATGTAGCAGTGCAAAACTAACTCATACAGACTTCAAACTGTTGCATCCAAATCAGGATATATGAAAAAAGCAACAGAAGATTTTTTTTTTTTAATATTAAAAGCAACAGGAGAATTACCAGGCTATTCGCAGCATTTAAGGAATGACCAATTCCGCGGAAAAGTACGGGGGCCTGCAACATTTTTTTCTGAACTTATGAGGGACACAGATCACTGTATTGAAAATTTTCTTTTTAAACATAATCAAGTTTTACTGCAAATGAAACAAGGCAGAGAACAAAAGAAGAGAGACCATACTTTACCATCACGCTTGGAAATTTAAATTAGCAAGAAGGGTGATAGAAAATATGATATGAAAATTGTGGACTGTCACAACTTGCAAAGTACTCTAAAGAAAATACTATAATTAGATATTTGTGAACTACCATGGAAATATAACATATAACTGACCTAACAGAAATATGTTTTGAGTAATTTCTGAACTCATCAAATGTTATTTAAAATGAATGTACCGGTAATATTAGATGCAAGCACATATTTCATGTAAGCATAGTGAATAGTTACCATTATTGGACAAATAACTTGATCTTCATGGAAATCAAAGTTACTTCTCAGTTTGTATCTTTCAGGTATCCTCTTAATTTGGTCCTAGTACTTTGTTAAAAATTATTAATTCCATTTTTCCAAATTGGCTGAAATGTTCCAATCTAGACTGAAACTGGTAGTTTGACTCAGGACTAAAACATTTTGGCTGATTCTGCATTTTGGTGTTTCCTTTTTCTTTTGATTGGTATTTTGTGTTTCGTTTCAGAGTATGTAAATAAAATTAACATATTACTCTATATTTAATTCATTCTGCTAATTAACAACACAACATGCCAAATGGATAACTTATAAGCCATGTTTATGTAAGACAGCATGAAATTAAGACATCCATTCTCAGCTCTCATCAGCCAACTCCGATTATTAACATTCACATAATCATTATGCTAGAACACATTAGTACCAATATTAAAAAAGGTCAATTTAAAATAAATATTATCCACAATTGTTGGTTAGGCCACCTGGCTAAACCCTGACTGCTATGGTACACATTCATACACATAACAAAGTAACGTGTGCTTATGCTAAGAAATTGTTGCTTAGCGTTGTATTTAAATTGCTGAATTGTATTATTATGATCGGATTGCTGTGCAATGCGGAACTGAGATCCTGTTGTCGGGGAAGAGCTCTCTCTCTCTCTCTCTCTCTCTCTCTCTCTCTCTCTCTCTCTCTCTCTCTCTCTCTCTCTCTCTCTCATGGATGAAAGTGTGACAACCATTTTATTTTTAAGTTCATTATAACTTTTTATGGAGAAATATCTGAAAACAAATCCACTTGAATGAAATCCCAAGCTAGTTGCTCAGTTCTTTAAGCAAGATAGACCTCTGAAAGACAAGATAGACCTCTGAAAGACACGCACATACATAAGAAATTTGACATAAATAGTATACCAAACAGTATAATTCCCATTAATGTACTTTATTTTCATAGAAACATACTTTATTATCAAAAAATAAATTTCCATGGAAATATACTTCGTTTTCAGAAAATGCAAAATGTAAGGATGTTTGGGTAGTTATATTTTGATAACGTATGTTTCCTGTCCCTCTTGTCCCCTCATCTAATGCCTATAGCTTATACTTCATTATTACCCAAAGTAGAGAAATAGAGAGAAATGAGTGACAGTACGTTCATTTCAACAATATACTTTTTATTGAAATGAACCTTATTTGCATGTAATTAGGAAGGTACACTTAGATGAAAATACAGGAAGCCAGACGTAGCCCACATTTTCGCTTTCCTTTCCTGCATTCATTTCACACCTCTACATAAATACAATAACAAATGTGCTGCAGAATGAGGTAGAAAACTAGAAAACACACCCATTTCTCGCATCAATTCCCATTTCCCACAATACTTCTCAGTAGGGCTGAACAACCAGATTTCCGGTCAGGTCCGAAACGGTCCGGTTGGACCACTTAAAGTGGTCCAGACCGGTTTGAATTTTTTTTTTCAAGTTTTTTTTTTTCCAAGCACTGGGACCTGTTTTTATAAGATTTTGAGGATTTTAAGAGTCCAATGTACATGTGGACTAGAATACCCAACCCAACAAAATCCCACTTAAGGAATCTCCACATTTAGTTTTCCATGAAATTCAGGTGAAGGAATTATACAGTCATGCTAAACTCTCTCTCTTTCTCTCTCTCTCACACACACACACATCTTTGAATGGGTTCTTATCTATAGTTTAACTTTGGTGTCTCCCTTCAATTCTAAGAATAGGTCTCCCACCAAAAACAAAAAAACAAAAGAAATAGTCTCAGTCTTATGCTCTCTACAGAAACCATGCTTGAATTCCTCAAACAAGATGAGGCTACAGAAATGGCTGCAACTGGGGCCGGCAATGCACCCAACTTGACCACATGACATAGCCAATCCCAGCCAAAATTGAAATTTGTATTGGGCCATTTTTTAGTTTGGGTTTGGGTTTGGGTTTGGTTATTAGCCTTGGGTACCCCAGTTCAACCGAAGGTTCCCAACTTATATATAAAAAGCACAATGTAGAAATATATATCTTGTATAATGCATAATACATACATCATACTATATTCAAATGGGCTGGGGCGCTGGGCTCATGGGCTGAATGCCTGAATCTAGTAATCCATCATCTTATATTAAAAAAAAAAAAAAAAAAAAAAAACCTTATTATTTTAATAAATCGGGACCGGACCGAACCGGAATAACCGGATTTGGACCACAAAAACCGCAAATCCGGTCCGGTCCGGTCTGCGGTCCGGTTCTGTGCAGCCCTACTTCCCAGTTTGGCAAGTATGTAATAGCCCATGTGGCCTAAGGAAATAGACATGGACAGCCTTTTAAGACAGGGCAATCAGTTGAAAGGCAACAATTACATTAATGACAACATAGACAAACTGCCAATGCTCCATAGAGGCAACGGTCAAACTAACCAAATGACGCCATCTTTTGTAGCCAACAAAAGCAAGGGATTGTTAGAGATTCCCCACAAGACAAGGACCACAATGAGTTTAGGAAAGAAAAGTCCTAATGAGGATGATTTACTATAAGAGGATATTTATAGTCTGTCTAATGACAACTTGGTCCTTTGTCTTCTTTTTGTTTCCTTCTGTAACTCCTCCAGTCATAGGCAACTTAGACTAATTATTTTCTCTTTTTCTTCCCTTTTGAGACTTACCAACAAGTATCTCACAACTTACATTTAACAATAAACACTGGAACCAACTTATTGAAATGTTGACTGCAAATAATAGGTGACGTCTTTTTTTTTTTTTTTGCCAGTTGTCAAACCAATATATGATTTAGGAACTTTAAATCCTAGCAAGTCCAAGTCCATTATTTATACAGATAACCTTGAATAACCATATAAAACAACTAAGTTACATCCAAAATCCTAACATATCTTCATCTACAAATTCCTTAAACAAAAGAAAAATAAACTGGTGTTTGACCCGTATCTGTCCACACAACAGCTCTCTTATTGTGTAGTCATCAGAAGTCAAATGCATTATTGTAGGAGAGTAAACTATGGCAACACCCAAATTCAAGAGCAGCCATCCAAAGTCCAAACACTCCAAGAAACATGAGTGAAACTTTTTGGTTGGGCGGCAAACTTTTTTTTTTTTACATTCCCACCCTGCCCCAAAGGCAAGTTCTGCCATTACCGTGAAAGACCATTCACTCATTGTAATCGTTACAATGTTTGGGTCCTGGAGAGGTTAAGTAAGATAACTGTCTCAAGTTCTATTTCATTCAAAAAGTGACTAGCAGCCAGAGTTACAGGTACATGGAGGGAGAAGTCAGCAACAAAACCATCCAAGAAAAAGAAAAACTCAATGACAACAGAAATTCGAGTCAACCTCACAATTTTCCACTCCCAGATTTTGATGGTGAAAAAAGCACAGAAGTCTAGACCTCAAAGCTTCTTGGTTTTATTTTCTTTAATTACATACAGATAATTCCTTTTTTATCTAGTGGAGTGGGGGATCTTGTAATTATGCAAATTGGTAAAACCTCTCTGACAAGAAATTGGTTTCATCTACCAGTCAATTATGTGTGGAGAAAATCAAATGTGAGAAAACTACGTGCAACATTACACTCACTGACTAACTACACCAGCTACAGAGGACGATTTAACCAATGCAAGATCAAAGTAACGCTGAGGGATAAACCACAACATAACCAAACAAACCATAAGTGCATAGGAAGAGAGTGGCAACTCACTGCAATCTTCTTTTCTCCAAAAATCACATCCGATTGAATGAAATCATCACTGGCAATTAAAGTGTGATCCCCTTCAGCTTCGGACGCTGCATAGCTGGTATGATCAATAACCACCGCCGCAGCATCCTGTTCTCCACCACAAACGAAACAAATTTACACAAATACAAAGAGTTAATCAACCACGCATACTTTTGATGCTTTAGATCCGTTACGAAACATAGAATTCCACTCGCCTCGTCAAAATCAACACCACATTCAGTCGCAATGTCGCGAATCAAGTCCGACGCAGACGAATCCGCCCCGATGATCAAATCATGCCCCGAATCAACAAACTCTAGAACAGATGCCAGATCCAAAGAACCTCCAAAACCTAAAATGATTGCGAAATCTCAAAAATTAGAAATCTGACCTCGGAATTCAACAAAAAAAGGAATAAAGACAGAAACTTTGACTTGACCCAAAAAAAAAAAAAAAATGAAGTCTTTACGTTTGATCGAGGGAGAGAAGAGGATGAGTCCGTCGTACAAGTACTGCCCGTATCTCTTCAAGGAGAGCTTTGGATCTTCTGCGAGCTTGAAATCGAGATCGAAGCCTCGGGATTTGAGAGAGTTGAAGAAGATGGAGTGGGAGGATCTGATTGCGAGATCGTCGAGGAGTACGAGTATGCGTCGATCTGTAGGGTTTTCAGGAGAGAAGGAGTTGCAGAGGAATGGAAGGAGAAAGAGAAGGATCGAGACCCGGAAGAGTAGGGTTTTTTCCATTTTTGCTAGGGTTTTGGAGTTTCCGTGCCTTAAGATGATGATATAGAGAGGATAGTTCGAGCAGCGCAATGAGACGGGTCTTTTAAAGTCAATGAGCGAGTTTATGAAGCCGAAGCCGGATCCATGATGCAAAAGCCCGTAGAGTCGTAGACTTCTCTCATTTTGTTTATAGACCTATTGATTTTGGTGGGCCTTAGTAAGATCAGCAATGGAAAGTGGGGCCACCTACTTGTAAGATCAAAGTGCACAGTCGATCCAACAGTGGAGTCCATTGCACAAATTTACGAGAGGCATGACCATTATAGGTGTGTGTTCAAATAGACCATCAGGCAGGCCCATGATTTAACAAATCGGCCGATACGGTTTGTATCGGTCGATACGAACCGATATCGGCCGAGTCCAAGCCGATATCTCGCTAAGATATCGATATCGGCGATACCGGTCTTCAACTCGCGAAAATATCGCGAGATATTGGCCGATATAAACATCATATCGGCCGAGATCCCTTAAAAATCCCAAAACCCTATTTTTTTTCTCATTCTTCATCTTCTTCCCCTCTCCTCTCATATCCATACTCCTTAGAGCAGCAGCCACACATTCACACATCCCTCTTGCATATTTTCTTCAAGAAAATATTATTTAATGTAAGAGAAAATCAATCTAAAGTATTTTATTATGTATTTATCATTTTCCTACTGCTACCGAGTTAGATCATCGCCGTGGCTATGTCAGACATGTTGGACAGACAGGGAGTAGTAGGGACGCTGCTGGGTAAGGAGTGGGGTAAGGTACTCATGGTTATCATGGGGGTTATATTGGACAACAAAGTGCCATGTATGGACAGCATATGAATTATTCATATGACCCTAATTAGGAACCCCCTTCACCAATACCGATAATGTCTATCAAATAGATATTAATTGAGCAAGAGAGGCTTCCCCCACCACCACGTGATCCCCAACGACCTTTATATACCCCTCATGGCTATTTCATGTCATTTCTGCACAATTACCAAGAACAATCTACGGGGATCAAGCTAGTTCATCATCTTATCAATAACAATCTTGAATATGGGTCATGGGTATGGTAGTGCTGCACAACAGTATGAGGCATATCTTTTAACCAAATCCGCAGAAATGATGATGATGATGATATTCAGCCTGGGCGACACTCCACTTAGATTAGGCTGTCATCTGTTATACACTCATACTCATCTATCTCTCTCTCTAGTTTTTACTCTCTAGTTCCCCTCTAATTTCAGATAAACCATGAACCTTTTGATGCTCAAGTGCTTTATGAGTTATCTATCTCACTATCATGTTTCAGATTTTAATATGTTATCATCATGGTCATGAATTTCACAACTTATTTAATGATTGAGTTAGTATTAAATGATGATTGATATGTTATCTTTATTTTCTTATATTTTACACTGATAAATTGATCATGAGCATCAATAATGGTTGCATTATATGAAATACTGGAGAAGAAAACGAACAGCGACACAGACAGAACTCATAACTTAAGGTAACCGAGATTTTGATTTATTGTTGTTACTAATGGAAAAAAAATATTGTTTTCCAATATTTTCTAATAATCTGGATTTTTTTGGATATTTTTACGATTTTTTTTATTAAAAAAAACTCACACCGCGATGACCATGACGACCGATTTCCGCGATGATATTGTTTTTCGGCCCGGCCGATACCGCGACCGAGACCAAGATTTTAAACCATGGACAGACCTCACTATAATTTCACTCGATAAACATAGTGTGCCTGAGATCATTTCTATTTACAATATATCATTGCTCTAAAGTAAAGGTTAAGGTGCCCACATGTATTGGTTGAAGGCTAAATTTCACTCTAATTAAGTGGGCTCACCCATAGGCAGACACACGTATAGCAATTAGAAAAATGCCCATGAGGTCGATAAAGCCCGACTAGTCTAGCATCCACTTAAAAAATTGTCCAACCCCATCTATTTTCCCAAATTCTCTCCCTCTCAAAAATCTCTAAACTAGAAGATACACTCAAATCTACTCTATATGGGCCATTGGTGCACCGTCGTCGTCCCTCCTTAGGTAGGTGTTCCTTGTGGCGTGGTGCCGCCCCTTCCCATTTTTTCTTTCGTTCTTGAGAACCCCTCTCTAGATAGGTATCCTTATTTGTTCGGTTTCTTTGCTTTCGTGTACTAGTTGCTAATTTGCTAATATTTTGTTAAATCATTTTTATAATCTAAACATCTAGATTTTTCTTAATGTCTAAAAATTTTTGTCCCCGCATTTTCATATTTTGCCTAACACTATCTCTTGTCACCATGGTGACATGGAGTCTTTGATGGCGCATTTGCCTAACATGAGGAAAATCATACGGATTTTTTTATGGGGCTCATTTTCAACCAGTTCCTCTCTGATTCACTGTAAGAACTAATTGAAGCAGCGTTTTTTTTCTTTTCTTTTCTTCTTTTAATTTCAAAATAGTAATTTGAAATTTGGAATCGTTCAACACTTTATCATCTTTCTCAAAATTTTCATTTTCGCTTTTTACAAATGATTAAAGTTCATTAAGCGATTTAAATGTATTCAGATTATTTGGATGTATTTAACAAAATTCTCATAATCTATTAAAATGTAAAAGATATGAAATTGAATGTACTAATGGTCATCATTGAGTATGAGAACGTTAAAATGATTTGGATCATAAAATTGTGTCCCACAAATTTATTGGTTGGAATATTTTTATATATATTTTCTACAAATTACTCAAAATCCGTAATCTATGATAATCTTACTCAACTAATCAAAATAGTACAAATAGATCCACTAGGCTACTGGATATGGCTACATTTGAAAAATATGCCCCCCACTAATCAGACATAAGTCTTGATCAGTGTGTATTTTGTTTATAACACGACTTTGCTGCTCAATTTCTTGGCTTATAATGGAATGTGATTCAACTAATGGGGTCAACTTAGCATAATTCTCAGGCCTATTTTCTAACTCAAATTGAAGCCTATTTAGATTCAAACACAAACTTTATTTTGATTAAAATAATGCAATTTATATTAAAATGGATTTGAATATTTTATTTATTTAAGTACTTTAGCACTTGGAATTATAGTTCAACCCTCATAATTAATACCATTCTTTTGGCAATTTTGTTTATTTTTATTTAGTTATATACACAAGAGCTAAGAAGACTGGGGCAATGGTTGTCTTGGATTCATTCATTTCAAAAGAAGAGCTTCATTTTAGAATGAAAAAAGAATGAGAATAGAGAACTTAATAGTTAACATAGTATTGGTTCTTTATCTCATATGGTGTTATAAAAAACTAATATGATTTTTTAATAGCTCTTTAAACTCAAGTAACACGTATCAATTTGGCCTTCATTAAAACTCATCTTTCAGGTTATCGTTTTGAATAAAAAAAAATTCAAGCCCCCCATAACGAAAATCCTAGGTCCGCAATTGGGCTCACCTCATATTAATCATGTCTAAAACAAGGGATTGAGTTTAATTATATTTATTTTTAAAATCTGTGATGGCTATGAGATAATACAAACTTTAGACACAATATCACGTTTTTCTAAGGTTTTATTATGGATGTCGCCCTAGTGATAAAATGACAAGCCGTTACTGTGAACTCACTTGTGGTTGAGCATTATTGGCATGTTTGGCATCGTTGTTGTGTTGTTCCTAATTTTGTGCTTGGATCAGGTTGTGCTGAGATCAGTTTATGCCGAGACTATACTCTGTAAAACTTGTTTGGCATCATTTCATCAAATTACTCTATTGAGAATATGTTGTACGGAACTTGTTTGGTAAGATTATAAAAATTTTGATCAAGGAACGGACATATGATTTATAATTTGTGACCCACCTTTTATTGTTTGTGTCACTTTAATATTATCGTACATGGGACCCACCTGTAGTAATTACAATATGGTACCTACCTTAAAAAATTTGAACATAAAACCCGTATTCATAGGATTGACAATGTGGGCCCACCTTTATAGGTATTATAATGTGGGGCCATCTTTTTGTAAATGTAAATATGTGACTAACCTTTAGAAATTACAATATAGTACTACATTTAGAAATAATAAGATTGGACCCACATTCATAGGATTTATAATGTGGGCCCACCTTTATAGGAATTATAATTTGGGGCCATATTTTTATTAATCGTAAATATAGGACCCACCTTTAAAAAATTACAACGTGGTACCCACCTTTAGAAATCTAAATATGGGGCTACATTTATAGGATTCACAATGTAGGCCCACATTCATAGGACTTACAATGTGGTTCCACCTTTTGTGACCTGTGACTTTATGACCCATCTTAAAGAATTATAAGTGGGGCCACCTTTTTATGATCGTAGATATTGTACCACATTTAAAAATTACAACATGATGCCCACCTTTATAATTTAGAAAATAGGGCCTACATTCATAGGATTTATAATGTGGTCACGTATTCATAGAATTATAATATGAGCCAACCTTTTGTGATTGTGACCACGTGACACACTTGTAAGAATTATAAAGTGGGGCTACCATCTTTGAAATTGTGAACACGCGGCCTTCCTTTAAGATAAGCAAGAGGAATTAGAGTATTTAAATGACATTTTTTAAAAGGCAATAGATAATTAAAAAAACAAATGTGCCAGTAAGTTGGTTCTTAAGAAAAACAAAGCTTTTTTCCTTTCCTTTTTCTATGTCAGCGAGTTAAGATTTTGATATTCCTTTTCGTGAGACTAAAATTCAGAACAGTGACTTACACATACCAAGTATGTTTTCCACAGCCTTATCTCATGGATACATAGGAACATTCGACTGGAACGATGCTATACACACACTTAGTTTCAAACACAAGCCCAATGATTGATCCCTACATCTTCAAGTTTAAGGTATCACTCATCACCCACCCATATAGCAAAAAGAAAAAAAGAAAAAAGAAAAAAAGGGCCATTGTTAAGAGGCCTCCCATGTATAGAAATGACAAAATGTGACCTAACCCACTAATTGACCCGAACCTGGTCCAAACTTGACCCACAATATATATGGATCAGCAACGGGTCAAAAAGAACATTCAAATCCTTAGATGCTCAACTTTTTACTTGGGGAGGCTTCTTACCTTGTCTCACGCATTTCAATACATGTGAACTGGAAGACCTATTTTCCAAAAATAATTAAACTAAATAAAATATATGTGAATTTTAAAATACGACCATCAAATTATCTCCCCTCTAATAGAAAAAATATCTAAAAAGAGGCATGGGAGAAAAGAATGCCCAGCTACTAACCCAGTAAGGTTTTTATTAACATGGCTCCTTTGAATCGTTCTCACTCGACTCGACGTGTATCCTTATCTTTGCACCTCTTTAATAATCCCCCGAGTGGACTTCATTTGACTATGAAGTCCTATGCAATATATACAAACACTTTCACCAAATAATAAAAACAAATGGCACAACTTAAAACTCTCATTGCAATAAGGTGGAATTTGTTTAATCACTTGAGAGTAATTTTAGGCATTTTTTCTTTATAAATATGATTAAAATAATTATCTCATTGCTTTCTCATCTATATTACTAAAGGGATGTATACACTTCCTCACATAAAGACCGTGGCGCAACCTCAAATTTTTTGCAATGTTATTTCCGGAGTTGCCTTATCCCTAAATCTCTATATCTATTATACACTAAATACCTAAAATCTCTCCATCAAAAATCATCTTCCACTCAAATCCTAAACTCTCTCCATGAGATCCCTAAATAAGCCAAAGGGATGTATACACTTCCTCACAAAAGACACGTGGCGCAACCTCAAATTTTTTGCAATGTTATTTCCGGAGTTGCCCCTTATCCCTAAAATCTCTATATCTAATACACTCAAAATACCTAAAATCTCTCCATAAAAAATCATCTTCCACTCAAAATCCTAAAACTCTCTCCATGAGATCCCTAAATAAGCCAACACACCGGATGTGCTAAATTTATATCAATCAATTCATGGGTCCCAGCCCGCATTATTTGATTTATGGACGGTTAGAATAAAGATGGTAGACTCCATTCATCTGGGTCCCACTTAAAAAATTTGGTCAATTTGTTAGGTCTATGATCATTTGATATTCTTAATCAATTCATGAGTCCATCCCGCATAATATGATTTTATGGACGGTTAGAATAGAGATGGTTAAAATAGAGATGGTGGACCCCATTCATTTTGGGGGTTTCACTTAAATAGGTTAGGTTTGGTCAATTTGTGAGGTCTATGATCATTGATCATTTGATCTTTATCAAGTAATTCATGGGTCCCAGCCCGCCATCATATGGTTTTATGAACGGTTAGAATATAGATGGTGGACTCCATTCATCTTTGGGTCCCACTTAAAATAAATTAGGTTTGGTCAATTTATGAGGTCTATGATCATTTGAACTTTATCAATCAATTCATGGGTCCGGCCCGCATCATCTGATTTATGGACGGTTAGAATAGAGATGGTGGACACCATTCATCTGGGTCTCACTTAATTAACATATTTGATCAATTTGTTAGGTCTACGATCATTGATCATTTGATCTTTTTAAATCAATTCATGGGTCCCATCCCGCTAATATGGTTTTTGGACGGTTAGAGTAAAAATGGTGGACCCCATTCATCCGGGGGTTCCACTTAAATAGGTTAGGTTTTGTCAATTTGTGAGGTCATGATCATTTAATACTTTGATCATTATCAAGCAATTCACGGGTCAGCCCGCATCAGATTATTTCATGGACGGTTAGAATATAGATGGTGGACCCCATTCATCTTGGGGGTCCCACTTAAATAGGTCAGGTTTGGTCAATTGAGAGGTCTATGATCATTGATCTTTATCAATCATTCGGGTCCGGCCCGCATCATTTGATTTTATGGACGGTTAGAATAAAAATAGTGAACCCCATTCATTTGGGTCTCATTTAAGAATATTTGTTCAATTTGTTAGGTCTATGATCATTTGATCCTTTGAACTTTCTTAATCAATTCATGGGTCCCATCCTGCATAATATGGTTTTATGGATGGTTAGAATAGAGATGGTGGACCCCATTCATTTGGGGGGTTTCACTTAAATAGGTTAGGTTTGGTCAATTTGTGAGGTCTGATCATTTGATCATTTGACCTTTATCAAGCAATTCAGGGTCACAGCCCGCTCATATGGTTTTATGAACGGTTAGAATATAGATGTGGACTCCATTCATCTTTGGGGTCCCACTTAAATAAATTAGGTTTGGTCAATTTATGAGATCTTATGATCATTTTGAACTTTATCAATCAATTTATGGGTCCCGGCCCGCATCATCTGATTTATGGACGGTTAGAATAAAGATGGTGGACCCATTCTCTGGGTCTCACTTAAACATATTTGATCAATTTGTTAGGTCTACGATCATTTGATCCTTTGATCTTTTTAAATCAATTCATGGGTCCCATCCCGCATAATATGGTTATGGACGATTAGAATAGAGATGGTGGACTCCATTCATCTGGGGGGGGGGTTCCACTTAATAGGTTAGGTTTGGTCATTTATGAGGTCTATGATCATTTAATACTTTGATCATTATCAAGCAATTCATGGGTCCCAGCCGCATCAGATTATTTCATGGACGGTTAGAATATAGATGGTGGACCCCATTATCTTGGGGGTCTCACTTAAATAGGCCAGGTTTGGTCAATTTTAGAGGTCTATGATCATTTGATCATTTGATCTTTATCAATCATTCATGGGTCTGGTCCGCATCATTTGATTTTATGGACGGTTAGAATAAAGATGTGGACCCCATTCATCTAGGTCTCACTTAAAAATATTTGGTCAATTTGTTAGGTCTACGATCATTGATCATTTGATCTTTTTAAATCAAATGGGTCCCATCTCGCATAATATGGTTATGGACGGTTAGAATAGAGATGGTGGACCCCATTCATTTGGTGGGTTCCACTTAAATAGGTTAGGTTTGGTCAATTTGTGAGGTCTTGATCATTTGATCATTATCAAGCAATTCATGGGTCCCAACCAGCATCAGTATTTCATGGACGGTTAGAATATAGATGGTGGAACCCATTCATCTTGGAAGTCCCACTTAAATAGGTCAGGTTTGGTCAATTTGAGAGGTCTATGATCATTTGATCATTTGATCTTTATCAATCAATTCATGGGTCCTGGCCCGCATCATTTGATTTTATGGGACGGTTAGAATAAAAATGTGTGGACCCCATTCATCTGGGTCTCACTTAAAATATTTGGTCAATTGTTTAGGTCTACGATCATTTGATCCTTTGATCTTTTTAAATCAATTCATGGGTCCCTCCCACATAATATGATTTTATGGGCGGTTAGAATATAGATGGTGGACCCCATACATCTTGGGTCCCACTTAAATAGGTTAGTTTGGTAATTTGAGAGGTTTATGATCATTTGATCATTTGATCTTTATCAATCAATTAATGGGTCCCAGCCCGCATCATATGATTTTATGAACGGTTAGAATAGAGATGATGGACCCCATTCATCTCGGTCCCACTTAAATCTGTCAGGTCAATTTGTTAGGTCTATGATCATTTGATCTTTCTTAATCAATTCATGCCTCACCTAAGAATAAAACATTTGGAAAAAAAACATAAAGATCAAATTAGCAACAAAAAAAAAGGACTCACAAGTTTACTAATTAAAATTTATTAAAATAATTATATCAGTCTGTGCATTTGGTGGTTTCGTGGTTATCCATGGGGTTTTTGCTAGTCTCATTGATCAAAATGGGTCTAAAGGAGATACTCCTCTTTGTCAGTAAAAAAAATCACAGCCATCTTACTTGGTAATTTAAAACTATGACCAATAAACTCTATATGACTTATAACTAATCTTGAGAATTATGCAATTTTTAGTTTGTAAATAGAGCCTCCTTTAGACTCATATCAATAATTACATTATGTTACACAATTGAAACTTAGACTCATATGTAAGATTGGTCGTGCTAAAATACTTCTTAAAAACAATCAAAATACTTGATGTGCAGGTAGACATGTCAAGCGGGCCTGGTCTCTTTGTGCTTGGAGATGGGTCGGCTCGACCTGCGAACCTGTATATAATTTAAAATGCTAGGTGTGATTCGAACTCACTACCATTAGGATTTAAAAAATAAACATAACCACCGGACCAAGTAACTATTGTATACAAATATTTATTCAAATAATATTAAAACTAGTAGATGAGATGAACTTAACCATTTTAGAGTTTAAACTACTAATTTATACAAAGTAACTATATTTTCATACTATAAATATTGTAATTATTATTTTTTTTTACTTATGTGTTGTACTTTAAGCATGGTGGTCAAACTTTTATTTTTATGATAATCATTATGCAAAAAATTAAACCCAAATGAAATAATATACGTAATTGATTAATAAAAATATAATAAGTTATTATAATTTATAAAAAATAACAACATTATTAATAAAGACAATCTACACTAACAATGTAGAACTGAAGAAGAAGGGGGAACTTTTCATGTAATTTGACACATAAGTGGAATTCCTCTATTTTAAGAAATGTCAAATTTTAACCTTCAAATTGCCACATAAGTCTTAAATGGAATTTGACATCTCCAAAAATAACATATCCGTTGGAGATGCTTAGAGATTTCTGATGGCCATTTCTTATTACTTGCAGTTTCACATTGGCAAATGGGACGGGAGAGAATTTTCCATGGAAGGGAGAGTAATCAGTAATTATGGAAGCAAAATATTATTTTTTACCCGTATGGGTGAGTGGTACAAGACATGTGAGACTATCTACCTGGCCAAGGATGATCCATGGCCGGCATGTAAAATGGGACACCCTTACCACTGGGCTATCCCGCGTTCCTCAGTTCAAAATAAATCATACTTTCATCTTTACTAATAGAAAAACAATAAGATGCAGTGTCTCATAAGAATTATTTTCAAAGCTAAACTAATCAAAACAACCAATTTTAAAATTTATTGATGTACAATGCATTTTGATTTTTGAGTTTGTTAGCGGCATACCAGTGTACAAACTTTGCATGGATAGAATGGGAGGTTTAAGTGAATATATTTTAGTGTGTAGATTACTCACATGACATTACTTCTCTCAGAAATAAAATTGACAATTTTTTTAAAAAATACGCATTTTTGGGCGGGCCAGGCGGGCCGCAGGGGCTGGCCCGCTAGCCTGGCGGGCCGTGCAAACGGGCCAGCGGGCCTACGAAGCTCGGCCCAGCACGACCGCGTCTGGGCCGTGCCATTGACCGGGCCGTGGCACTAGCGGGCCAGGCCGGGCCGCACCTTGACATCTCTATATGCAGGGAATAATTTTCAACACCACATAAAAATTGTATTTCTTACTTCTCATGAAATTCTAGATTATTATATTACTATATTATTATTTATTTTTGTTTTAACATTGACACTAGTAAATTCTCTATTTTTCCTGATCGTTTGATGACAATCAAATCAAGGTAGATGGCCCACCATCAAATTAGCCAACAAATCATGAAAGGGGCACACCACCAACCCCAATGAGAAAAAAAAAAAAAAAAAAAGGGCACATGAGTAAATTTGCAACGTAGAAGGCGACGAGGACTGCGTCACAGCAGATTCCCAAGTGGATGACGAGCGTGACCTGTCGATTGTCCACCCGAAAAATCGTCCCTTTAAATAACGCAAAAGCACTTTCCTTCGTCTTCTAAACTCTGCATATGCTTGTTGTATGTACTGTATATTTGTATCTACCACCTCTTCTTTCTTACCATCGTCAATCTGACAATCTCCTTTTCTTCATCTTCTCGATCTTTTCTCTTCCCGCCTCTTCACAGGCTTTGGTGTTGAACAGGCAAGCTTATCTTCATCTGCTTTACTTGCTTTTTTTTCCTCTCTTGTTTTCTCGGAGAAAGCCCTAATAATTCTGATTCATGCAAATTTGAATGCTTGATGGATGGTTTGTTTTAAAAGATCTTGATGATTTTGTAATCGTCATCTTGTTTCTTTTCTTGATTCTATGCGTTGAGGATCATGTTCTTGTTCTTGGTTCTTTTTTTTTTTTTTTTTTCAATCTGCGGTTTTTAGGGTTTTATTGGGGCTCGGTTAGTGTTTTGGATTGTTTTGTTTGTGGTGTTAGTTAGCATCTGATTGTTTGCACTGAGGGGAAGTAATATTGGCTGTTGGTTTCTTTATGAAGCTTCAGTGACTGAGAAGATAGAAAAAAAAAAGAAGGTATCTTTTGAGATGGTTTGTGGCAATTGCATAAAAGGATTGAATTGCTCTTGTACGATTTGTTGAACGGCTAGTATATCAAGGAATCAGGAGGGGAGGGGGAGACGTATTTTGATATTGGGTGAAGAGGGGAGACCTATTTAGACCTTGTGAAGAAGTGAGGGCATGTGCGTTAGAGTTGGAGTGATGGTGAGGATAGCTTCAGATTGGGTCAAGTAGGAAGGCAAAACTCTCAAAGGTATCTAAATAAATAGGATTAGAGTGACACATGCTCAATCAATTCCTCAGTCGCATAAATTTATTATCTAGAGAGAGAGAGGAGAGAGGAGAGAGAGAGAGACGAGGAGGAGAGAGAGAGGAGAGAGAGAGAGAGAGAGAGAGAGCACTCATATACAGTATATTAGTTATGTTTGGTAATTTGTCGTGGTTTGATAATCTGTTGCTTGTCTCTTTGAGGATGCTGATGACCAAGTTGTTTCACTTTGTTGAGTTTGGGAGTAGATTTTCGAAGTTTTCCATCATTACTTTGGTGTATGGAATTCTTGTTTGGTTGCTCGGTCTCATATATATTACACACACATACATACATCCACAGAGAGTACTTTGGTGTATGGAATTCTTGTTTTGTTGCTCGGTCTCATATATATTACACACATACATACATCCACACACACACAGAGAGAGAGAGAGAGAGAGAGAGAGAGAGAGAGAGAGAGAGCAGAGAGAGAGAGGAGAGAGAGAGAGAGAGAGAGAGAGAGAGAGAGAGAGAGAGAGAGAGAGAGAGAGAGAGAGAGCTAATATACATTATATTATTTACGTTTGGTTACTTGTTGCTTGAAGTTGCTATGCTCAGTTGATTTTGGAACTTTGTGCGTAGATTTCTGAAATTTTTGCTTGTCATTCGTAGTGTATGGTCTATTATTTTTTTTGGATTTTTTTGTTGCTTTGACGTGTCTTTAAGATAGGGATGAAAATGGGTCCCTAGGATACCTGAAGGAAAGTAGTTGACTAAAATAGGGTATGGGTCCACTTTCTATATCCCGGTTTGGATTTGGTTCTGCTGCATGTATCTGAATAAAATCTGGATTCAGGTTTAATTCCATCAGTTTCATACCTGACTAGAACATCTTTCCCATAAGGGCCATAACTGCATGCTTTCTCAATATGCTCTCAAATCAAGATTCCTCATGTGGATGGAAGTTTTTCATTTCCTTGAAGTGGGATATTTGGTCGTTTCACTGGAAGTGGACTGCTCAATATGGATGTAGTGTGAAGGCTGTTTTTGGATGAAGGTGGAGACTATCCTAACAACCAGTCCATGATGTCCTGATACGGCATGGATATGGCTAAGACAAACCATGGATACGGCAAGGACACGGATTTTACGCATAAAAAGTGAAGTATCGGATATGATTCGATACAATCCAATATTTTCCCTATTTTGAAGTATCCGGGTATCATAGCAACCAGTCATATCCCTTTGACATCTAAGTTTTTGAAGTGAGCTTCTCCAATGCAGCTTTGCAGGAAAAAGAAATGTTATTAAATGCTTCTTGTAGATCTTGTGCTTTGAAATCCCAATGAAAATGGACAAACAGGTATCCCCTTACTATGGCCATAGCATACCTCATCTCTTTCTACGGTTTTTTCTCATCTCAGTATCCAGAAGGGAAAAAGGCATCTAACTGGTTGGAAGGTAAGAAGTAAGAACCTCTCTAGATTTAGTTTCCTTTTATTCTTTCCTTTCTTTCTTTAAGTATTTTAGTGGTGTTAGGATTTCACCTTTTAGGAGTCTTAATGGCATAAATAGAAGTTTCTATTTTTCAGGGTTAGGGTTTGGTTTGTTGAAAAAAGAATAGTGTAGGAATACATGTCCGCCCAAGAGAGGAGAAGGAGATTTACTTGATGACTCTTTTTAATTTATGACACAGCCCTTTGGCAATATATCGTGTGGTTTGAGTATCTCAATGGATTCTTCAGTTCATATCCGATTTGAGTGATTCGTTGGTTTATTTCCTTTCTCTTATTTTATCTCTGCGGTGTGGATTGGAAATTGTTGGAGCTGATTTTGCAACCTTGCAACTCAGCCCCTTTATGTTGGTGGCAACGTCCCTTCTATCAACTGGGGACTACATTAGAAATCAAGTCACAACTTGTTAAACTATGATTCATTTCAGACTCAATGTTTTTTCAGTGGGCTGGTATTTGTTTCTTGTTATTCTTGTTGCTACAACTGTGTAGTGATCTCTAGCAACACTCTTCATTTTCTACAAAACTTGAGCCTTAAGGAAATCATTTTTTTCATTGTGTGAGCATTGAGTGCTGCTTTGGTTAGAATTGCATTGTCTATTTCCTGTATGTTGGAAAATGAAGAATGGATTAGAAACAAAACTATATGTGGCTGAGATGTTATGTTAACATATACATGGAGTACAAGGATCTGATGAAATCTACAGGTGGCTTGAATGGAAGAGAAAATTAAGAAATTTAAACTGAGCTGGCTTGCGCTTGTCCAGAAAATATTGAATGAGGGGACCTATACACCCATCTATTTTAGTCGCAAATTAAAAATAAATAAATGTTGACATTTTCCAATATTCTAGATGTTTTGGATATATATATTTTTTTGATCTTTTATCCCAATTTCTAATTCACAATAGTAGATATGTATCACCTGTTACGTATTGTTTTAGCCGCCAGGTGATATGCCCATGCAACTGATATTTTGATCATTGCAGGGAGTAGCATGACTGCATGAGATGAGGCTAATAAAGGCTCCCGACAAAGCAATCATAAATGGCATGTTGGATTGTTGAGTGATAGAGAGCATGTTCCTTAATATGGATGGGCATAAAAATAGAAGTTTTTTTTTTTTTGAATGGTGGCATAAAAATAGAATTCCCAAAGTTGATTCAAAGAGATGGGATAAGGTTTAGATTGGTAGTATTATTTTTCTTGATCACCTTTCTTTTGTGCTAAATGGAGTTGAATCACCACAAATTAGTGTTGTTGGATGCCTTCTCGAGCTATTTTTTTTCTTGGGAAATTGTGATTTCTATATGTATTGAAGTTGTGACCATAATAATAAAGTGCGTGGGAGACGGTGTTCTTTTGTTTGCGTTGATTGGGTGATGCCTAGAATGGCAAAGGAATGTTCGAGCGCTAATGGTCTATGATGCACGACTTCAAAAGGGCAATGTATCATGTCGTATCATATCTGATAATTCACTTTTTGTGTGTAAAATCCGTGTCCCTGTCATATCAATCCTGTATCTTGGCATCATAGCTAATGGTTTGGTACCATCCATATCAGGTCAAAGTTCTCTGAAGGTTCGTTATAAAAAAAAAAAAAGTTCTCTGAAGGTTAATTTTAGTTACAACTGTTTTTTTTTTTTTTTTTATTGTGTCAGGGTCTTCCCTCTTCTGTACCTGTAGTTATTCGTTGGAGGAGGTCATTAGAATAATTAAGCAGGAAATTTTACTGGGGCTATGATTATTGATAGTCACCTGGAGAGGGGTCTACATGGGACATACAAAACGAAATATAATTTCCATAGGGATTTGTGGAAAACCCAACTTGCCTCTTGGTGTGCATAGCCTTTCCTATTAGTTCAGAATTAATTAATTTCTTATCTAAGCAGGACAGCTGGGTTATCCTTTTTTTTTTTTCCATTGGACACCTATTAGGGTATTAACATTTATATGTATTTATTTACTGAATGGAAGGCTAAGATCAGAAGTAAGTTTATTTGCTTTTAATACACATTAAATACCATTGCAAGGCTGTAACCTAGAATAGTATTGGGAAATTTTATGCATTAATGATGTGAGTTTCTGAGCGAAGACTTTCACAGTATTCTGAGAAGATACTGGGGTGTGAGACCCTTCATCCCCTTGGATCCAGTCAGATGATTGGTGAGAGGCGCTGTTTCTTCTAACGTATGTTTATTTATCTCCTTCATCATCCTGTTGCTGCAGTGATTTCTTGCTACTGTTTTATGGTGCAATATTGGTGCTCTGCCCATCCGCTGATTTTCTGTGAAAGTGGTCTGCACGAATTAGAATTCAGCATCACCTTGACAGATAGCAGATACCTCAAGGTATCCAATATCCATTGCTAGCTGAATTGGCATTAACTTCTTTCCTTGCATGTCACTTGGTTTAAATCCACCTAGAATTACCTTAAAATTCTGTGGTATTGATTTTTTTTTGGTGCCATGTGGATGTGGGACTGCTACTACAGACACCAGCTGCAAGTTTTACAGTCCCTTAGCCAAAACCTTTACGGCAGGACACTGGTATTAGGTCATGATCTGTCTGTTTCTGTAACGTGAACTTATCAATTATGCCCATATTGAATTCAAGTAATGCGCCTAGGGCTGCAAATGGGTATCCGATTATCCGAAATCTCTGGTTCCGAGTAAAGAGGATATGGAACCTACTAGTTCTGGATCCAATCATATAGGATTCGGATCCGGATCCTTGTATGTTCCAACCTGATTATTTAGATCCAAGACAATTACATCCACATCTTAAAAATATATGAAACCTTTTAAGGGCCTACATAGCTTGAGTATTATTGATATTAGGATCTACTTAGCTAACTATTTAATAGCTCCACTTGCATATCTAAAAAATTAAATCGAAGCCATTTTATCCAGTTATATTAATGCACTCCAGATCTTATTTCAGATCCAGATTCGGAACCAGATCCATTTTTCTAATTGGTGTTTGATCCAGAATTCCAGATACAACATATAGGTTCCATGTTGGATCCGGTTTGGATCTATGAAGGTGGATCCTGGTCTGGATCCACCATGGTTCTGGCCCGGATCCCATTTGGATCCCTAATTGCGCTCAATTGATAAGATTTCTAAATTGCTGTCCTTTCAGCTGAATGATTGATGCTTGATGCAGTGTTTCAAAATTATTTCCTAGGTACATAATTTTGGGGAAGTGAATGTTGTTGTGTGGCTTGCATTCCTCTAACTTGGAATATGAAATTCTATATATGATTGTTTTTTTATGAATGTGTAAATACATGGGAAGGCTGCAATACATATATCTATCCCTTATGTTTTGATCAAATTTCTTTTAGGCATTGTGGATATCCAATATTAGAAAGTGTAAGCATTAAGGAAGTTTGTATGCTGTGAAGCACCTATTGATTTTTGGCTTGTTAGTTGTTAAACTTAACTAGAGAAAATTACAACACTGTTTTCTTTTTCTTTTCCCTCCTTTAACATCAAAGTGGTATATAAAACATCCTTGTTTTGTGTGTTGAAACTGACCTTCTTCTTCTCTTTCTTCTTCTCCTTCTTGTTTTTTATGATGCACGGATGCTTCAAAATTGGCAACGTACCATGTCACATCATATCATGTTTTATACTTCACTTTTCCTGTGTAAAATCCGTGTCCCTGTCATGTCCATGGCCTTTCCCTCCTGTATCCCTGCCGTATGTATCTGGGCATCATAGGTTGTTTTCTTTTTTTCTTCCAAATTTCATTGTGATGCTTTTTAGGAAAGTACTTTTTTTTGAAGTGATATTTTATCTTCACTGAATACTAATACCACATTTATTTCGACTCCAAGAATAATGATTAGGCTTTTTAAGGTAAAGGAAAAACAGAATGCTGAAAATGCCAATGGTAGGGCACCGGTAAAGAAGCAAAGTGCAGGGGAATTACGTCTTCATAAAGGTAACCTATCCATTTTTTTCTCTCTTTTTTTTTGTGTTATTTTTCTTTTGAAGTGCAATTTTTGTTGCATGGGATATCATTCTGATTTTAAATTTTTTTTATGAGATTTTTTTTTTATTTCTTTCTATACATGTTTCTCATAGATTGTTTGTGTTGAGTAGTAATGGACCGATATTTTCTTCTGCCAAGAAATAGTAATAGGCAGATCTTTACGCCATAGAACAAATAAATGGTTGCAAGTAAATTAACTGCCACTGTCTTAAATGTTAGAGCTTTGGGCTCTCTTTGGAGTTGATTGATTTAATTCACTTTGGGTGGAACTTTCTATGAAACCTAGCTACATAACAATCCTTTTGCTTTGCTTATTATTATATTAAATACCATGCATCGGTTGAAATGGTAGTGCTGTCACAATTGTTTTCTCGGCCCTTAATATTGCACAAAATAGTGTTGCTCTGGGCATCCTAAAAACTCAGGGGTTTCATGCATTTGTGGCATTACTTCAAACTATTACAGTATGCCATCTTATTCTTACATTAATTATAACTATCTCCAAAAGTGTATCTTCCACTTTTTTTTTTTTTTTCACGTCTTTTGCCTTATTTCTTAGAAAGCATAAACTCTATATTTAATGGGAATTTCCTTATGTTTCTTTTATCAGTGGCATCCCCGTATAGATTTAAGCATAAACACTACTATTAATAGCCTAAATCAGTATATTGTTTTGGAGAAGGAAAAAAAAAAAGAAGCATTGTGTTACAACCCCTTAGGGATGGCAAAGGGGCGAGTTTGGTACGGGTTGGGGTAAACCCAAACCCACACTGTCTCAAGTTTATCTCATCCAAACCCGACCCACCCCGTGTCGGGTCACCGGTATTTGATACCAAACCCAAACCGTTTGGGTTGGAGTCCGGTCGAATTTAAAGCTTGAAATTTTAAAAATATATAAATGCATGTGAATGTATGTAGTAAAGATCGAACACACCTCCTAGGGATTAGTTCTCAGCTGTCCAGATTCTAGAATCGAGTCTCTCTTGGGCTTAGGGCTAAAGGCTTCTGGGCTGGGTTGGGCAGGAGAAACCCTGGGTTATCAATAAAAAAAATAAAGATCGAAGACGCCACCTTTTTTTCCGTATGCATCGTCATCTGCACCACGAGTTTTTTGCTCATAGCTTTAGTAATAAATAAATATATATTATATATTTGGGGCGGGGCGGGGCAGAACAACAAAACCCAAACCCGCCCGAACCAAGAAACCACTACCAAACCTGCCCCTATTGGGAGCGGGTTAGGGTGGGTCCCCCGTTTAAACCTGACCCATTGCCATCCCTATAACTGTGCTTACACCACTTACATTTATACTATTTTCCTTTTTTCCCGAAAAAAAAAACCCTACTATTTTATGGATTTACAGAAAATGGCCTGCTATTCACTAAATTACAAACCAGTTCTTGAATGATTGATGAATGATAAACACAATGTATTCTAACACTTCCCCTCAAGTTGCTGCATAGATATCATTCATGTCCAACTTGCTAAACATACTCTACTTTTAACTCTTGGAAGCACCTTTGTAAAATATCTGCCAATTGATGTAGGCTGTTGCCAGCCTCTAATGCTGATGTAAAGCTTTAAGACCTTGTAGTTTGGCGTAGAAAAGAAAGAAAAGAAAAGTAGGAGAAAGAGAGGTAAGGGAAGAAAGTGGAAGGAAGAAGAAGAAGAAGTAGATGTAGCAGGGTTTCCCCCCTTTCCTTTTCCTTTCTTAAACTTGCTCTGGTACCATTTGTAGAAGGGAAAGAAACAAAAATAACATAGTGCTGTAATCTTAACTAGGTGTGTACTATTAGTATTTATATTATTTATTTATTTTCAAAATCACATACAAGCAGGGCCCTGCTTTATATGAATTTTCAGCACAGGCCCTGCCGTCCGCTAAATTACAAACCAGTCCCTGAATGATTAAAGAATGATAAATACAATGTGTATTAACAGATTGAAACTACTACAAGCAATAGCATACTCTCTCTCTCATACACAGATGCATGCACATGCACACACATCCATCTCTCTCTCTCATACACACAGATGCATGCACATGCACACACATCCATATTGATGGAACTGATTATGACCCTCCATAAATTCCATGTCTCTTCACTTGGTGATATAAGGTGGTGTTGGCTGGAAAATTTTAAGCCTTTTGCCTTGAGCTACTCTTCAGTAGGGAGGCAGCATGTTGGATAGGCTCTTTGAAGCTGGATTTGGATGGAGGCTCAACGCGTAATCGAGGTGTAGATTGTTTTGGAGAGAGTTTAAAATCATATGCGCAAGACCCTTGCATTATATTGCTTGTGTGGTCCTTTTATGTTTGTGCATCTAATGACTAAAGAGGTAGATAACTTTGCTTCTCTTTCTGGCTCGAGGGAAAGGAAGTTTGCACCATCTCCTTCAATTTCCATGAAGGATACTCCTGTAATGTGATCTGAAAAGGCTTCTTTCTCCTGAATCCACCACAGAAGATAATAAATGAGGTTGAAACATGGTTTTAAAGAATGGGTTTGGGCATTATAGTGGATAATTGATATCAAATGTCATGGACAATGCAAATGGTTGTAATGCTTTATTTTTTTGAACTCCTGAAACGAAGTGATATAATGAGTCAAAAGTCTGATGGAAGACTCCTTTTTAATAGTTTGCTGACTTATTTCCGCGTACATCTACCTCACAATAAGATACCGGTGAAATGTGGGGATTTTTTGAAGGTCACTTTCAAATTTCTTGCATAATAGCCACTTTATAGAACCATCCCCGAAAAGGTGGAGGAGATTTGCTTGGGGTATATAGGTTAAGTTTCCTTAAGTTCCAACTTCCAAGATTGACTAATTTTATTCCTTTACTTGTGCATTTGATTGGGTTGTTAAAAATTTGAAAGTACTTTCCTAAAAGTAGCATCTCATACTCTACTTTTTTAGAAGAAAATGTTGTCTGGTTTGCATGAATTTTGTGCATACTTTTTAACAGCAAAACCACGCAAAGTTGTTTGCTTATGATATGGAGGAAAACATCTTTTAGCATATTATAACTAAATGATAAATTAATAAATTATAATAATAAATAATACAATATATTATAGACATAAATGGCCTAAAAAATAGGCACATGCCATATCTGCCATCATTATCACCCAGAAAAATGGGATGTGTCTTGCTTACGAGTTACGTCATTTGGGTCTCCATGTTTAACCACATAAGCTATTAGTAGGGCCCATGTACAAAATCAAAATCATTCGAAATTAAGAATTCTTGTAGTGGTTCTAGGAGAAATTCCACTCTAACCAAAGATTGGCCCACCATTAAATTTATCACATGTAAAACACTATCGCGTTGCTCACCTTGATTTGCATATTTTATTCACTTCTAACAATTGATCAATATGACGATTGTACTAACCTACATTGGAGACCCCCGATATCAATACCTAGGTTGATCTTCATCTTTTTTTTCCAAAAAAAGGTGACTATATTAAAAAAGGAAGGCTATAAAGTATAGGAGAGGTTTACTGTAACAAACGAAGGCTGGAAGCCAAGGCCAAGACAAAAAAACTAAGGACCCAAGACCCACCCCAAAAGAAAACAACAAAAAGGAAATGAACAAAATTACTAGGGATACAAAATAACCCTCAAATCGTGACTAGAAGCACCCTCCTTGGCTAGGCGATCAGCTTCCGGAGTGGTTTGGATTTCATAGGCAGACCCACAGATGGATAAGAAAAGAGGAAAAAGAAGACCAATGCTCCCTGCATTACTTCTGCTCACTTCCTGCAAGAGTGAAAAAAGTGCTTTTTGAAACCAAAGTCTGTTGGAATTTGCTTTCCCAAAATGCTAATTTTGCTTTTTACTTCTTAGAAGCCCTTTTAAAATCTAATAGCGAAACTAGCTTTTAAGGCTTTAGGGATTTTCAAAAGCCAAATGCCAAAACACTTTTAGGAAGCAAATCAAATACACCCGTTGTGGTCTCTTGTGGATCTAACTATTCATGTCTACTTCAATCTGTTTTTGCTTTTTATCGGATTTTCCATTTTCCGTTTTATAGTAATTATGTATTGTATATATTTTTAACTGAAGTCCTTAACTTTCCATATTCATATCCATTCTCGAATCTTAACTCTTGCATGTCTCTTAGTAGAGTTACATGAGCACCATTATCCACCTTATCAGTGGGTGAGAGTAGAGTGGCAGTTCCTGACCCAATCTGATAATGCATCTTATGAGTGGGTGTGAGCATGAGTGGGAATTCGTAATCCACCCTTATAATTCAGCATTAGGTTGGCATTTTGGACCTTACTAAAAAACATCATGTTTGGGTCGGGTCCATACTTGATATCTCTACTCAACAATCTGATCTGGTAAGTTGAGTTTTGGGTTGACATTTCCAACACAGGCTGGGTTTTGGGTTGTGTCCATAATTGTTATCCCTGTTGGTCAACTCAATTTGACCTGGCCCAATGCTACCCCTGCCGAGATGAGTCATTTATCATCTCTTTTCCCCATATCCAATGTCTTAACTTTAAAGGCTCGAAAATATCCAGAGAGTTTTTTTTTTTTTTTTTGGGATGAGAAAGGTGATGAAAAGAAGGTGCACTTGACTGGAAGAGTGAGGTAAAGGTTCGGCCACATAGAGCGTCGAGAGAAAAGGTGGTCTTAACTGGCCAAGTGGTGATGTAGATTAAGGGGTGACAGAAGCGCATTGCGGCAAAAAAGGATGCTTCAAAAATCTGGGGACAAATATTGTGTTATAGGGCCTGGGGGCTTGGTGGGAGATGTGAAAGGGAATGGAAGAGCAAGCGTCTAAGGTGTGGAAAAGGGCCAGAAACGTTTATTTATTCCACAGAAAACTGGGGGAGGGTGCAAGAAATTTGGTGGATGATGGGAAGAAAAAGTTTCTAAGACTTTGTTCAATTTCAAATTGCATAGGGGATGAAGAATGATTGGGGAATTGGGTGGAATGGAATCTTGCGTTGCGAGAGTTCTAATGGATAATGAGATGGGAGGAATATAAAAGAATGATCAAATTCTTTCTAATCAGTGGTGTGGCGTATGGGGTTGTGATCGAAGGCTATGGACTTACTCATTCCCTGGGACCTTTTGCTAGTCTCTTTTTTTAGTTTGCTCATCTTTTATTTGTTTTCCTGTCTCATTGCTGTTGGAGGTTCTTTTGTCCCCCTGGGATTAAAGCTTTTTGTTTGTTGGCCACGGCTTAGAAATCCCGACCCCTGATCATCTTAAAATTGAAACTTTGCTCTCCGCAATATTAGTTGTGTTTTTTATTTGAGAAATCTATTGATCTCCCTTTTCTTCATTGTGAATTACACGACGTCTTTGGAATGGGTTGCAGGTGCTGCATTCCCCACGGTACCATCACCATGAGAATCCAAACAATTTTCTGATCAAAGAAATGCATTCTTCCAGAAACAAAAAGGTCATCCAGTGGCCTAGGTATCGCCCAAGAAACCCTAAAAAAGATTGACAAGATAATCTCGTCCTGACTGAGCAACCAAAGAGTATACCAACATTCCCTATAAAAATGTTGAGAATCTGTTAATTACCTAGGGATTGTTCGCACTATGTCTTTTGGTCATGGAAAAATGTCAGTGCTACTGCCAATGGGGGCCTGAGACATATGCTCAAGACCTTGTATTGTGCTTTCATTGTCTTCCCCACAAAAGGTTCCATGCGCTGCCACATATGAACTCATGCTCCTTCTTGGGGGGTGATAACTTTCTTTGGCGTCTCAGTGTCGGTGATAGCAGAGTCCTTCTCATCAGCTGTTCACAATATTCATGCTGTACGTGAAGAAAATTTGGTAGATAATAAGAACTTCTATGGGCTGAGCTCATAGCACTGCCAGAAGGTGCTTAAAGTCGGGATGTGGTTGTTATTTGATGGCGGCTTATCTACCAATAACTAAATAACTAATTTTTATGACTGTTATTTATGGTTCATACATTGATTTGTTTAGTATAAAAAAAAACAGGCTTTGCACCTAAAGAATCAAGGACTGATTCATGTAGGAAGTCACTATCTAGGACCATCCTTTTTAATAAAGTTACAAAATCCCTCACCACCTTGTACCTTATTCTTATTTTTGGCTTGAGTCACTCAGTGCTTATTGGTTTAGTGTTGTCTTCCACAAATTATATACAAGCCAAAAAACCATCTGGTAATATGTTGCAGTATATATTTTGTGCTCTTTCGCTTCTGAAAAATTGCCAAGATAAATACTAACCAAATTCAGGGTAGTACATTTCTTATGCCTGTTGCGTATTTTTCTCTTCTCTTTCACAATTTTTTTAATTGGTAACATGGCTTGAACCCACAACATTGAGGTTGCAATAGTTTGATCACCTTCTACTGCACCACAAGTTCTTGTCTCCTCTCTTTCACATCTAAGCGAACTGTATTGTCCTTATAGCATTTGAAGTTATAAAGTTTTAATATGTTTTTTTTTTTAGGACCTTTGGTGTAACATATGGTGTTTCTTATCTTGCAGACATCAGTGAGTTGAACCTACCAAAATCGATTGTCATTTCATTTCCCAATGGCAAGGATGATCTTATGAATTTTGAGGTTACTATTCGGCCTGATGAAGGGTATTATCAGTAAGTAATTTTCATTAAACACCAATATATGGAATTTCTTTTCCACTTATTACCTTTTCCAGGTTTGATGATTTTCTTTCTTCAGATCACATGCCAGCAGATTTATCCTTTCAATTTTTATCTGGTCTCTGCAATCACAATCGTGATTAAAATTGAGTCCAATGCTCTTTGTTATTTTTTTTTTCAGTGGTGGTAACTTTGTGTTTACTTTTCAAGTCCCTTCTATCTATCCTCATGAGGCGCCAAAAGTCAAATGCAAGACCAAGGTATGCATCTGATTTTGTGAAAACTACACTTATGTAGTTCTTTTCTATTAATTGTTTCTTTTTATCATTTTATTATTGTTAGTTGATTTACTTACATATGTACTGTTTTTTGTCTAATGCAGGTTTACCATCCTAATATCGACTTGGAGGGAAATGTATGTCTTAACATTTTGCGTGAAGATTGGAAACCTGTCCTTAATATAAACACCATCATATATGGCTTGAATTATCTTTTCACGGTATGGAGATATTATTATGTTCTCGTATAGTATTTTCTTCAGTTTGCTTTCTGACTCTCTTAGGCTCTTTATGTTGCTTGGCGACATGATCTCTGGAGATCAATTATCTATTTATTTATGGGTGCATTTGGATGTGTACCAGAACACAAGCAGTTAACAAATTTCCCAAATTGATCCCTAATTGCATTTTGGTGATGAGGACTGAGGAATTTGGAAAATGTATTGAGTTAAACCATTCTCCGTTGTCTGCCTCTTACTCCAATTAGTACTGATTGTCAGATATATATATGTGGGGTTCCAAAGGTAGACAAATCACATCCCAACTAATGAGGTTTTCAGTTATACAACACCACAAATGTGCGAAGATCGCTAACCTTGTGTTTTGTACTTTGGAGACAATCTAGGGCATGCCTCTTAACTCTATTGGGCCAAGATCTTGTGAATCCCTTATACTGTTAGAAAAAAAATTGTGAACCCCTTATGGTGTATTGAACATAACAATGTCCTTTTCAGGAACCTAATCATGAGGATCCCCTGAATCACGATGCGGCTGCAGTGCTAAGGGACAATCCAAAGATGTTTGAAGCAAATGTAAGAAGGGCAATGGTTGGAGGGTATGTAGGTCAGACCTTCTTTCCTAGATGCATATAGCATTTGCTTGTAATAAGCATATGCAAATGATATATCTGGCCTTTGGCTCCAAGAGAAGTAAATTACTCTTTGGAGTATCTTCTCGGGCTTTAAGCTTATTTTCGCTTCAGGGCAATTCCATTGGAAATCATGCAGAGGCATGAGTTGAAGTGTTGTCTGTTTCATTGCTGTAACTTTGATGTTTATCGTACTGGTTTGTGATATTGGATGTGAACTGCCGTTTACTTTGTTACAGAAATGATGACATTTTAATCAAACGAAATATGTTTGAATTACAGATTTTTATTTATTTATTTTGGAATGTGAAAATCTTAGCGTGATAAAATCCACATTGGTTTTCACTTAATATTTTCTATCAATGGGGAGTATTTTGAAACAGGTGTCCAACCGCAATTAGAGTCAAAACCATGCAGTTGGTGGGTGCTTGCATAGACACTGCACACTCAAGTGACAAGTCCCAAGTCAGCTGAACAACTGCTGGGGACGCATAGAAACTTGGTGATTAGAGTGGCTTTGAGCATCTGTTTGGCTGACTGTTTCCTGAAATGTAAGCTTGGTAGGTTAGAATCCCAGGCCATGCCAAAATTGATGTGGGTTGCCTTGTTTGGTGACCGACATTTGAGTATGTCGGTTTCTTCAGCTGACTTGTGGGATCCACTTGAATGCATGAGATTTTAAATCCCCACCGTCCACAAAAGCAAGAATCCCTGCATAAAGGCTCTGACCTAAATTTCCGCCCAAGCGATATGTAGAGTTCTGTAGGTGAAAATCACCTTTTGAAAAAAATTTCATCTCAATCATAAACCATTGTCGATTGATGATGGATGAGTCACGCGTGGTGCTGATATGGGGTGTGGATCCAATCATCAATCAGGCCTAAAGAAGGGTTTATGCTCTGAATAATCAGGTTTCGATGACATGTTCGCCATACATGTAATTCTCTTGATATGTAGTTGTTCTAAAGGGCCAAAATATCAGTGGACATCATAAAACAAGCTTTTAAAGAGTTAAGAGCTTTCTAAAACTGCAAGCCTGATTAAAGGAGGAGTTTTAATCTATGATACTCGGATACACGTATGGAACAGATACATAGATCTGGGATGATTCTGAAATTCTTGTGAGAAATATGGCATTCGCAAAGGTGGGGCCCATGCATTGAAGATGGTGCGCTGCACCATATCGTAATGCAACGACACTTCATTGTGGCCCCGCCCATCAAACAATAAGTTCTTTATGTTTCCTTATTAGAATTTCTAACAACAAGAATTCGATGCAATGACTTATCTCCTAACATTGCAAATGCCATAATTTTTTTTTTTCAAGAAATTCAAAATCCTAGCTACCCATAAGGTAAGGTCTCAAAATGCCTTTTCAGAGTCTAGAATTTTGAAATTCCAATCCGCTTATTTTTTGGTGGAAATTCTGAATGCTCATCAATAAATTTAACTATCTTTGTGAATAGAGAATTAACCTACGGGGTACTTCTAAATTTTAGCATATTAAATATGCCCTAGTGGTCCTACTGCCCACACGACCCCACGTGCGAAAACGACTTGTTTACTTTGCCTGGAAGCCACCTCAGTCTTAGGGGTCGTTTGTCTTTTACACATGGGATATGTAAATACAATTTACACATGTAAATGATGAATATTCAAATTTTAAGTATGTAACATTTACACATGCGTTTTTTTTTACAACGTTTGTCTAATAATACTATTTTCGCATCATTTACATATGTGATTTATTTTTCCATATTTGTTTCAATGATATGTGTAAATGTATTAAAAGATTTTATAAATGATATACTTATTATTCATTAAATTAAATTCTAATATAATAATTTAAAAAGGAGAAAAAATGTCCATTTTATATCAACATTGTCATTTGTATTTTAGATCCTTTAAAAAGAGCATGTCTTTCAACATGAAATATACTTTTAAAAGAAATACATTTCTATCAGTGACCACCTTCACAAAAATACATTTCAACATGTTTGGTTAATTAAATATGAATTTATATTTTGATGGTTAAGCAAATATCATTATTATTAATATTTTTAGTAATTGATATTCAATTCAATATTGATCTTAATTCATTATTCAATTTGCATAAAACTTAACCCACGCATCTCATAGGCTTTATGCTAATATTTATTTTTGATTGATGCCATAATGCTATATAAAATACATTATTTCTTCTCTTTTACATTCATATATACATGTTTAAAGATTTTTAAACTATTGCAATAATAAATAACTTTAGAAAAATCATTGAGATATTGGAAGAAAACTAAAATAATAAGATAATTAACTAGTTAAAAGTTGATATAGAAAAATCATTGAGATATTTATCTTATAGATTGTCCCTTAAATTTTTTTATTATCAGTATGTATTTTGTCTTACAGATTTTGTCCCTTAAAATCATTGGAGCCACTTTAATCTTCTAATATGTTTTTTTGTCTTACAAATATTATCCTTTAAAATCATCAGTTTGGAGACCTCTTTTATTATTATTTTTATTATTATTTTTCTAATGTGTTGGAGGGGGGTTTCGAACCCAGAACCTCTTTCATGGAAATGCCTAAACTTTGAGGCCTCTTTTATTATTATTTTTCTAATGCATTGGAGGGGTTTCGAACCTGGAACCTATTTCACGGAAATGCCCCAATACCAAACCGTCCGCCTCCAACAACGGGTATTCTTTGAAAGAGCACCTCAACAGGTGTTCAAATCTTGGTATGAAAATGGGCTCATTTTCACACCATTTACACATCTGATTTACACTCAAGATGCGTAAATAATTGTAGACAAACATGATTGATACGTAAATATTACACATATTCACCATTTACATATGTAAATGGGTGCAGACAAACGACCCCTTAACGTCGCACGTCGTCCCCCATTCGAAGTCTCCATCCTCTTGGGTAGATGAGGCCACCTCCTTAATTTACACATCTCAATGTCACATCACTCACTCCCACTTGTATGGAATCATGGCCACATTCTATTTCCATTGGGCTCGGGCCTACTATCAATCAGATTGAGCATGAGTTCGATTTTTTCTCAATTATATTTAAAATATATCCAATATATCAATCTGATGGTGAACCAACCTCTAAATTATTGATAAAAGTCTTTTTACAGGATTATCTTCCTTTCAAGGTTCAGGACAAGGAAGATCTTCCTAGCTAAGCTTCCTTTTCCCTGAACGATTAGTTATGGGTCTCACCCCTAATCATCCAGTAACTCTATGGACATACTTTTTCTACCAAAAAAAAAAAAAAACTCTATGGACTTACTTCGAGTAGGGAAACTGGCTGCCTGACATCTACCGGACATCGGAATCTTCTCTAGGACAAAAGCCTACGAGGATGGGTGGAGTTCATCGATTTTCAGTAAATTCATCTCATAGTTATTGACTAGATGGCTGAATTTTCTAAGCTTGCCCGAGCCAGCCCATTAGTTATGCGTCTACCCTAGGAATGGCCAATTCATTATGGGTCCACTAGGAATGGCTGACTTTTTCTAATTTTGGGTATGTTATTATGTTAGGCTGCAGCCAGTCTAAAAGTGATATTTCAATTTGAAAACTTAAGGATCAATTTTCAGATATGTTAATGAAAATAAGGCGCCAAAACCACTCAACCATATAAGTGTCTCGAGGAGACTTATTTTTACACTTAACATAACAATCCCTCCATATTTTGGTGCACCTCAAATTGACAGTAATTAGACTAATATGAGTCATTCTGTCTTTATAAAAAATGTCTTATCAAAGATATGAAACTTTAATGCCCAAAGAGACTACAATGATTTTAGTTGGAACAATTTATGGTTTACCTCTTAGTTTCATAGTTGACTTGTTACACGATGGGCTCATAAAATATTTCTTATATTTTAAAGGGGGGTTCTCCGAAACTCCCACTTCAAAATTTTGTATACATCTAGATCTTTTCATTAACCTAATGAGCCCAATTAGGAAGGGCTTTTTGCTCCTAAAAGACACTTGGTAGGGTAAAGTCTTGTACATTTTGCACGTAAGAAGTCCAAAGCCAAAGAAGCCTAAGCAAATTTCATCCGGAGTTCCAGACTTGAGCCTCACCCATATCCAAACTAGTGCACCCATATACAGTAATCAGGGGCGGAACTTGGGCCCACCTCTCTGAAATTTTGAAAAACCCCTTCTTCTTTGCAATCTTTCATTTCACCCCACTCAAATAAGAAATTCTTCCAGTGGCCCCCACATGGCTTACTTCTTGTTCCGCCCTCCCCCATATGTACTTTCCACCCTGTCATAGTTCGGGTTTGACCCGACCCAAGTTGAAACCCTAGAACTACGTGTTTAGTCTCACCCGTACCATCAAAAGCAACCAATAGTGTGATAGTGGGGCCCACATTGGGACGAGCCGCGTGACCTCCTCCCGAAGACACGAGAAAAAGAGTCCTCCACCCAATGGCGCATCGACACGTGTCAAATTGGTCCCTGTGTCGCACGTGTGGAGGTCAGCAATGGCATTTCAACGAATAAACAAACAAAAAAAAAAAAATCTTGCATTTCATTATCTACTATTCCAGGAGTGGGGCCCACTAAAATGAGCAGTTTAGTCTGCCAATTTAGATAATCTCAGCCATGCTTATTAATTAAGAATATATTATAATCTTGCGGCTGAGATCTCCTGTCTGTATTTAGGGTTTTTTTTTTTCATTCAATTCAAACCGTCGGATCAAATTCAGAGATCATGGATTGACTTTGTCTTCACTTTTAAGAGTTTCATGTTCATACTCAACAGATTATATATCCATCAAGGCATGTTGATTTGAGTAAATGATAATATTAGTCCTTATTCATGTCTTGGATCTTAGTGATCTGATTTTATTTTTTTATTTTTTTGTAAACTTGTTGCCCAATCCAACTTGATGGAGACAAGCCCATCCCAATTGAAGAAAAAAAAAAAAAAAATCTTTGAATTGAGATATAGTAGAGATTCTGCCTTGACCCTGATCGATAAATGGTGTGATGGGGCTCTGACCTAGCATCTATAGATGGAAGGAACTAGAATGATCTAAGAATAGCAAGCTTTCAACCAAAGAAAATGACCATTGGTCTTTGTTAGGTATCTATCTAATTCAAGGCAATTATTACTGTAAAATCTTATATAGGAAGATTTGAATAAATTGGATGGTTTGAATTGACATGGATTTTGAAACCTTGGTCTTGAAAAAAAAAGGGCCAGGGCCATCTTTGAAGAAAGATTTAAGTGGAATATAAGAAGGGCCTACCATACAAATTTTGATAAGTTTGTTTGATTAATTAGTTTACTGATTTTGGTCAAACCATCCTTGTTGGATTTTTTCTCATCACATGAAAGGGGTGACGACAACTTGGGCATTTATTATGGTTGGTTTTCCTATCCATTTGCCCATGAATATCATGGTTGGCTGGCCTCTTGCCATGTAAAAATCTTCTGAGGATTGGTATCATATCAATCAATCCATTCACAATACTTATCAAACCTAAATAAATTTACTAATAGGGACCAGACACAATTAGTAAATAAATTTAAAGGACCGAACCCAGATTGAAGGACAATTTTCTCTTGCCCACGCCGCAGAAACCAAATTCAATCTCCACCCTTCATATAAGGGTCTATTGAGGGTTGTTTTCGAAGAGTAGCGGACCTAAATATTCGGTCAAAAGTCTTCCCATCGTGCCACATAAAGTCCACATCTTATGTGGGGTATAGCATAGATAAATTCGAATTAAAAACGAATGTAACTCTACAGTGGAACCCATCTTGTGGAATTACAACTGTTTAAAATAAATGATGTAAAAAATATGTGGTATCCTCAAATTTGATACTTGAGAATTTGAGATCTAGCGATCAATCCCTGGATATGTGAGTGATACTAATGCGCCAACACCATTCTCTCATATTTTGTTTAACAGTCAATTGAAGATCCATCCTTGGGGATATCAATCCAAGTTTGTAACAATCTAATATCACATTTTTATCAAACAGTCAATCTAAATACATAAAAGGTGCTTAATTTGAACAGTTTGAATTTTAATAGGTGGGTCCCACTATTATTCCAGTCATTTAACTCATAATTCCTTTATATTAAAGCTCCTCCAGATTCACTATGTGCCTGGGTGGTCGCATTCGTGCAGGATCCTTTGAGGTTTTTGGCTTAGAGAAATCTTGGGTTAGAGGATGAGTTAAAAGGACTGAAACTTCACAGTAGATCCACCTACTTAAAATTCAGTTTTGACTTAGAGAAATTTTGAGTTAGAGGATGAGTTAAAGGACGGAAACTTCACAGTAGATCCACCAACTTAAAATTCCATCCGTGAAGAAAAAGAAGAAGAAGAAACCGACGTAATTTTTAGAAATGGCCTACCTTGTCACGCCACCTCAAAACATGCAAATTATGAAAATCAAGGGGTTCTACAGGTCTTCCAATTAACTACTTGTGGGCAAGAAACAGAATCATTCAATTTTGGGTGGTATTGTTTTGAGGGCCTCAAAATTATTTAATTCTTAGCCTTTAGATCAAGTGCTATTGTTTACCAAAATACGATCAATAGGGGAGGCTGCACAACTCACATGAATCTGAAATTTGGTCTTGATAGGGTCAGGTGAGCGCCCCCCCCCCCCCTACAGTACTTGTGAATGTCCATAAGCTAGGAATGTCGGACCTTGAAATTTTATGTATATATGTATATTTATGGGTCATTTCAGCATGTTAGGTTGTCCCTAAGCATAATTTGTTTTGCCTCTTGAACCTACCTAGAAGCATAGCAAATGGGTGGGGTTGAGGGAGAATTTTGAAGGGTCTCCTCTTTGTTAAACATGAGAACTAAATAATTAAAAAATAATATTTTGAAAGCCTTAAAGTTATTTGAATATTCCATGAGTGCCTGAATTTTCATGATTAACCCGAGGGCTTATAAAATTGAGATGATTGTCAAACTCGAGATAGTGACAATCAAGTTAATCCTTACTCGAATGGGATGAAACTTCACTAAAAAGTTTTATCCATATATATGGCCCCCTTTTCCAGCCCAACCAACCACATGAGCCCTAAATTTTCATGTCACTAGAAGGTGCACCGCTAGAATGTTACTTACATGTGTGTGGGAGGGCAGAGCAGGTTTAGTCACATGCTGTAACTGAAAAGTACAGTTGAAATCATATATGTATATGGCATCCACCTTCTAAAGATCTGAATTGTTCAGATCTCAACTCAGGTTTGGTTTAAATTAGGTTTGGGTTTGCTCTCAGTCTTGTACCTTGAAACCATATCAGATTCAAGTCAAGAAGCCCTTTTTGCAATTCAGGTCCAGGTTTGAATATAGATATGAACTGGAACCAAACTCTACTCTTTTCATCCCTTTACATGATCTAATTTGCCAATTGCAAAGCTAGACCTCAAAGGTAGACGCACCTCACTTTCTCAGGGACCCCACGGGGTCAATCGCTGGTATCCTAGGTTAGATTCACACCACTGTACCACTGATCCAATGCAGAAAAAAAAAAAAAAAAAGGCAATGATAAAGGCTGATGGTCCCACACTGTCGAAGAGGTGTGGCCAGGATGGAATGGATCCTTGATCTACAATTTGGGTCACAGTGATATATAGGTTTTAGTACCACTTAAGGTCAAAATTGGGAGATTTACATACAATCCATATATAACCACATATATTTTCTATGTTTTCTGATAACTACAAATAACCACTTGTCCCCTTTTGCTTTACCAACAACCACCTCTTTCAATCTAACAATCTCCACTAACCATCTTGGTTGTCAATCAAAGGCCGATTTTCGACTAGTTGATGAGACCTAACATATTTTATTTGTAACAGGATGAAAAGTTTCCTAGATTTGGCTTGATTCAAATCCAATTGAGAGGTTTAATGATCTTTTTTTTTTTTTTAAATTGTTGTCTGGAATAAACGTTATATCCAATTGTGTCAATTGAATGAAAATTAGCCATTGACTGATGTTCAAAGTGGTAAATTGAGATTTTAGATTAATAGACATGGTTAACAATAACAATAAAAACAGTGATGCTGATTTGTGGTTATAGTAAGATATAGGTGGTTAACATCTCTTAGTCACAATTCCAGACAATCTACATGGACATAGGTAATAATTCCTCTGGCTCTTAGAATGTGGCTCAATACATGGATTGAAATAGCATATGAGGACATGCGAACTCTACCAAATGATTATTAAAAAGGAGAGGGGTTAGGGTGATGACTCGGTATATTAAGTTTACTTAGATAACAATTCCTACCAAAACATTGAAGTGTCGGTAGAGACGGCGGAAATACTTTCAATACTCCCTCTTAGGTGGAACTTAATTTTTTCCAACACTGGTTGGGCGAAATTCAATCCGCGCACTCTTAGCAACATGCACATGTCTAAAAAGATATTTTTTTAGTGCCCCCAATTAAGTTTGATACTATATTAAATTTACTTAGCTAATTATTTCTACCAAAACCTTAAAACATTAGGTAAATCAGTGGAAATACTTTCAATACGATATTCATTTCCACCTCCATTTGATTCATTTTCTACTACTGCTGGGAAGATAATTTGATTATAAAAAAAATAAGTTGTTAAAACTAACATGCTCTAAATTTAAAATGGACCCACACTTATAAATTAAAAGTCACCTCATCATCTTATATGCAGCCCAATGAGGCCACACTATGATCCACCTCCAATTGTCATCATGTAGCCAACCTTGGTAAAGTGAAATCTATTAAATAAACCAAAGCATGGAAAGATTGATGAAAACAGATAAAAAGACACTGAAATGTTGTATAAAAGTTGGCAGCAATCAGGTCCTACATTACATGAACACGAGGTCTCATGATCTTTGACTCTGAAACATTGTCCCACACTCACCTGAATGCATCTCACAGCTCAATTATTCCTCAATGCCCAAATCCCTCCCCCTTCGTTTCTCATTTGGTTTTCATTACAACTCTCTCTACATTGTATCCAACTCACAGCATTCTCATCCATGTATATTTTAATATATAACTCTCTTTCTCTCTCATGAAAAGGGAATCTACTCTCCTGTTTCCATCTCTTTGCAGCAACAAAAAAGCATCCCTGTGAGGACCTGCAACTGTAGCAGCTCCATTTACTCTCAATCTTCTCTCCAAAAGTAGGGAGAGGAGAGGGAGAGCCCAAAAAGAGAGTAAAGTAAGAAACCCAAGTTCCTAATCTTCCTTTTTGAGCCTCCCAAACAAGAGGAAGAGAAAAACCCAAATAGCTAAATCACCTTCTCTTTCCTTTCCAGTAGGGAGAGAGAGAAGGAGAAGAAGAAGAAGTTGGAATGGCAACGGGAGGAGGAGGGTCGGGTCGATTGCCGACATGGAAGGAGAGAGAGAACAACAAGAGGAGGGAGAGGCGGAGGAGGGCAATCGCAGCCAAGATCTACTCTGGTCTGAGGGCGCAGGGAAACTACAAGCTCCCCAAGCACTGCGACAACAACGAGGTCTTAAAAGCCCTCTGTGCTGAAGCTGGTTGGATCGTCGAAGAGGATGGCACTACCTATCGAAAGGTACCCAACTGTTCATCATCCTCTTCTTCTCTTTCTTTCTTTCTTGGATTCTATTTTGTTGATTTTTTTTTTTAAAAGCATCTCATTTCTATGTCTTTGGGGTGTTGTTGGTGATGGGGTAATTTTGTATTTGTTTTCTTTATAGTGGTTTTGTTGCTTTCATGGGTGTGTTTTGGTTTTAGGTTTAATGGCTTGGTGGGGTTAGATCTATGATCTCTGGGTTACCAAAATTAGGGAGTTTTGAGTTTTGTTTTCTCTTTTGCTTTTTGCAATTTTTCTTTAATTTCTTTGATTGTTCCCTTTTTGGTGTGTGTGTGGGTGTGTGATTTTTGTGAATTTAATTTTTTTTCTGAAAATAAAGGGCACTGTGAAATATAGTATTCTTCTTCTTCTTCTTCTTTATCTAGATTTCTGTTTCCTTGTTTTTATTTATATGGAATTTGTGCTGCCTTTGGTTTATGTCTGTTCTGATATTTATGGTTCCCTGATCGGATTTGGGTATGTTTGCATCCGAGAAACATTTGTTCAGTCCAGTCTCTTTCTCTCCTTTTGATATGCTATGTAAGATGTCTAGTTTTCTTATTGTGCTTCTATAGAAATCCCAAAAGCCTTTCTAAGTTTTGGGTTTTCTTCCACAAATTTCCTATTTTTGGCACATATGGCTTCTTATTCTTGTGGGGCTTTCCCCTTTCTCCCATTGAATATTGCTTGCACAGTTACCTAGTTTGGTTGGAAGGCCTTCGAATTGCAAATAGTTCATTCCAAACAATTCACAGTTCCAAACCAATCTTAGTTATCTCAGCGAGTCCTTGAATCCATTAGTGGTGTCAGCCTAAAAATTCAAGCCATTGAAAGCCACTGCACGAGTACGTATTAGCGCCCTGAATATCTAACTCCAATCAGAGTTGGCCCCACCTTAACATTGATCATCGATAAACATGGAATGTTACATTGGCTTTTCTTTAACCGTGTGTTTTACATGCAATCAAAATGATTGTGGGCTCAACTCCGATTGAAATAAAATTCCGCTCAAGTAAATGTCAAGAACGGTTATTTTGAGTGGTTTGGATTTAAATTTGAGCCTTACCAATGAACTTAATAGCATGGCCACAGATGAATTAGTTCAATGAACTTGTGGAAATTGAACTCCAAATGAGACAAATTGAGGAGCGAATCAAATGAACTTACTCCATTGAATTTTCTGAACATGCCAAGTCTTCAATTACGAATTGCAAACTCAAATGCAAATTAATTGAGCTGTGAACTATGTAACTATAAATTTGTTTGTTATTGATTAAAAAAATTGCTTGTGTATTTTTCCTGCACTATGAAATCTGGCATGAAATGCTATTTACATCCTCTTTACTAACATGGAAATCTCCAAATCCTACATGAGATTGATTATCTTTATTTCTACCTTGTTAAAGTATAAGTAATCTTGAAAAGCACAAATGAGAACTTGAAGATCCGATTGAAAGTCCCTGTTTGTTGATATATCTTCACAGCGGTTATGAAAAAACCACATCTCTATCTCAAACAAGAACTGGGTATTTCTTTGTTCAAGAAATGCATTCTGTTCAATCTGCTCCATCATCACCATTTATATTTATACCATTAATCTGGGGTTAATCAATTCAATATATTTCACTATATCATCAACACAAAGAAGGCCTTGACTTCCATTCTTTTATTCTAATAGATCTCCTCTCCTGTTTTCTTGTTTCAGGGATGCAGGCCACTACCATCTGAAATTGCAGGGGCATCATCTAACATAACCCCATCCTCATCACACCAACCAAGTCCCCAATCTTCTTCATTTCCTAGCCCGATTCCTTCCTACCATGCCAGTCCATCCTCATCATCCTTTCCAAGCCCGTCCCGCTTTGATGCCAGCTCTTCCTATCTCCTTCCCTTTCTTCAAAACCTTGCCGCCATCCCCTCTTCTCTCCCCCCTATCCGAATCTCCAATAGTGCCCCTGTAACCCCTCCTCTGTCCTCTCCAACTTCCAGAGGCCCTAAGCGGAAAGCCGACTGGGAATATCTATCTAATGGCTCTATTGAGGCCTTTCACCACCCTCTCTTTGCTGCATCCGCACCCTCTAGCCCCACCCGCCGCAACCACTTTGCCCCTGCCACCATACCCGAATGTGATGAGTCTGATGCCTCCACCGTTGAATCGGGGAGGTGGGTAAGCTTTCAGAAGGTGGTGCCCGGTGGAGCTTCCCCATCGTCCCCCACCTTTAATCTTGTTAACTCTGTGGTGCAGCATAGTTGTCCTTCGCCTGGGGGAATGGGATGGGGCCCAACGGTAGAGAGGGGTCGGACCTCGGAGTTTGAATTTGAGAGCTGCAGGGTGAAGCCTTGGGAGGGAGAGAGAATTCATGATGACATTGGTGTTGAAGATTTAGAGCTGACACTTGGGAGTGCGAAGCTCCGGAGCTAGCCGGGCTTCTTAGTCGCTCCAGCCATTCTATGGGAGGGATGGACGAATGACAAGGGAAGAAGAGCTGCTCCCATGACCTGGTTGAGGTTCAAATCTGTCTACAGGCAGGCCTCTATCTATTTCTCTGTATTCATTTACCATCTTATTGTGGTTTTTACATCTTGATCCACGCATACACGCATTCACAACACTCCTCTTGCTGTTTTCTACATCCTAAAAGACGAGCTTCTGTAAACCTGTGGGAATCTGCTGCTGTAGGGTGTGGGAGGCTTATTTGTTTCCCCCCTTTACTTTCATTCCCTCTCTTTTTTTATTGCAATTTTTTTTCTTCTTATCTTAACGGTTATCCTTTTACCAGCTTTTGGGATTGTTCTTCCTTGGATGATTTCATAAGCTTCAAATGTAGAAATTTGTGTTCTGTAAGGTCAGAGTTAGGAGTTCGGTAAGTGCATGCAAATGGTGTTTTATATATATATTTATTATTATTTCTTTATGGTAACACAAGTTTTAGCTCAATCTTATCTATGGAAGAAATGACTCCATGAGGAGAAATGTTTTTGTAAATTTTGTTAGAAGTGTTCATTTGCGAGCAACTTGCTTTCTGTTGAAGAAGCATTGAAATCTTAGGATGATAGAAATTCAGGAGAAATTATATTAAGAGTGATCCAGCAGCACGTATAGGTTTCACACTTTTCAGAGGCTAATTCTTCTCAAATCTTTGTCACGGAAAAACCCTTTCCTCTTCTATGGGAAAATTGTGTTCACCCATTGTGAAATATTTAATTACTGGAGTGCATCAACATAATCATTTAGTTATTTTGGTTGATAATTCCAGTCAAAGTTGATTTGTGTTGCGGTGGATCCTGCAAAATGGACAGTGGGGCCTCCTGCTGGTCATCCTGGATCATTTCATCCAGGTGAAAGGGAGGGAGATCTAGAAACTCTAAACTGTATGGTCCTTCCAATTTAGTGAATGTCCTCATACATAGCAGGCGTGGCCCACTCATTGTCAGGTGTTAAGCTTTGGCGCTGTGCGAGAATAATATATCAATTGGAAAGAAAAAGGGCGTATTTTGTTTCATGCTTTGGCTCATATAGTTGGTTCTGGTTGTCACATGTTATAGCTCCTGTGATAACAAGATAACTGGGGTTTTCTTTGAAACATGTGGTTGCCTCAAGAATAGAAGAGGTAAGGTACTGATCTTTTGCTAGGATGGGTTTGGTTGCTGAATGTGACTCTTATCCATCCATATGGCAAGGCATCAGTGGGGTCAAATAAGCATGTTGATTGGAGCTTTTAGGTCCCTTTCCATGTGAGATGTGTCCAAGGACCCATGCGACTTACCTCAGTTTGATGGTGTCCTCTACCGAACATTTTAATTATAGACCTAACTTGGTATGATAATGGGTCCCAACAGCTGGAATAGGCCAAAAACACCCGTTGTCCTGTGTCTGATGGAGAATGATTGCTACTTACTGTAACCTTGGTTTTGTATTGATTCAGCTGATGAGCCTATTCTATTATAAGGTTGGGAAATAGAAGCTGAGCAGGAAACAAAACTCAAATCTGGTTGTTATAGTTGAGTCTCTTGCCTAGTAATTTCGATTTTGAAGTTCTGTTTGATACATGAGAGAAAACAGGAGGTCCCCAGGTTTCATCACTTCAGTTATTTGGATTAGGCTCACAGTAAATGCTGTTGCTAATTTTACTTCTACATTTATTTACTGCTTTGTGGAATTCACATTTTCAACATATTAGTCCCTCATTTGTGTGCTGTGCAGTTCACTGTCAAAATATGTACCGGTCCCTCGAAAAACACAATGTATCACAGCCTTTGGCACCAATTTACCTTGCGAGGAAGTGTTGAATGGCTCGTAGAGACTGTTCTGGTGTATTTTTTGCACTTCTAGCACTAGTTCATCATTTCTCCGCTGCAACTCTTGACTTTGATTCGATGATTAGATTTTTCTTGCATCTTCTCCATGTCACGAGATGCATGAAATAAATGATAATGTTGGCTAACATGGAAACGTGGAAGCGTAGAGGGAGCAAGCAACCCAATGAGCAGGATGAAAAGAAACAAATGAGGGGAGCTTGGCAACTTTTGTAAGACTGAGGTGGCTATTGAGTGGAAAAATAATCAAAGGCTAGTTTTTACAAATTTCTAGTTGGCTATTAAGCAACCCCATCATCATTCGAGAGCGGCCTGTTTACCTCATTTGTAAGTGGCAGCAGTTCTCATCTAATTGTCCAGAGTTCAAATCTTTTATGGGTTTTTTTTTTTCCACTTGTGCCAGCCGTCTTTCCGTGTATGTGGGTTCTGTTGAATCCCATCCCCTTCACCAACACACACACAAAAAACTTTTGTTACTAGTTTTCCCCGAAGACCATGACTTCCTAGTTTCATCGGCACTTAGAGTTCACATACCGATAAGTTGCGGATATGAGGCTCATTATCTACGTTTCATGTCCCTTTATGTGTCAATCACAACAATACTTAAGGATTGCAAATGGGTATGGAACCTAGTCTTGTGCTAGTATCCCAAGTCTTTGATTTCGAAGAATGTGGGTATGGAACCTAATTTTAGATCCTAGAAAAATTTGGATGCAGATCCAATTCAGAATCCATGCATATAAGATTCAAATTCGGATTCATATATGCCCCGACTCATGAATCGCAATACAAGATGATTACATTCACATACTAAAAAATATATATATATATATATATATAGGTTTAAGGGCGTACATAATTTGAGCTATATTTATTATTGAGAGTTTACAAAGAAGACTTCACTATCTTCTCTAGCTCTTGAAAAAAAAAAAAACAACAACCCCTTATTGTTAATTTAGTTACACAAGCATAACTCTATTTTATAACAATTATGGATCTCTCTCTTTTTCATGGGTTATTTCCAAACACTTCCTTCTTTTGATCTTTTCATCTAAAATCTCCAAATACACTCCTCTTTACCTTAAGCAGAGGACCAGTGCATTTTTGCAGTTCATGTTGCTCAATGCCAAAATTGGATCATTTCTCCTTCGGAAATTTCAACAGTCTTCAAAGAGACTTTCATTCATATTTACCTATCATTCCTTTAAGCAGAGGCTCGTATGCTACTTTTAGAACTTAGAAGGATTCCATTGTCCAATTCGAATGGATTTTAATTTGTATTATGTATGGCCCACAAATTATACAGTTTTACTGGATATGGATATCTGTGGTGTGCTCGGTTTCTCCATTCACTGATAGATGGAGGACTGCAAAAGATTGAATCATTAAAAATAAAAAAACCCTTTCCACCCAAAAAAAAATCACAAATCCTTTTCACATATCAAATCAAGTCTTTTCAATACCTGGGCCCATTACAACCTTAATATTCTGGAGCTTTCTTGCGGTATTGTATTAACACAAAAATGTCACAGTAAATAAGCCGATCTTCTGATAATTGGGATATTTTAAGTGGAAAATTATCCTTTATGCCTAGTGTGCATCTCTAGTGGGGCCACCTGATGGTCCATCTAGGTGGGCTACACAAACCCCACCTGCCAATATAGTTCACACGCCCCCTGGGTTTGCACCCATGTGAATGAAATGTACTGTGGATCAACTGTATACCCATGTGAATGGATCGGACATCATTGATATTTAGTCTGTCAAAAAGGCATGGCCCGCACCGACTGTGAGTTCCTGCATTGGGGACCACCCTGCCTAACACTACCCTATGATTGCAGGTAAAAGGCCATATATCATCATCATGATCGCCATCTGATTGTCATTTGAGACCTGTGTAATCTTAGATTGAGGTTAATTTTAGTATACAATGGGATGATGGGCCATAAGTGATGTGAATGTGGTTGGTTTAGAAATTGATAATGCCACAATTACACAATCCTCCTGGGGCTCAAGAGGAGTGGACATACCATTGAATTTAAATAAAGACCATTGATTGAAGCCAGATGAATGGATTAGGGTCCGATGTGATTATAAATCCAGTCTTAACAGTTAATGCACAGATTAAACATAAGCAGATAGGCTTGTTAGTAAGCATAGAACTCAGGTTCACTATGGCCCAATGAAATCCCATCGCTACCATGGCCCACAGATAAAAAAAATCTGATTACGGCAGGTGTCACAGATAGATACCACACTTAATATGACTTCCATGAAACGCCCCTTCATGGTAGAGCATGTTGATGGGCTAAAAACTATTAGGAATATCCAAATGGGCCAGTTGGGCCCAGATTTGGTGAACTGATCAGGCCGGGCTTCGGTTGGGTCCATTCAAAATTCTGGCCAGAACCATTGAAGCCATTAACAAGCGTTCTAGGGTATCCTGTTTCCGACCAAGGATCGATAGTTCAAGCCCAGGCTTTTGACTGCACACAAAAAGGGATACAAGAGGCCCAAGGTGACGCCTTTACTCGATGTCGTGGTTCAACTCAACCGGTCTTTTCTAATGGGCCAAACTTGCGCCCATATCAGCCCAACCCAAGTGTTCAACTAGTTAATTTGCACCTGCACCCTGCTCAAAGGGGAAGTTCGTCCTTGGCTGAACCTTCTATTCCTTGCAGCAGCAGTTCTTTCCCACCCTTCCAGTTGTACAAACCATCCCTCAAGTCTCTCTACTAGAACCTCCAATATAGAAGAACCACACCAAGAAAATACTGTAACAAACATCAATCTAACTGTCCACTTTCGGTTTGACCAGAAACCACTCTCATTGGCCAATCTGGCCAAGAGGTCTTGACTTCTAAATGGGTCGTGGTTAGGCCTAGTTTATACATCATTTCAGTTGAGTCACATGCCAATCCCTAGTCCAATTTCAACTATATATATTAGAAAGGCTGGTCATGGGCCAGTCCTAGCATTTTTACAGCTCTAAAAAGTAACAGAGTAGGTAGTCACAAAAGAAATGTTAATGTTACTAGTAAAAAAAGCATACAGTTAAAACATAGGAAAAAGCATGGGAATACCAAGAGTAAGTTGATAGTGAAGTACATTGTCCAAAGTAAGAAATTAAAAGAGAAGGATAGAATAGAATATACATGGATGGACATTTAGACAATAAATTACACAATTATGGGCCAAACAAGTCCAGCCATTCCATGCCATTGATATTGTGGCAATTTTCAGGTATAATAAAGAAATCCTGGGGTGTATTCTCCACACCAAATTCTCCAAAAAAGGTCG